>OU015497.1:43960441-44400441 GCA_907164885.2 Dolomedes plantarius | reverse complement strand
ATAAGACGCTGTGCGGTGCCGCGAAAATTAATGTCTCGGGGGAGCGTCCGCGGTGAAAGCGCGGTGGTATCAAATTTCGCGCAGCCGCAGTTGGTTATCGTAGCCAGTTCCCCCCAAATCCCATTGCAATCAATGTAAACATATATGTGAGCGGCTTCGCTCTTTCGCGCCGCTCTGACGCGCCGCTTGTATCGTAGCCGGGGCCTAAGGATAACCATTTGCTGAGCAGATCATCCAAACTTTGAAACCAAAGCGAATTGGCTTTCCACGTATGAACACCTTAGCCGAACGATTCCCATAACACGGAACCATGGATTCATCGATACTCATATTTTCATGAAAAAAATCCAAATTGACGAAAAATTTTTCCAACCTCTTTATAAAAGGGAGAAATTTTCCCTAATTTATCGCCTGGTTCCAATTTACTATTATCAACAATGTGGAAATACTTTTTTAACATCCGAAATTTATTTCTGGGCATTGTATTGTTAACAATTAGGATATGCAAATCTTCCTGAGAGCTCCAATATGTATTTTCATCAGGTACTGAGTGGTAGCCACTAAACAACAGTAATCCAAGAAACTGCCGAATGTCATTTGCGGCGACGCCTAAAGAGTCTCCTTTTTGTAGGGCATACAGCTTTGTAAGTTCGGCTGAATTTTCTAAGTAATCAGACGGCAGAATCACTGATTGACGGCAGAATCACTGATCACGTGTGATATCACTGCTTTTGTATATCGTTACATGCCAATGTTCCTTTTTTGGAACATTGCATTTTACGCAGTCTTGAGGAAATATTTCTTGTTATTATTTTAATTTATTTTATTAACTCGTTAAACTTGTCCTTTGCAAGTACGATGGGGAAATTTTTGGGTGGATTTGAATTTTTAGGAATTTTATAGAATTTTTTTTCTTACGTACTGTAAAAATTGTGAAAAAAGCTGATTTTTAGAAATTTTTCTACGCTAAAATATTCATATTTGAAAAAAAAAAAGTCAAAAAATCAATCATGCCTTCTATAATATACGGTAATTTTTTCAAACTGACAGATATCACAGTTTATTTTTTAAAAAATATTAAACATGGTGTTCCAAAAAAGAAACATTGGCATGTAAAAGGTTAATTTATTAAACGCTGATCACGTGATCTCTGTTTCTGTTACTTTAAATAAATTTATCTTCACATAACAACGAAATAGGCAAAAAAATACTTTTTTTCTTGCTAATGCAGCAGACGATTGGACATTATTAAAAAAAAATATTAAAATAATCTAAAAGATATGTTCCTCAAATTGTACTACATTAACTGTACTATATTCTTTAGTATGTCCTATGAGATTTAATTTGAATATTTTCTTCTACATTATTTTGTCTATAAAAATATCCCTTACGATTTTTTTATTAATATATTTTTTTGTTTTTTTTACATCCATCGTATACATTGATCGTCGTATTTATTATATATATATATATATATATATATATATATATATTGGCATTAATTGCATACAGTGACATTGTATTTAATTTGAATGTACCGTTCGTTTAGGAACACGTTTAGGAGGTGTTGGTTTATAGAATACTAAAAGTTTAAAATAGTGGCGCCATCTATTGTACATCTGTGAATCGAAAATCGCATCCTTCAAAAATTGTTAGTTATCCTAATTGTTAGCAATACAATGCCCAGAAATAAATTATTGATGAATGTTTGTTAATCAAAATCAATTTTAAAACTAAACACAGTATAAATAACATAGAAAAGATTTAGCCTTTATCAGTGGAGCAAAAAATCCTGGAAAGTAAAACATAAAATATATAAATTTATAATAAACCTACCAAAATCCATTAAAAAACTAAACACAGTATAAATAACATAGAAAAAAAGCATACGAAATGTTATACACATTAATAATATGAAAACCAATTAAAAATATATAAATGTATAATAAACTCCTCAGATTTCAGCTATATTCGGTCTTTCATCAAAAAAATCTGAAAAAAAAAATTTTTTTTTAAATAATAAAATAAAATAAAAATAATAATTTAAAAAATAATAAAATAAAATAAAGATAATTAAAAAAATAATAAAATAAAAGCTGAAATAAAAAGCCTTCATAAAAAAGCTGAAAATACAGGTTTAGCAAAATTTGCACGATCTCGTACTCGAACCCGAGTCTTACGGGGTACCAAATGAAGCGTTTTAACGACTACGCCACGATTATACACAAAATTGGTGAGTAAAGTAAAAAATATACGCAATGAGTTTTTTGGAAAATTGCTATGGGTTGGTGAATATACATACATTTATGGAGTAAGAGGAGTTTTAAGTGAGAAATAAGTTAGTAGGATATAAGCATAGTCTTTAACTCTTCAATAGACATAAAGACATAAGCTAGGGGGATTGCAGAAGCGATTAAAAAAGATCGTGACACTTAGCGTGGTTGATTCGAATTTTCCATCGCGTGTGAGAGTGTCAATATGCCGTTGGATCCGATTTATTTTAGAGTATAAAATCTGACTTGAAAGATTATTATTTTCATTTATTATTCTGGTTTAATATATAACTTGAAACTTTTTGATTTTATTTATTTTTATCTTTTCGCTCGCTGTTTGCCCGCTAACCCTAACGTGGACGCCATATTCAGAGGGGTGATTCCACAAAGTGTAACAGCTTACAAATTGTTGGTTTTTTATTAATTAAAAATCAACGGTAATTAATTTCGATTTTTGAAGTTCTTCAGACCCTTGGCTGTTTTTAAAGACGTCTGTATGTAAAATTTCACGATCGTTGCTCCTAAACTGTGGATTTCTATACAATTACAGAGATACAAACATTCATTTTTATATATTAGATATATATATATTACATCAATTGTATATATTGATCGTCGCATTTATTATAAATATATATATTTTTTTGGCGTTAATTTCATACATTGACCGTTGTATTTAATTTGAATATACTCCGTAGCAAAGCGCGGGTTTTCAGCAAGTTGTTATCATGTAAAATAAATATATCCCCTAAAAGTACAGTTTCCTTTATTTTTCTTCTTTTTTTTTTGGTCAACATTTTCACAACTTTTTAAAAAATTGTGTTTCTCCCAAAATATTTTCAGTGGGGATCGAGTGGTTTTTTATTTAAAGAAAGTGTGTCGCGGTTGACAAAAATTTACGCACCACTGCTCCAAACCAAATAATCTTACAAAAGATTATGGGGGCGAGTGCGATCTGTTAAAAGATATTTAAGAAATTCTACATACAGGAGACTGCAAGTTTAAACATTAGATTCCACCGACGTCACTCCTGAAGTAATTTCATTGTTGGCCAATTGCGGTAGAAACTCTTAATCAAAAATATCACTTAGAATATTGCTAAGGCAAAATTGTCGTTTTTTCATTTTTCAGTGCCGAATTCCCAGTTATGAGAAAGCTCTATGACACCGAATCAAAACCCAGTGCACCTTACTTCTCCTATGAGTGGAAGCAGTCCCTACATACAATGTTCCAAACTGCTCTCCGTTGGGAGAAGAATTATACATATAAATACGGTCCACTTATTATACATTGAAACAGAACACTTCAAAGCCATTCTCCAGTTCTGGGAGAATTCAAGATTCATTAAGAGCACTCTCTCAGTAAGGGTAACTAACTGAAAAACACAGACCTTATAAATGGGCCTCGGCATACCATATACTACAGTCGAACCCCGTTATAACGAACTTCAAGGGACTAAAGGTTTTGTTCGCTATATCCGAACCGTTAAGAAAAATGTTAGAGTTCACAAATGTATAACTCATTAGTTGCTATGTGTATTCAATAGTGATGTATTAAAAAATGATAAAATCGATTAAAAATGATCATTAATGAATTAAATTGACTAAAATCGATTACATTAAACTGACACAATACTAATTAAATTAACTAAAAATGAAGACGAATGGAAATAAATTCATTTTACCTTCAATTGTTGCTCACTGTTTTGGTACAGAAATAATCGGTAATCTTCTGCCGACGTGACGCCGATTTCAAAAACATTTTATGAATTTCTTTGTCCAATACATCAAATGACTCCAACACTCTTTCTTCCACTGTTTGTGTAGATAGAAACTTATTAATTACACGTATCGTTGCTGTAGCATCTGAGATTGTGGGGATTTCGTCATTTATGTGCTCCTCCTCTTCATCAGCATCAGATGCAGAATCTTCGATTTCAGAATGATTCATTGTAATTTCTTCCACAATATCTTCATCAGTCGGATTTTCACATGTAATGACTTCATCATCACATCTTTCGAACAATTGCATGTCACAATCTGAGAATGATGAAATTTTGTGCTTTTCTACCCACATCAAGATAGGTAAATCTTCATTATCTTCTTCAACATTCTTTGCTTCTTCAACATTCTTAAAAACTTTAAAAATAAAAAAAATTCAGTAATCTTCTGAAAAAAGGTTCGTTATAGCCAATTCTTAAGATTTCGGAGGTTCGCTATAAAAGGATAAAGCATTAAATATAATAGGAAAACGGCGGGACCAAAATTTTCGTTCGTTATATCCGTGAGTTCGTTATATACCGGGTTCGCTACAACGGGGTTCGACTGTACTGGTACACTGGAGGCAAAATAATTCCAAATGAAAGATGTATCTAAATTTTTAGACTGTTACCAGTCAATCCAGCCCACGGTGTAAGGATCCAAGCGTTTTCCCCGATTTGAGGTGCTAAATTTAACTTGAAAAGCTATCCAGAAATCCTTTAAATTTTCTAAATTTTGCTAGGCAAATCATGGAAGACGCTTGCCTCTTCCTACTGTCGGGATTGCTCTTCTTTGATTGTTGAGCAGCTATACTTGAAATATGGAGTAGTGTAGAGCTCTTTTGGCGCAGCCAAAATGCTAATTTGTAGAAGTGCACCACAGTTTAGGAGCAGCTGAATAGCCAATTTACAGCACTGTTGTTTTTTAAACAATCTAAAGGAAAATTTTTATGACTACTATTTTCTTAATAACCAAAACAACTACTTAAAAACTAACATATAATTAAATATATTTTCAGGCAAAAACTTTTAAGAAAGGATGTTAAAAAAATTCATTAGCAGAAAAAAAGGTCAACATTTTACAGCTCTTTCATTCGAAAAAATTCTATAATTAAAATATATCGGTTATAGAATATATGAAACCTCTAATAAATACCCGATTTAAACAGAATTTAAACTTAACAAGGAAAAGAAAATGACATTTCAGAAGAGTTATTTAAAAGGAGAATAATTTAAATCATTTTCTTTGAAATTGAAACTTTTTAATTTAATAACAGATGATGCCCTAGAATTAAATTTGCCATACCTGATATATATAAGTATGCGATAACATTATAACTTCACACTGTGACAAAGAACAACAATTATGGTCATTTTAATTAGCCATCAGAGCTAATTAGACTTTGATCTACAGTGAAAAGCAGATTCTGAAGCACCATGAACACGTGCTGGGACTAGGAGTCAAACCCGGTGACTCTTAACTTCAAAGGGAAGTGCAAAAGTCGGAAAACATGGGACCACTGCTGATTCGACATTAAGTCCAACAAATATTTCTTAAAGACCATTCGTGAAATTTTGCCATAAAACGGAAGAAAATAAAAAAATTAATGAAAAATTAAATAACAGATGGTCGACTGTACTGGTTATCTAAATCTCTATTCTTTCCCTTGCCCAACTTATTTTGCTATAAGCAACTATGATTTATTGGGACCAGCGTTCTCACTTGCCCCAAGTGCGGGAGCAAGTGAGAAAGCAAAACACAAAAACTTTAAATATTTACGGTAAAAAAAAAAGTTGAATAGATTTTTTTTAAAATAAAACTATAAAGGTAGAACATAACCAAAAGTATGTGAGCAAATTTTCACACAAATACAACAATTTCGTAAAAACTTATTTAGATCCAAAGTGGAACTATATAATTTTGCGTTCTCACTTCCCCCACTTCATCCTACATAAAAATGATAATTTCTTTAAAGGAATTGAGAAAGAGCGAAACAAATTATATCACAAATACATAAATCAATTTGACTTATAAAACACTATCAAGGTTGTGATCAAAAACTTTAATAATGCTTGTGTTTCAGTACAGTTTGTTGTTAATGCAATTTTTCCATCCGTACTGCAATGAGATAAGACAGCATGACATCTTTTAATGAAAGAAATTGATCACTCATTTCCAAAAACACATATGTAAAAAATACTTCGTTGTTACAATAAGCTCCAGACATATCGTTCTCGCGAAATATATTTGGGCTCTCTAATTCTTCACGTCTTTTTGTTGCCCTTGCGATATACCTCTTAAAGAAGGAACTACTGGCAATAGAAACTATTTTTAAAGTAATTGTTTTCACACCTAAATTCAAGTAAGAAAAGGTGATGAAGAGTCGTATCATCACACGTTTGTTTCCCTATTCTAGCCAGAGGATTTTGTTATTGGTAGTTTCTGTTTTCGTACAAAGACAATTAAGAAACTGACAACTTGAATTTCATGGAGGAAAAAAAATCACCGTGTGGAAGTTGCTAACAAAAAGCTTTTTTTCTTCTTTTTCCACAACAGTTTATGCAATAATTTTTTTTTCTTTATTTCTTCAATCTCAAGAAACTGGTATGCTTCAACAAATAGCAGTTAAAAAAAAGAAGAAAAATGAAAGGAGGAATCCGTTTGAGCTTCGGGATATACAGACACTAATTAAAATGATCCTGGTCTAACTCAGAGTGCGATCCTCCAAAAATAATCCTAATTGCGAAAAGGAAGAGAAAAGGAAAAACTGAAAAATCACTAAGAAAATACTAAGTCTTATCTGCTTATTAAAATAATTTTTTCTAGTCCTTTTTTTTCTTCCTGTGACAATATGCACTGGTTTCGTTGCCTTTTATTTTCTGTTTTAGGGTTCTACAACTTACATAGATTAGCGATAACTTCCCTTATGATCTTACTCAATTTTTTAAGGTTTTCATACTCTCAGACTCGTAGTATTGGGGAAAAAAGAAAGATAGGATAGTAACTCTTGTCGGTGAAACTGCTGCTGTTAGTAAACAAATTTGTTCACTGGGTAGGAAAATCTGCCAAGATAAATATTACAAAGCACTGTTTTTAACAACAACTTTTAAGAAATGGGAGTTTTCGTTTGGCCTATTTTCCTCCTAAACGCTAGAAATTTTTCCTCCATATTTCTTAAACAGTTCCATTTCAATTGCACCATTTTTAAGGTGTAGCCTTTTCACTAGAGATAAAGCCAATAATTTTTTTTAATTAAGTCTTTAAAAAACACAACAATACACACATATAATTAGTAGTTTTGAAAAAGAGCCACTTAAAAGGCTTGAATGAAGACCTAAGCCATATACATATACAGTGAGAGAGAGAGAGCTATTAAGAGAACGGACACACAGGATTTAAGCTGCTTTAAAATAAATAAAAATCACTTCGTTCGTAAGCCATTTTACAAGAGAGTTCGGACATTTTTGCAAACAAATTTAGTTGAATGGTTGATCTTACACACACGTCAATAAGACTTAACTTAATTCACATTTTCATTCAATATTTTTGTGTTAGGTCGAAATACTATATAATCATACGTTAAAAAATTTACAGGATTGGATCGGACAGCCAAAAAGTTTTAGGAAAGTAAGTACGAATTATTAATGTTCTGCAGTAAGTTTCCCATATGCTATAAGAAATAAATATATGAATAAAATGTTTCTATAACATGTTTCTAGAATACGTTTATATATGTTTCATATATTTCTTATGAAAGCTCACAAATGCTTAATCTAAACTACACTCATGTCCGTAAATTAAGGATAATTCAGAATCACACAGAAATCGAACTCTAAAGTAAAAATTTCACCTGTAGAATTATCACACACATCTTCAAGAATAATATGCAAATTACAGGATGACGCCGATAGTACGTCATAATGACGACAGTGTAAGAGAGGGGTATATAAGGAATGGTGGCAAAGAAGTAAAATTGTTCACAAGCGTTCTGTAAGCCGCTCAGTGCCATAACCGAATAGTTATGACACAGAGGACGCATGTGGATAATTTTTTACGTGGTAGAATTATCGGCCGCCTGGAATGTGGGCGTACTCAGATGGAAGTATCCGAGGAACTTGGAATTGCCCAAAGTGTCATCTCTAGGCTTTGGCAACGATTCCAAGATAATGGAAATAGACGTTACAGTACAGGTCGCCCCCGAGTTACAACGCCGAATGAAGACCGGTATTTGGCAGTAACTGCCAAAAGAAGTAGACTGAGTACAGCATCCGACCTGTCTCGTCAGCTATCTGCTGCCACGGGTACCAGAGTTTCAAGGCAAACCGTGTACAAACGTTTGGGAAATATTGGTCTATATGCTCGCAGGCCTGTCAGATGTGTTTCGCTCACGGCAACTCACTGTCGGCAGCGATTAGCCTGCCGACAGTGTAGAGAACATGCAATGTGCCGTAGAG
This sequence comes from Dolomedes plantarius, assembly GCA_907164885.2. Classification (NCBI taxonomy): domain Eukaryota; kingdom Metazoa; phylum Arthropoda; class Arachnida; order Araneae; family Dolomedidae; genus Dolomedes; species Dolomedes plantarius. The sequence goes on along the minus strand of OU015497.1, from coordinate 44,391,954 downwards.
TAGAGAACATGCAATGTGGACATCGTCACAGTGGGCTTGTATGATGTTTTCCGACGAGTCCAGGTTTAGCTTGCAGTCTGATTCACGTCGGACTTTCATATGGAGAACTCCAGGTACCTGTTACCACCAAGACAACATCATTGAATGACACCGTTACGGTGGTGCAGGATTGCTCGTTTGGGGTGGAATTATACTGGGCTCCAGAACAGATCTGCATGTTCAAATCGGAACCATGAACGGCCACATTTATCGGTACATCATTCTGGAACAACTTGTGCGTTTGTTTAGGGGTGCCATGGGTGCAGAATTTGTGTTTATGGATGACAACGCCCGTCCTCACCGAGCAAACATCGCAAACAAATGCCTTTAATCTGAGGATATCACCCGTATGGAATGGCCAGCATTCTCACCTGACTTGAATCCGATAGAGCATATGTGGGACATGCTTAGCCGATGACTACCACCGAGTTGCAGCCCGTCAACCACCTCCTACATGTGTACCGGAACTTGGGAGAGCATTGCTTGTTGAGTGGAGTAATCTTCCCCAAGATCAGCTCGATAATTTGATACTCAGCATGCCTACGCGTTGTACGGACTGTATTTCATCGCATGGGAGACATACAATTTATTAACCATCATACCAACTATGTAATATTAAGTTTTTTGTAAAGGAGATATTTTTTACAATTGCTCCAGGGAGCAAAAATCGTAGTTTTTATGAATGGTACTATACATACACCATCTTTTTTGTTCTTCATCTTTTGTTTAATAAATGGGCTTTATGAATAAATCACGTTTGTTTTGTTTCTGAACCTTTATTTGCCGGAGCTGGCATTATCCTTAATTTATGGACATGAGTGTATTTGTGTAAAAACGACCCAAAAAAATTCAAATACTGGTATTTTCAATATCATAAGTCGTCTAATGAGTCTGTTAAACACAATATCAAATCTCATTATTTCTTAAATATGTTCCGGCCCGGAACTCGGATCTCATGACTACAGCATTAAATACCACGCCAGATTTCGAAATCGATAAAGCTCCCATCTATAAATGATTTTTCTCCTCTGGATTTGTCGAGTTGCAAAGACAAAATGATATCGGCTTCACAAAGTTCTCCCATGCTGTTTTTGATCTGATAATAGTTTCACGTACAAACGGAACAGGAAATTAATGCAGTATAATTATTCGTTTCATAGTCTGAAAGAACGAGGTTTTGTTTCGTTTTTCTATTTTGGGGTATTAAATTCTTTTAAGAGTTTCAGGATATAAGTTTTTTTTTTCCACAAAGAAAAAATTAATTTATCTCAACCTATTTCAAGTAATTCGTGACATTTCTTTTTTTTTTCTCTCTGGAGGGTTTGCGAAGGGAAGCAAGGCTACGCGGTGTTAAATGGAATTCGGAGTTAAACTTCGTCCCCTTGACATACCTAAGTAATTTTATGAATTTCATGATTGTATTTTTAGATACAAATTTGAATGAATATATATATATATATATATATATATATATATATATATATATATATATTCATATTCAAGACTTTCCGACTAGAATACTGAAACAAACAAGTAAGGAAATAAGACAACTTTATCACTTTCCTACTGGAGTCCTGGCGAAATTTCTCTCTATTCTAAAAAAAACTAACTGCCGCTGCAGCAGCCGCCGCCGCCGCTGTCAAAAGCTTGTCACGCTATCTCCTCCGAAACCGCTGGGGGTATGGGGTCGAGACCGATACCAATTGATGCAGAATAATGTGGGGAAGAAAGTAAGACATGTCTCATATTCGTCGGACTTTAAGTTTTTTTTTTTTATGTTTTGTGGGAAAATATTGACTTTTTCATGTTCAGATTACGATAACTCGCCAAAAAAGGATCGTAGAATTTTTTTTTTTTTTACAATCTAAGACTACAGACATTTCTCCTTCAAACAAGACCTCATTTGTTTAAAAATAATTTAAAACAGACTGATATTTTTATTAAAATTGAAAACTCACTTTTTGGAAAAATTTATGCGTTTCGAGATATATAAATTCGATGCTATCAGACTTATTATGTTACAAAGAAAATATTTATATCAACTGGAAGATGAAAGCTTTCTCATTCATATAAACTTCATTTCAAGTCTCTATCTTAAAATTTCGATTTTTAATTGAATTTTAAAGAAATACTTCAAAAAAATCTTCTCATTCGTTTGCTTTGCAGAAGGATTGAAAGAAGATCCGATTTTTCACCCATCTTCATCTGGGCTTATACCCCCCATCTACCCGGGTTTCATCCATTTCGCCGGGAGGGGGGGGGAGCTTCAACTGTAAACAAATGAATGACTCAATCGCTGTAAACAAGTATTGAGTCATTCATTCACTTGATTCACCAGAGGAGCGAGCGTAGCGAGCCTAGGGGCGAAGCCCCTAGTTACTTATAAAATATATTGACCTATTTACTTAAAACATTCTTCGGTTTTAAGAGATACCAAACATCCCAAGGAGAACAAAAAGAAGCAAATTTCTTCTGTTAGAAATTTGATTGAGAGGATCAGTCATAAGCAATGTGTTGTGTATCCCTTTATAAATGAAATATACAGAGAATCAAATTTGTTTTAGTTTATAATATTTTTCTCCACCTATTGTTTAAGTTTGATGGGTGTCATTAGATTATTTTTCGCGCGGATTAATTGTGGTGGCATTCATGAAAGTTGAGCAAATTATAAATCATGTATTATGTACGATAAATGTAGCATACAATTATTTAATTTGTTTTAGTAGTTGTTTGACTGACAATTTTCTATTTATTTTAATCCCTTCTTTTTTTTTTTTTTCTTTTTTTTTTTTTTTTTTTTTTTTTTGATTGACTGACTCAAGATAGTTTTTTTATTTAAGCTTTGTTTAGTCTTTTTATTTATTTACCCCCTTATAATTTTAAAGAATTCTTACACCCAGGGCCGGATTTAGATGAAAAGAGGCCCTAGGCTATTCCACTTATGAGGCCGTTTCACCTCTCATTTTTAAATTTGTAAATTACACGAGAGATAATAAAATACATCATTACTGTGATATATATCAATATATTAAATGAAACATGTTGTTATTGGTACTAACCTATATATATATTCAATACATTGAAGAATAAACCAAATTTAATTCAGATAAATTTATTTCATAATAATTCGCATTTAAAGTTTAAGTATGAATTATTATGAATTTTAAATCTTAAACTAAACCAAAAATGGAACTTTATTCAAACAAAATCCAGATCACAAAAAAGAAAATATCAAATTGTATATCATATTAAATTTTATGTTAATAGTTATATTATTTAAGAACTGATTCAATCCATGTATACATTTAAAACGAAATAGTAGATTAGAAGAATTTCTTTCTAAACTTTTTCACACAGAATTCTTCTATAAGTTCATCAAAATCTATTTTTCTGAAGGTCTCATTTTCGATGCAATTTTGCTAACAATTTGAATGTAGGCCCCTCTTGATCTTGAGGCCGTAGGCTGAAGCCTAGTTAGCCTAGAGGAAAATCCGGCCCTGCTTACACCACACGCAGGAGCGCTTCTATCCAATAAGCCATCCTATAGCCCTCCATGTTTGGAGGAACTACGGCAGCTGCTTCTTGAGCGCAATACTGTATATTTTTTACTACTTGATTAAAATGAAGAGAGCAAATTTTTAAGTACACAGTCGCAGGCCTCCAAAAGGCCAGCGACTGTGTACTTCCCTGAAGACATATTGTAACATGTTCAGTTTTATGATATTATTTTGTTTCAAAACAGCCAACATCATATACACATTATCATGTAGCGTAGGAAAATATCCGGAACATGATCTCGCACATAAATATACTACCCTGGCTCTAGACTGGACAATCTCGCAAATTACTGAAAATATCTACGAATCAAAAGAAGAAAAAATCCAAACCGTAACTGAGGTCTTCCAAATCACACATTACTACAGCGAAAAGCATAGTTGAGATTATCAATTTCGGTCGGAAAATATAAAATGGAATTTTAAGGTTCTAAATGCAGAGAATGCTCCAAATAACATAAGAGACGCGAAGATTAACAAATTTTAATTAATGTAAGCTTTTATCATGTAAATTGTTTTGTTATTTGTTAGCGATATGAACTAAGAATTACTTTTGAGGGTCTGTTACTTGCCTTTCCGAAGTTTGACGTTATGTTCTACGTTTCCATTTTTAAGCCGATTCAAGTTAAAGCGATTCAATTTATAATTAAGCCGAATCACCGACTCAAGTTTCGTTTAGATTACGTCATGTTTGGCAAACTGCCGTGCGTTATATAATTAAACATAAAAGTCTTCAGTTTCCGGTAGATGGCGTATTTCGGAGAAGTTACGTAGTTCAACCCGATATTTCAATATCGGCTTTTGACATGAGTATATAAGTCGTGAACACATTCAGGAAAGCATCAAGGAGCTTGTGCTTGAGTTGAGGAGATAGCTGGAAGTTGTATCAAGCCCGCCTAGCTTAAGGTAACTTTTGTATTATTTCCGTATCAGAGCTCTATGATAGTCCATCACCGTATAGAAATAAACTGAGTTTACGAAGTATTTTAATAGAAAAACCCAGCTTATATTACCAGTTGTTATTAGTGAGAAGGAAGATAATAACATTGTTGTTTTAACTAATTTTTCAAATTAATAAACTTTTATTATGTTATTGTTAAAAGGCTTGTCTATACATTATTTTTGAGCATCTTCAAGAGTTTTAACGTATACCCTTTTTTAACAAACATGGCTTTTACTGCACATTTTTACTCTGCTAAAGATATATATTAGAAGGATTATAAGAATTGTTGACGTGCATGTTTTACATGTACGCTAACATTTTTGCTAGTTGAGTAATTTTTAATGCACACACACAATATGTGTGTGTGTGTGTGTATGTATATGTATATATATATATATATATGTATATATATATAAAAGAGAAACAATAAAATACGCCTATTTTGAAGAGGCATTTAAAAATAACTTACACGTATCTATCGTATTCGCACAACTGCCAGGACCTTATTTTCGTTCTTGTTATGGGCTTCATCTTCAACATGACATAGCTAGTGAACATAAACTAAAACAATCAGAAAAGAAGCTTTTAAAAACATTATCTATGAGTCTGTACTCCCATCTACATAAAATGTCATAAAATACCGACATCTTTCAACATCAAATTAACTAAACGCTTTACTAAATTTCAGAGGAATGTCAACCGTGCCAAAAACCGAAGCAGCAGAAGAAAAGTTTCTGTACAAACGATTTCGGTAAGTATTATCTTTCAAGTCTACGTCGTAAATGTTTATTATATATATACAGAGTGTCGGGGCTAAAGGTATCCAAAAGTCATGACTTACTTTTACGGAACTACCCATTAGAATTTTTAAAAAATTATTTAAATAGAAAGAACATCTCACCAAGTTTTAATATCAATCATAGATTTCTATCATAGATTTCGATGTGTGCACATTTTGTAGCACGACTAACGTTTAAATGGTAATCCAGTTCTCTCCAAATGTTTCGTAGCATATCAGACGTTATTAGACTTTTTTGCTTGGGGATTCATTAAATCCGTTGTGTATAAACAAAAAATTGAAACTGTGGATGAGTTGAAGGAGCGTATCATTCAAGAAATTCGTGTAATAACTCCTGATATGCTACGAAACACTTGGAGAGAACTGGATTACCATTTAGACGTCTGTCGTGCTACTTAAGGTGCACACATCGAAATCTATGATACTATGATCGAAGTCTATGATTGATATTAAAACTTGGTGAGAAGTTCTTTCTATTTCAATAATTTTTTTTAAAATTCTGATGGGCGGTTCCGTAAAAATAAGTCATGACTTTTGAATACCTTTAGCCTGGACACCCTGTATTTACGGCGTCATTGCAGAAAGAGTAAAGCAAAATACAATCAAGTATAAAATATTGATAGTAGTAGTTCTCTACGAATATATTACATTTCTAATTTCATCCCAATTTAGAGACACCCCTCTTATCAATTAATTAACTCCTGATATGCTACGAAACACTTGAAGAGAACTGGATTTATATATACACTAGCACTATTGCCCGGGTAGATATGATATAAAATTTTTCATGCATTCCATACTGCATCATGCATACAAAAAATACTGGGCTGCACCTTCCGCTCTTCATGTTCCTCTGGCCAGACAGAATGCGCTTAGCGCGTTTCTACTGAAATTATATACAAACAATAAGAAAGAAACTTTGAGCCTGCGGACCTTCGTCTGATTATACGTCTGATTTTATTGAGAATTAATAACACAGTGTTGCGTGATTCGCACGTTTGGATTGAATATGTTTCCTGTTTAATTATATTTGTTAGATACTGTTTAATTAGATTTGTTTGATCCACTGTTTAATTAGAAATAAGTTTTATAATTTACATTTGCCTTTATTTTTTATTTTTCCCTTAAAAACGCAGTTTTTTCCACATCACCCAAGAGACGCACATTTTTCCACATCACCCAAGAGGTAAAGTGCAAGATGCGTTATCCCCTTTATTTAATCAAAGTAGGGCGGGATTCTGCATGAAGTCTAGGCTCAAAGTTTCTTTCTTATTGTTTATCCTTTCAGTAGAAACGCGCTAAGCGCATTCTGTCTGGCCAGATGAACATGAAGAGCGGGGGGTGCAGCCCAGTATTTTTTTGATGGAATGCATGAAAAATTTTATATCTATGTATCTACCTGGGCAACGCCGGGCAATCATTCTTTAAAAATAATTTCATTAATTTTCTTATACCTTAATATAACTAATGGACTAATAGTTCGGAATGAAAGTTATGTGTCGTTATGTTTCTCTGTTTAAAGAGCTTTTCCTCCCACTGCTTAAAAAACCCAAAAACTCTAAAAGATTTATCTTATATGATTTCACGGAATAAGTAATTCAAATACATATCGTATGTTAACTCTGTTTCGCGAACTTAGGGGAAAAAACCTGTAGAACTCTTAAACTTCTTCCCATTTTATCATCATCAAACGATTAATATATTTAGATCAACAGAAGGCTTCCAAAAACTGGCCATGGGACAAACTTAATTTTTCTTTTTTTCCAAACTTTATTAAGTTCTATTAGTTTGAACGCCATTGTCTAAAATTGTCTAAAGCAGCCGTTCTCAACCTTTTTAGACCCACGACTCCCCTAAACGTAAGAAAAATAAAATAAACACTTTGCCCCCCCCCCCCCCATTTTGCAAGGCATTGAATTGTTTTTTATTTTTACTTGATATTTGATCTTAAAAATTCGAAGGTAGTACTACCCTGAGATAATTTTAGCATTTTTTACCTTACGGGATCTTTTTTATTTACCTTAAATTAGTATGCTTTCAGACAAATTTTGACAGAACCAGTAAAATATCATATAAGGTGATTTTGCAAGATTTTTTTTTCTTTTTAGTGCTCAAGGGTGTGGTATTATCAATAGAAAAACAAGAGGACAGCTTCCGCTATGAGCTACAAATCAGCCAATCATACAAGAACAAGGTTCCAATTTCACCAAGAGAATACATATGGACTAAAGAACTCTGCCGTTGCCCTAAACTCCACACAGGGAATGAATATGTCATAATGGGCTATTCCGGTACGAGTGGCAACAGAAGAGAGAGCCGATTATTGGTGGACAAGCATTCTTTTGTGAGAAAATTCTCTCCAAAGCGAGCTAGGTCTTTGCAACGGTTAGCGAGAGATCAACAAAGAATTTGTAAAAAATATGAATAAATATGAAGCTGACAATCTATGGAAGTATAAAAAGGCCACACAACTTTATACTCCTGTAAGATAATTTGGAAGTACAAAGTTCGTGACACTTGAATAACCGATTAACTGTAAAATCTTACTAGAAGTTGGTAGAGAATTGTACTATTTTTAGCCAACAGATGGCAGCACCAAAAAGATACATGAGGATGCTATCTGCAGATACAAAGTATGTTCGTGAAGACACATCGAATATTTCCTTTAGGACGTATTGTGGAAACTAAAATCTACGGGTCGAGCCCTGAATATTTCCTGACGACAAGGAAAATATAATCCTCTTATAATTAGTAATAAATTATAACGAGAAAAGTGTCCGACAAAATTCTAAATTTACCCGATTCCCGAAATTGTATTGCAAATTTCTCATACATGACAACTGATCTTGATAAATTCAATGGCAGATATTGTCGATAAATAATGTGTAAAGGATACGATTTTTTCAGCATTCCCAAGCGATTCGCGCTATTCTTCTTAGAATTAAGCTAGCTGCATAATATTTAACTAATGGTTAAAAACACTTGCAGATTCTTAGTCTCATACTCATTAAAAAACATTCTAATCTACAGTAATAAATAGAATTTGTTGTCAAGGCAGATAAAACTGTACCTTTAAGAATGAAATATATTCGCCCTTAAAGTTTTTTTAAATTGGTAATCATAAAATGCTAATAATGAATAAATAAGTTGAAAATAAACGCTACTCAAATACACAGCTATTCACAAGGACCGCGATTAGTTACGAGACAGCAAGTGTGAACTTTTGTCAAACTGGAGCTTTATATGCAAGTGTTTCATGACCAACTGTGATTTATCAGTGAGACAATTGCATCTCATACTCAGGCTTAACAAAGGGTTGTACTTGCTGGCCTAAACTATGTGCTACCTTTAAAACTATTTTGGATACAAGCTTTTACCTTCAATTGACATTCAAATACTGAATTTAGTTTTCTAAATTTTCAGAATGTCCAATATATTTTAGTATTTATATTGCATACATAAGAGAAATTTCCATTCCATATGTTTGTATTTTCAACATCTCTAGAGTTAATACTAATAATGTCTTTGATGTCAACTGGATTTGAAACTGCATTATAAGATAATTTAAAATTAACAGGTGCATGAAAAATGGTATAAACTTACCAGCACAACTTATCAATATATAAAGAGATCTGTGAAATAAAATGAGAATTCAATAAATTACATTTTCAAACTGAAGATAAATGCAGAGTTAATTTATTTTTTTTTCAAAAGTAAATACATCACAAATGATACAGTATTAAAAATGTTTATATACGATGTACACAAAGTACGTATAAAACACAGTATAAAATGTATTTTTTAACAAACCATATCTTACTAAATATGAATCTACATTAAATTCCTAAATTAAACAGCTGTTAATTTAGAATTTTTATGACACATTTTCTTTGCAAAAATATCACGATTGTATTTTTAATACTGCTTATTTTAAATTAATTGAATGTTTTCAAAGACAAACTTCATTTTAAAAAAAGTGAGTGTTTATAAATCAATTTCCATACAGATATTCATTATGCATATAGATTAAAAAACATATGTTAATATATTTATCTTTATGGGTAACAACTTACAACATCCTTAAAATGAAACAGCACTAATCTGAAGATCAGAATTAAAAGATCTTTTAAGGGCAGTAAAAATTTCAATTGTATTGCAACAAATATTATTTCCAAAGACAGTATTTTTTTAAACTCTTAATAATAAAAAAAAACTGAAAAAAATCAGCTTATTTGGTCAACCAAAGTGATTTTCAAAAAAAAAAATTTAAGCAATCCTGAAACATAATTACCTAGCTTAAAAAAAAGTACACATAATCAGAATTCTTTACACTTTCAATTTATTAATGTAAACAATATCTAATATTATAATATAAATAATGGCAGTATAAAATCTCTAAACTAAATTCTCTCTCATCTAAATATTTTATGTGCGTAAATTAAAAATTATACATTCACTGGCCAGCCAGAATGATTAGATTCAATAAAACCACAAAATTACAACCTGATAAAATTCAATAATGCATTAAACAAAGTTTTATGATAATGAATAAACACATAATTTTTTTAAAAATTTCAAATTAGCTGTAAAAAAAAAGGGGGAAAAGAAAAGAATAAAGAGAGAGAGAGCTCCATCTCTCTACAAAAAGTTTAATTTCAAAATTTTTAAGATAAAATTTTAAAATGGATTTTATTGCACTTTCGAGTTAGTTAACTTTCATATAGAAAAACACAAATAAAACTTAATAAAATTCAAACTAGCTAATCAACAAAAATACCTGCTGTTTAAAATGAAATTTTTACTCCTTTTCCCATTTACGTTTTTTTTTCTGCTAAAATGCATACATTATAGGATTATAAAGGCATTTAACAGCTACAATAAAAGCATATCACAGAATGTTAAGATTTAACCATTCTTCATAATTTTATAAAAATGTATACAAAGAACAGGTACAATATTCTAACAGCAATAAAGTCTTTGGTAAGTTAAGTTCCTTATAATAGTTGTGTATATAAATCCTTACAGTCCCTTTTTTACAGTAAGTTTCTAAACTAAAATCATGAATCATGTTTTCTTTCACTAAAAAGATACATGATTTAAAATCTTAATCGCACAAATTCAACAAATTAATGCAAGCAAAAATTTTTAATTTTCCAGTAGTTTACCAATACTTTCAAGCTTTCAGGGTCAGACCATTTCCCTCTATTTAAAGCTTGCATATTTAACAAACATACACATAAGCCAATAAAAACTAAATTTCATATAAATACACAAATGAAGTATTGATCAGATAAAAATTACTAAACTTTTAAAAAGGATCCCTTCAAGAATTACAAAAATGTAATGAAATTGTTTAGATCATTAACAAAATTAAAATGTTTAAAGAAAAACTTGGATTTTATACATTAGTATATTTCATTTGAAGATATACAAATGTAAAAGAAAAAATTCTAATAAAATCTACATATCTTGAGAATCTCTTTGAACAACCAATATTATACCTCCCCCAAAATGTATAATACATATAAATAGAAATATCCATTATTTGTTATTTAAACTGCAACACTCTCTAAAGGTTTTTGTTTAATTTTCATAAATGCTGAAAATAAAATCCCTTAAAACTTCAAGTTCAAATCTATGAAACAAAGAAGTCATTCAATAACTGTGCTTCAGTAGTAACTATAGGGTAGTTTTACTGAATTCCTAAACACACTTAAAGTATCACATGCACATTTGTAAATAAAATGGTTTAGCTTTAGAGTTTGGCTATAAAAATTATGCAGCTAGGTAAGATATGCAAAATAAATTTATCATAGATCTTTCCTTGACAAGTTCAAAAACTATGATTGATGCAAAAAAACCTTTTCCATACATTTAAACTAACAAAATAAAAAGGCAATTTTTAACTTGGTTGTGTTTTTTAGTTAAATTAATCCACATATCATTAAAATTTTATATATTATCATAATATTTTGAATTAAATTTTTAAACATTTTCTGAATGGGTAATACTTTAAACTTTTTTTAGTTCTGGTAATGAAAAAAGAGCTATTTCAATTCACATTATCCATAATATACCATGAGTCATTTTTGAGAAATAATATATCAATGCTATTCAGAGAATGCTTTTGATGACAGCAATTTTGGTTGATCAGGTATCTTTCAAAATACTGAAAAACAATTTCCCTTCCTTTTTTCCCTCATTGACAACCACGAGACAGAGTTGGAACCATTTTAAGAAAATAAAATATTTTTTAAGGATACAAAAGATTCCTCTTATAGTGAACAGATAGAAGCCATGAAATTTGAAATGAGCCCTCTTTTTTAATCGAAATCCAGGTATACATAGGTATGCTAAATCACCTAAAAACTTCCTGGCTATGTAAACCTTACACCAAGTGATAATGTCATACAACACGGTTCACCAACACACAGTGCAGCAGGCAATTACTGATTTCATTCATAATTTAGGGAGGTAAATTTAAACAGACAGTAGACAAGTTCAAAATACTATTTCTCTATGATACTGATTGCATCATAGTTCAGCCACAACCATTTAATGGTGTTTTAGCAATTTGAAAGCAGTAAGAATACATGAGTTTTTGACAAATGAACATGCTCGACCTTTATATGGATACCTAAATAAAAACTTGATGAATAAAACTATAAAATATTTTTAACATGTGGCCTTATGTTAAATTCATTTCAGAAGCCTTTAATTCCGACCAATATGGCACTAATGAGCACAGTTTTTTCATGTATATAAAAAAATTCTGACTAACACTCAGCTCTCTACTAATAAATCCATTAATATTACAACAATTTCTTAGAACTATTATTGAGATAGAAATATAAATAATCTTTGACATTGAACTTTAGAAATTGAACTTTTTACATGAGTAATAAGAGAATGAAAACTCTTAAATACAGTGGAATCTCGATCGATCATTCTCCAACTCATCTTTTTCCCGTATGTGTTGTTTATTTCACCCAGTCCCGACGATCATATTGCTTTGTTATGTTCCCGCATCTATCGTTTTTCCACATTTATCGTTGAGTTCAGTTGGTCCCTTGAAAAATGATAGATCGAGATTCCCCTGTAATATTTTCCATCACTTTTCTACACAATTGTGACTTGCAAACAATGAATTCTCTAAAATGTTAATCAGATTTAACAAAAAATGTAAGGGTAAAATATGAATTAAAAACTCTACAAATCCACATAAAGTTAAATATAATATAAAACTTACAATCACACATAAAGTTACGTAGTATAAAACGACAAACACAGATTTTAATTTTATTCAAGTTGTTGAAATAAAATTAACTGTTCTAAGTGGAAAATTATAAATACAATATATCAGTAAAAAATTATAGACTTACTGTACAAAATATTATTTTAAAAAATTTTAAGAAAGAGGGAGAGAGAGATTAATAATTGAAGGAAGTGTATAAATTTAAGATGAAGTTTTTTACAAAAATATATTTACATGAAAATTATATAAATCCTGAGATATTAGTCTTTGGTCCAGAGTTGACAATAAATATTCTTTATAAAAAATTTATAAAATAGTTTACATCTGATACAATACAAAATCTCATTTATGACTGATTACATGCAGCACATCCTATTCATCACTTCATCTAAAATTTAAGCTTAGTACAAATTCTTTTGAGAATAAAATTTTGAAATAAATCATTTTTACTTACAAAGATGAATGTAAAAATGATGTAAAAACTTGTATACCTCTCTTTGGGCACAACTTTAAAACTATTTTAGATTACATCTCTATACTTCATTAGTTGTATGTAAGTGGCCAATTTATTATGATCATTTGACAATTTCATGAAAATCAGCTATTATATTATGCTGTTGCTGCTAAAGGGTAAGATTGGTTTAAAAAGGGATTGCTAGATAATTGTAAAGATAATTGAAATATTTTGCTTGTGAAGAAATGGGTAAAAAATGCAATTTAATGGACTTAAAACATGGAATGATTGTGAGTGTTAGAAGCAGTAGAGTGAATATTAGCGAAACTGCTTTGTTTGTGAAGTGTTTGAGAGCAGCTGTTGTTCATGTTTACAAAGAATGGGGCTACAAAACAATAAACTAGGTCTCAATGTAAGGTATGTAGTTGTCACTGGCTACTAGATGCTTGGACTGAAAAAAGTATCCAGACGTGTGCAGTCTATCTGATGGGGTCAAATGTCAAATTACAGGTAATCTAAATCAGGAACCAACATCTATTACCTCTGAATGTTACACTGTATCAGGTATGAAAGCTGAAGGCCTGTTTGAAAGCCTCTACTGGTAGATAACAAAATCAAACATCTCCCCCACAGGATCGCAAGGATACCACAGTAAATGAATGGAAAAGAGTAAGTGATCCAATGAATCAAGTTTTGAATTTCACCGTGCAGATGGCAGGGTGAGAATATGCAGAAAACAAAAGGAAAGCAGGGACTCTAAGTGCATTGCTACAACACTTCCATGCAGATGCAGGCAATGTTATAGTTTGCAGGATGTTTTTCTGGCATTGTTAGGGCCCTTCATGTATGTGGAGGAATGTTTAAATGCCAAAAGGTATGTAAATATTGTCACTAACCACATACATCCAATATTGTTAATGGTTCACCATACTGGTAATGGATACGTCCAGCAGAACAATACTCCATGCACTAAAGCTCACATCATTCACAGATGGTTTGAAGAGGAAATTTCACCTTACCTTGTTAACTACCACAATCACCATATCTCAAACCAACTGAGAATTTGTGAAATGAAGTCAAGAAGAGCATCAGGCAGCTACATTCAGAACCATCAAATTTTTGACAACTTGAAAGTATCAGATATGGTCTGATTTTCCTTATACCAATGAAAATCGCAGCACTATTGAGAGCAAAAGATAAGAGCTAAATGATGTCCTGAGTAGGTGGTCATAATAAATTGGGCACTAATTGTAAAATAAAAAATTTTACATAAACAAAAGGATTGCAGATAGAAAAAAATGTAGATAAAAAGCCTTTCTCATAATTAAAAATAATGAAACTCTTTTCTAATAAAAACAAATTATAATAATTTTAAACAGGTTTTCCAAAAGAAGAAAACTCTTTCAAGATATAATCTTTTTCAATAATTTCAATTAATTTTTGTCTACAAACTGTAACAGATCTAACAGCATATGTCTGTTATTGAAATATATTGTATTATGCTTTATGTGATGTGTTTATTTTCTCAAAATAGAATAATTAAATAGAAATAAACACAACTGTACCAAATTTAACAAAAATTTATAAATTAATTAAAACACAAAATTAAAGGAAGGTATTTTAAGTTGTCTTCACAGTAATTTACATGTTTTTATTAACTCGTTTTCTTGTTTGTGTGTGTGTGTGTGTATGTATTTGTCCAGTTCAAATCTTGCAATCAATTTTTAACTAACTTCCCGACTAACTAGACATTTGAAACTATTAGAATAGCTCAGAACATGATGACAATGCATTCTTTTGATACTTTTAGCCATCTTTAAGCAGAATTGAATTCAGTTTTAGTTAATTTTGTTTTGTAGACTGGTGCAGCCATCTATCAGCCGGGACGGGAACGAAAAGTTAAACGCAAGTTAACTTCCAATTAACTTTATTTTCTTTCAAGTTGATGGGATAATTCATCAAAAAAAAATTTAAAAGTATTTATTAATACATAGAATTGTCAAGTTTATATGATTCAACAGAAAATTTAAAAACATGGTATATAAAAAGTTCTTTTTATCTTCTAATTATTCTTATTTTTAAATATTAAGATGCAGTATAAATGGGAGTTGATATAGCCAACTAGTTGATTTAAATTAAGAAAAAAGTGTAATGAATAAAAATTTAGAAGAATCAAGAAAAATCTCATTTTTGAAGAAAATGTGATTATTAAATACTTAATTTCACAAGTTATATGAGTTTCCATAGCAAGGATATGAGAGTTAAAAGACTGCATCACAGTAACTATTCCAAAGCTACAAATACTAAAACTCTATATTACAACATTTAAATACTATTTTAAAATTTAATTTAACAATGCCTTTTTGTGTAACACAAGAACAAATGTTTAAAATATAAATTAAAAAAACTAAATTAGCATAAAACAGAAATTTAAAAAAATTATTTAAGTAAATTTAATTCTTTCAGTATCCTTTTAATTAGATATTATGTATCAGTTTTTGTTGATATTTAAATCAATACCAATATATAAGATTATAAATTTATTTTATGATCTATCACATATAATTAACTGACTTACAGATTCAAATGAAATTGGTATAAGCATATTTTTCTCAAGTTCAAACTTAAATTTCACTCTACTTACAATCTTAAAAAAAAAAAAAGCTTTAAAGATAAAATTGAAAATGACAAAAATTTTCTTAAAAGAGCTTTATCCAAGGAAACACTGTTTAAAAACTTGAGCATAGTATGTGTTGTAATTTACAGGCAAAATTCTATACACTCCAAAAATGCTAATACATATATAACTCCTCCAGAAAAATGCTTTACATTAACTTGGTAATGATATTATTGAACTCAGTTCATCCAAGAAACTTTTTACACTATCAATAACCTTAATTTTAACAGAAAAGTTAAAAACTATGAAAGAACAACTACATAGTTCACTAGAAAATTAGTATTTCATATGAGGTCAAGTATAAATTCTTAATATATATATATATATATTTTTTAACTTTAAGGCATATTTGTATATACATTAAGGATCCCCCATCATACAGTTACATGTATACACAAGGTTTAAAATTGTTTTAAGCTAAAAAAATCCTTCCTACTCATGCAGTAATTTTTTTTTTAAATTGCTATTAAAAGCATTCTGTATTTTGTGTATACTTACTACAATTTTTAAGGCATTATAAATATTCACACAATAGGCAATTTACTAAAGAGCATCATAAAAAGATTTCTAAAATGCAGATAAAAATGTTTAAAAAGGTTAATCACTCATCAAAGATACAACAATCCAAACTGCTGAAAATTTCTTATTTAGTAAAAGGTGAATGTATAAAAACATACAATATCAATGAATATAAATTATTAAAACACATTCAAAACAACAGCTTATCAATGAGCCCTTATCAAAAAAGATGTACACACATACAAGGATGACCCTCACAAAACAACAATTTTGTAATCATTCAATTTCAGATTTTCAAAAATCATGACTCAGCATCGAAAGTTTTAAAGTCAATGCACAGATTTGACTCTAACCATTTAATGTAAGCAACTTCTTGATTTGAACATCTCTCTATTCACTTAAGATAATTAGGGTTCAATGTGGGTAGAAATAAAGTCTAGACTAGGATATACAGGAAAAAAAGGCAAGCATTTATGTACAGGATATTAAAAATCTAAGTTTATCATTCAGCCTTTTATAAAGAAGTGACATACACTAGATTTAAAAAGTTCAAAAATTTCATAACATGGGTACAAATATGAATACATTCCAGACTCGAACAATGCTTCAAATAATCAAAATAATAATCACACCTACCTTGATTACCTGCCCTTGACCTACTGACCAAGAAGAAAGTTTAAAAAAAAAAGACCTCACTTGCACATAAAATATTGTATAAATAGTGTTATTTGTGACAATTTTATATCATACAAAAAACAATCTTAGAAGATTTTTCTTTTAACAATATAAATGCAATACCACATTTTATGGAAATTATGCAATGATATACATTAATTCTGAAAATTTCCACATACATCAGTTCTTTGCCTATGAAAAGGATGGGCAAATAGTGGCCAGCGGGCCATATGCCACCTATAACATATTTTTTTGTGGCCTGCCAAGACACCCAGAAAAATCCAGACATCCTGGACAAATCCAGAAAAACTGCCAAAAAGTTTTCTGGCTGTCTTGGGAGTTTTGGGCTGTCTTTCACAGTTTTTCTGGGAAAATCCAGAAAAACTGCCAAAGACAGCCAAAGACTCCAAGACAGCCAGAAAAACTGCCAATATTTTATTTAATTTATATCTATTTATTTTTATGATACAATTTATACCTTTTCAGAAATGCAAAGTTAACTAATAAATGCAATAATTTTAAAAGGTGCGGCCCTCCGCTAACTTCCGCTTGGCCCCCAGGCCAAAACAATTGCCCTCCCCTGGCCTATGAGAGTAATATCTTTCTGAATCAAAAATTTGTAAGAAAAATTTTGAAAGGACCATTTTAAAAACTTATTAACTTACTGGATGTTAGAGCTCTATACCAACAGTCTTTTTCATCAACCTTTAGCTTAGGGGACCATTTTTGTAAATCGCTCTTAAGAACGGGAAACTTTTACCTACTTCCTACCCCCATTTTACGACACAGTGTGGGGGTTTGGTGAAAAAAGTGGTTAATTGCTTTCTTAAAGACCGTGGGATATGTGCAGAAGAATTTCGTCTTTCCCTAAATCCCCTACATCTGGAGCTGGTTTTAGTAAAATTACAGATGTTACAGAAAGGAGATTTGCACATTTTGTTTGCTTATGATAGTATACATTCTGTAAAAGCTTTTATGGATGAGTGAGTTTTAATGGCGGGAATTTTTTCATATGAATTTTTAAGAAGGAAAAGGAATTTAAATTTAAAAATAATTATAGGAAGTTGACAAGAAAAGGCAAATCAAATATATAAAAAAATCTGTCATAAAAAATTTAAATGTTTTTTACTGATTTCTGCACAGTTTTTCAGACTAAAAGTTAATTATCTTCATATTTTTCTCATATGTACATTAAATAAGAATTAGTATTCTCACGGATAATACAAATGTTCTTAAGTTCCATTTCAAGTCATTGTCAAACCATCTGGACATAGAAAATAGATTTATTTCCTAATTTTCCTTTCTTTAAAAAACGTATTCAAGTAAATAAATGTAAGCGTGTAAATTCATGTACAAATGTAAAAGTTGAAACTAAAATCACTGTAATGAAGGAACACAAATTCATGATCTAATGTCTTATTTTCTTATTAACAAAACCGAATGATTCTGTTAGCGTGATCTTTAAGATAGACATACCTTAGTACAGGGCAATTCAATTTTCTAAAAATTAGAGTAAAATTGATCTTCAAAGAAAAAGTATTTATTGTGTACGAAGCTCGTTAAATCAGACAGAAGAAGACACACACACAATCACTACTAATATATACACACCCGATTCTCTTTTTGCAAGGATTTGAAATAACACGGTCCAAGAAAAAGAACCGATTATTTTTTAACACTTTTTTTTGCTGTAACATGGTTTAAAAATCTTAAACGAATAAAAAATATTGAATACAATGTTATCAAAGAGTATTTCAGAGAATGATTTGTTATAGTAATGATGATGTAGGTGCAGTTCCACTATCTGCAAGAACGATTCTAGAAGGCTTCCAACTAGCCAATAAACACTGAAATCATTTCCTTACAAATTATGACAATGTCGTACAAGCTGTGTCATTCCAACATAATTTAAAAATAATTATGACATGTTATGCAGAATCTTATAGAGAACTAACAAAAACAAAATCACACTGTCAAATAACCGAATTCGTATTCAAAACCGGTGAAACAAACGAAACGCAAGATATTCATTTTATTCCATATACATTTGTAGACATATTGCCACTCAATATTTTTATTGATGAGAGGAATTTTTGGCCACCGAAAAGCAACAGTAAATGGGTACGTTTATCATCCAGTAGTGACACTGAATGACAGAATGTTATACGTATGTCTGTATAAATAATAAAAAATTAAATTTATTTTTAACCACTTCCAACTGCAGCACTTTTTCAATTTAAAAAAATAAGACGTATAAACATAATTAAAATAAGATTTGTGGATTTGCTTTTACATATTTATTCAACAAATCCAAATTTCATGTGAAAATAAATTTTTTTCATTAAGTATATTTGGATAGAACCTATCTCCCGATTTTATATGTTCACTGTGTCTCTTTTTTACACTTTTTTTTTCACTGTAGTCTCTGGAACGTATCACTCATGCAAAAAGAGAATTGTGTGTGTGTGTGTATATATATATTAAGTTGAAAGTAATGTTCAAGACATAGAAGTATCCAAAATAAGACCAGAAATAAATAGTTTAATATGATCATTAGGTTTTGTAGATTATTCTGGTTTTATTGCATTAGATAACCTTTCTTCACATTAGATTACCTCCATTCATTGTATTTTAGATTCTACTTTTCATATTTCTTGTCTTACACAGAAAAATACTATTATATATGACTTAACATGCAAGCATTTATATTAATTTCCAATTTGTGATAGTTACTTTTTATAAAGTATTTTCTCTTTCCAATATGCATGTACTCATGCAAGCATGCATGTATATATACATACTTATAAACATATATACATCTTGACCTAGGTTGTTTGAACATATTTTTCACTTTTCAAAAATAATATAATGAAAGCGAAGAAAAAAATAGAATGACTAAATGGAAAAATTGAGAAACAAGAAAAACTACTTCATAAATTTATGAAAGAACTTCATAAATTTTATAGAAAGAATAAAAGTATCAGACTAATTTCAATCCCCAAGACTGGAGCAAACTGTCAAAAATAATATTTCTCATGCCTAGGATCAGATATTTTTCCCTAATTAGCAGCGTATGTTTATTTTTTCCCCATTTGTCAGTTGTAAACCATCCATTTTTTTCCTCCGGAAAACGATGAGACCTCAGCAAAATAAGTCTGCTCTGAACTAATATCCTGCATCCTGTGCAGTTTTCGACAAAATAGGGGGATGAAAACTTTGGGACGACAGTTATCCCAAGCCCGTAGTTTTGGAGAGTACTTGCTTGGGATATATGCTATCCCACCCTGTAAGGAAAAGGTTAATGAGTACCTCTAAAACTAAAATTCAAAAATTTTTGTAATACACACACAAAAAAAGGGGGGGGGCTTGTATATAAAAAGGAGTTGTATATGTCTTGTATATAAAAAGTTCATTCAAGAACTACCAGCTATCTCAGATGCAATACCAGTGTTAAATGTGTCACTGGTTTAGAACCACTGCTCTAGACCCGAGTCCGAAAATTGTTGCTCCAGTCACATTTTTAAATGTTAAACTCTTACATATTCATAAATAAAATAAATATTTCCTAACATATATATGATAACAATTGGTTATAAAAATATGCACAATATCTTAAGATCTTTACAAACGCTTAGAAAGATGATGTAGTGCCTAAAACATAGGTATATTGCAACAAAATCAAACTTCTAAATATTTCATTAATGACTATGCTTTCATTCACAGGCATAAATATCTCATCCACAAGAAGGTCTGTTATAATGAATATTACTTGAATAACAGCGACCTACCAAGTACTCCTAAATAGGGCTTTATTGATCATTTCAGTCTCAAAAGTTTGGTTGACATAAATGAACATTGGCTCTGAACAACTCTTTACACCAACCATAGGATCTGAACTGTAATGATAACCTAGCAATGAAATGTACCTACTGGACTATAAAAGAAGTTTCCACCAGGAAATAAAGAGAGTTTAAAACACACACACACAGGGAATTACGCTGCCATTTTATAATGCAAAAAATATTTTTGACAAAAATATAAAATCTGATGAGTAAAACATATTTTGTAATCTAATTCCCATCCATTTCCATATAATATGATATTTCATACATAAAATTAAAAGAAATAAATAAAAATTTTTACATAAAACAAATAAGTGATTTTAGGAATAAATATTTTAAATGCATACAAATACAATATCAAGAATTACATATAACTATTCTTTCAAAATAAAAAATAAAAAAGCACATTATGGTTTCAGTTTATAAAGCACAACAGGTTAAACCTTTTTAAAAAATAAAGTTGACTTCGATACATAAATAAAAATTTCTTCAACAGAATAATAAACATTTCAAATGAATAGTCAATCTCTAAAAATAAATCTCTACACACTTAAGTCATCTCAACCTCCTCATTTCGCGCAGCTCTACTGCGATTCAGTCTTCCAGGACACAATTCAGGAGTAAAGAGAGTAAGTAAATAAATGCCTATGCAAGTCCACGATGATACCATTTTGACCCAAACAGAGGCCCAGTTCCTTTCAAAGGTCAATAAATTGGCTTTTTCAGGCCTAAAAATATTAATGAAAAATATCATGACAAAATTTAATTACTAATTCATTTATGTTAACCCTTTGACTATAATCAATGCTTGTGATATATTCAAATTTTACTTCTGCTGCCAAATGCTGAATAAATTCTGTATGTTATCATTATATAAGTACTTTTATTTTTTTTCAAATTTCATTCAAAGGATATATCGCTCCTCTGCTAGAAGTTGCTAGTGTTACATCTCTGAAATTTTCGATTTTTAGATAATTGCACCACAAAGCTCTATAAGAAGTGCTTCTCATTCTCAAATAATGTTATAAGCCTAGTATCAACACAATCTCTCAGATGACGCTTATTACCTTCTTCCACAACTAGGAAGGGGAACTTGCTCATGCACGAAGAATGAAAATAAGATTTTTGTCAGTGCTTAATGTTGTTGTATTAAAATGTTCCTGTAATAAAAATGTTCATTAAATTTTATTTGGGAAATGAATGTTTTTATTTGGAAAATAAATTTGTATTTTTTTCTAACCTGCTGTTCATGTAATCAGTATTTTTTTCTTAGTATTGTGAAAAGTTTAGATAGATTGTGCATTAGCATAGAGATGACAGTATTCCCTCAAGCTTTTCAGTCCATGTTGACAAAATGAGGTTACTAGAAGAGGGTTATATCTTGTAATTAAAATTCAAAATCATGCTTTAAAATTGAAAACAACTTTAATAGTATATAGTTTTGCCTTCTGAAGTGATCTGAACAATAAGTTCTCCCAAAATTACCATGACATTCATAAAACAAGAAATGAAATTTCGACTTATATCTTCTTTAGCTCTTCCTGAAAATATGGCTATTTTGAGATGTAACATTCTTCTAGCAGAAGTACGATATTTCATGTTTGAAAAAATTCCTAAACAGGTACCTGGTTTTCAGTCAGACATGCAAAATAAATAGAAATTACCTCATTCACCACTAGCAAAGATGTTTGACAGTCAAAGGTTAATAAGAATATTAAATCTCATACATAATTGATTACTATGATTTCATTTTTGAAAATGTTAACCATATCTTAGCAAAAAATAAAGGCATGACGAAAATGTACTAGTAATGAATAATCAATGTACTTAAAACTATAATTGTTTCCCCACAACACATAAGAAAATAGGTAGAGAAAAGCTGACTCTGCATCCAAATTTAAGCAATTTTTTGGATTACTGCAACAGAATAAGAAGGTAAATCCTTATATAAGAGGTTTAGCACACTAGTTCAAAATAACAGTGCAAATTGAAATTCTGAAGAAAAAAGTAGATTATATTTTCAAAGCTACATAAAGCTTATTGCATTGTTTTATACAAAACAGTTACATCGCTCTACAATATTTCAGGAATGAAGAAATATTATTGTAAAGGGTGGATATAGTTATAGGTCCTAAGCACATAAGCTTACTTACTGATCCTAAGTTGCTTCAACTAATGAGTACATTTAATAATGCTTTGTACTTTGGGGACAAATTGCCCTTCATTTTTCCAATTAAATATTTAAGAAATAAAATATTAAATTTAATAAAAGTACTTTTATATTAAAGTGTTTAGTGCCTTTTCACCTTTAAATAAAAGTAAATTTGCCAAAACCTTTAAAAAAGGTTGCTGTAGAAGGATATGATGTTGAATTAGAAACATTACAGAGAGGTTTTTACTGTATTTTACACATATCAACTGTCTTGTTGTAAAGTAAATAAGAATACAAATAGACAATTACAAAGCTTGATCATTAATATAAATGTTTCATGCTCAATATAAGAAATTAAGGATTATTTTGGGGATTTCTTTAGTAATATGCTGGGGTATTTTTTGCAGCCTTACATAAAAATGTCTCAAGCTGTGATTGTGTATTCTATAAAACTGCCACTGCAGATGTAAATGCATTCATAATGAATTAAAACTTCAAAGATATTTTAAAGATTCTAGCTCAATAGCCAAACATGTCCCTCAGAAAAAGCACAGAACTGGCACAAAACACCAAAAGATAATGAGTTTTTAATGATTACTGATGAAATTATGGAGTTTTAAGGTCTATTACAAATGGAATTTCATGACTTCTTAAACAGGATATCAATCATATGGATACCTAGTGATAATTTGTCTTTCAAATTTCATTAAATTTATCATAAAATAAAAGAAAATGCATTAATTCTCATACTTTTCTACATAACTGACTTATTTCAATGAAACTTCACAAGTCTAATAATCTAAACATCATGAAACAGAAAAAAAAAAAATAAAAATAAAGTGAAATCAAATTTACCAACAAATTAAGAAGTATGAAAACATTGACATGGAATTAGACACCAAGAGGTTGATGTATACAAAAATAAATAGATATAACTAGACAATATCTCTGGCTCTCCAATGCAATTATTAAACAGAAGTTTGCAATATAAGCAAGAGAGTAAGTTGCACATCAAATATCTCACCATCAGTCTTAAGACTGACATCATAAAATACAGCAGAATAAACTAGGTCATAAAAAAAAATTGATTTTTAATTCTTTATTTATAAATGTCCAAGGACAACAAGGAAGAATGAATCTACAAAGTGAAGTTGAAGGTAATAGAAGCTTTAGCATAGGTTATGTTACAAGCTACAGAAAAATTAATAGTATAATTTGTTTAGCACAAAATCAGTAAAGTATCCTCACTTTGGTTAATAGAGGGGAATATTTTTAATACTTTTTCATCTAACAGCATACATTACACTTTTTATATTTAAATAAAACGCTAAACTATAAATTTTTTAAATATAGCAGTTTAAAATTAGATTCAAAGAAATGGTAATGTTTGCAGTAAATATTTGAATATTGAACAATACAATGTCAATAAAGCATAAATTAATAATCAATAATTACTAAATGACATACTTTACCTATAGCTTACCAAAACTAATTTATGTGCTACACAGATTATGAGGTAAAATTATTTTGTAGCATTTAACTAATATGAGGAGGAAATAAAATGAATATTTTACTTAATTTTATCATTCATAATTCTAAATAGTTTTTCTATAAAATGCCATAATTTTCCATTCAATAATAATAAAAAAGAATACAGCCTCAGATTAATCTGGCTGTGAATTAATCTTTTTCATTATGCTTTTTATAAGCTCCTTTTACTTAAAGAAAATATCTTAAACAATAACATTTTTTACAATATAAATTATGGGACCAAGAGCAAGCCAGTTCTAAAAGCCATAACACAGATATAGAAAAACATAAAAATTTTATTCACACACTTACTTGAACCAATGAGTTAACTGCATCATGATATATAATGAAGCTAAGAAAAACATGACATGGAAGAAGGAATAGCTGTACACTACACCTTCAGCCTCATTTTTAAGCACTCTTTGCCCACCATATTCATCAACTCGACTAGATGCTATACAAGGAAAGGGAAGTAAATTCCTTTAAAGTAAATATATCTCCAAAAGCAATGCATGGAAATTTCATTGTACATTGTTTTGAATATTCATAATTTTTCTTATTTTAAAAAATAAGTATTAACTACAGATTTATACAGATAAGTATTAACTACATATGCATTTACAAATATACAATTCTCAAGAAATAACCATATTATGCATTACTCAATGGCTATTTTCTCCGAACATTCTTTAACTTCTAGTAAAAACAAAGAAATAATTTTCAAAGTTAATACCTCTTAAACCAATGTATCAAGATAAAATAAGAAAAATCTCCTTTATGTATCATTTCATTCATAGCCATAAAAGTCTCAATGGTAACAATGCATTCTTAAACTTATTCCAGCAAGAGAGTTTTTAGCTTTCTAAGCAGAGATTTTCTTCATACACAAATGTGACTCAGTTTCCCAATGATTAATATCCCACTTTATAAACACAGAAACAAAAAAAAATATATAATATGAATTACATTGTTTATTTGCACATTTGATAGTTCATGCACCTTTATATTAAGCACAGGAAAAACATTCTCTAACATATATTCTAAAATTCAAAAGATTACAATTTTATCAAGAAAAATGTAGTAAAACCACAGAGAAAAAAAATATTGTGTTTACACTGATTTTATTAAAACACTAGCTCTTGATGTGTTTTCATTACATAAAAGTAATAATCCTAAAAAACTATAATTTTTAAATATAAAACATGATAATTTTAAGTTCTAAAAAGTTTTTGATTAGTTTTACTATATAGCAAACTAGGCACATAATGTTTTGCATGAAGAATTTACAATTTTAAACTTATGTTTATAAAATAACAATGAAATATAAGGTACGAATTTCTTTTGATGCATTTTACCTCTATCACATTTTGGAACATTAGCATAAAACATTAATATTCTGTAATATTCATAACATTTTCTCTAATTAGGTAATACTCATTAGAGGTTGTAGATCACATGATAAAAAACTTGTCCCCCCCCCCCCAATTATAGAAACTGTAAAGCTATCTATGGAAAGAGCACAAATTTTACAGGATGATAATAATTAGCCAACTAACCTTTTCTTGGAGATGAATTATCACAACAAGTACAACAATCCTATATGAGAAAAAAAAATTATCTAAAATGAAACACTAATAAATAAAATTTAATAAAGGCAATATCAAGGCAAAAAAAATTATCAAGATTTTAAAATACAAAAAGTATACATTACTGTTGGATCAGGAGCCCTGATTCCTAATTTATATGAAAAATGAGATGTCCTCAGTCTGCAAATAAAAATTAGTAAGATTTTAATTTTGCAATAACAAAGAGCTTTAAAGAAAATTGAAATAAAAAACAATCTGCATAGTATAAATTAAACAAAGTCTTTTAAGTAATAACAAAAGTTATATTTAAATATACGTATGCTAACCATATTTTTCTACCAAGGAGCCTTATGAACAAGACAACTAAGGATAATACATACGTACAAATATACACACAATATATATATATATATATATATATATTATGCATAATATAATATATATACCATATCTTAGAAAGTATATTAAAGTTGATATAAAGGTGGTATAGTTCATACATACAAAAAAAGGCTGTGAGACCACAAGTATTTACTTCATGAAAACCACTGAATAACTTCTAATATATATTTGATGAAGCACAAATATAGATTCATTTCTATTTATATCAGGGGTTTCCAACTGGCGGCCCGGGGGCCGCATGCGGCCAGCGGTGCCTTTTTTTGCGGCCCGCGAAGATTTCTAGGAAAATAATTTGCAGCATCAATTTAGATATTCTTAGTTAACGAAAACTGTTTTTGTAAAAATCTCTATTGTTTTCAAATGCTGTTCATTTACAAAAAACATTGATTTTCCTCGAATTCCATGAAAAGTAGGGTGTCCACTCATGTTCTATTTCATCCCCCCCTCCCACTTCTTATTTAAATACCCACTTCTTATTTGACTTTTTTTTGTGTGTCTGTGTAATTTAACAAAAGTTTGCCAGTTATAATCAAGTTCGTTGTTGGAGGTTCATCCTCGAATTTTTAAAAATTTCATAGTACATACTATACACAAATCCTCCAAATCCCCCTCCCTCAGGAAAAAATGTCCTGGGTATGGTCCTGATTAAATTGCGGCCCGCCACTAGACAGGTGTTTTCGATTGCGGCCCTTGGACACTTGTAAGTTGGAAACCCCTGATTTATATGTTAAAATTCCATTTCAAATCCTGTCTGAAATTACATGCATTTGATAAGATATAAAAACATATTCCCATATCTTAAGCTTTTTAAAGTAAAAATCTATAATCTGTGGTTTATTTTTATAGAAAATAATTCTGTTTACTACTTATATTGACAAGTATGAATCATGAAAACTTTATACATGCACAGAATTTTTACCAAAATTCAAGAAATTATCCAAGTGCAGCATGAAGTTTCTGATGATATTTTTTATACTAGGACTCGGAGGAAAAAAGATGCAACATTAAAGCAGTTTCTCTAAGCATTATTTCACATACAAATAAAATTCCCACAGTTAAAAAAAACAAATATTAATAAATTTATACTTTTCTCTTTAGGGGTTCAAGATTATATGAAAATAAAATCAAAGACAAGAAAATTATGAAATAAATACAAACTTTTTGGCATTTTGAGAAGCTATAAAATTTGTTCAGAGTACATTAACTTCTTGAAGAAAACAAAAATGTAAGTATTTTTAATTTAATTATATGCAAAATTATATGTATGAGATCATGGCAGAACCCTCAGCTATATTTAAAGAGAAAGCAAAATTAAACATGCCATTTCAGGTATTAAAGAAAAAACACAAAAAATGCTGGCACTCACGTAGAACTAAGAACCATGAGAAATGTGATAACTACTCCACAATAGCTAATGATTTCTTTATTTGACAGAAATGAAACATCTGAGGGACCACAAAATTCTTCATCTTCAAGATTGTTGTGTGACTGTGTGCCAACACCAGTACCTACAAGAACAAACACATCATGACCTTTCAATAAAAATCAAATTAATAACTAGGGAACTTGATCATTAGGTTTTGTTTAATTAATTGAATAGAAAGTTACAGGTCAGACTTAAACAATAGGTCATAGTTTGCTAGCTCAGAAACTCTTCATTAAGATATCAGTTTTGGTTTGAAGACCATAGATGTAATCAACCATGTATTAAAACATAATAACTAACATTCAATTAAACAAGCAACAAATTGTTGTGTTGATATTATTGGAAGAATAATTATTAATTTTATTAACGGTTACTACCGCGATTTTTTTAATATAGTAACGCTAAATAAAAGGTTTAAATAAAGAATGTTTAAGTCTCTACTGATTTTAAAATGATTTAACGTGTTAAATAAGTTTGTAAAGTGGCCTGGTTGAAATTATTCTAATTATTCTTTGTGAGCTGGTGAATTGTACTTAAAAGTTTTCTCTTTGTAAGTGTCTATCCTATCCTGATTTCTTATGGGTTTCGGCCTGGTAATATGAAACCACGGTTTTTGCCATTTTCGTGGGAAATCTCTCGAGAACCCAGACTTGAAGATGGATTTTGCAGGCCTCAGGAATGTGTAGGGGGTTAACCGACATCAACCGATCCCCGTCTCAGAGCAATGCGCAAGGTTACATTTTTGACGTAGACAGCAGTGGTGCGGAGAAATTTTAATAGAGTATGAAAGCAAGTTCAAAAGAAGAAATAAAATTGTTATGAAGATCCAAAAGATGAATTTTGCGGCCTTCATCCTTTTCCTGGAGGTTGATGTTCGGAATCGACGGCGTAAGATTGGACTTGACGGCGAGACGCGCATGAACACATGGGGTGCGGCGGCGAACCTGAGAGGGAAAAAGTTGGAAGTGGGAGATTCTGAGCGAGAACGTTGGCGGCTAAAGACTTCGGTCTTGACGCTCCCAGGAAGATGCAGCCTGATCTCGGAGAACCACCTATATTCGGGTGAAACCCAAATTTTTTTCCTTTCCGTTCTTTTAGTTTCTATCCTTAATTTCTCTTTATTTTGAAAGCTATTGCGAATCCCTAAGACTTTTTTATTTTATTTTATTTTTATTTTAACTTATTAATAATGCTAGCAATTAAGATCAAAGTTGAAAAAGGGTTTTTTATTATTATTATTTCACCAGCCACACTCTTATTAATCTTCTATCTTGATTTTGTTCAATTAATAGTGTGTAATCAGTATTAGAATTGAGTTTATCGGAATAGTGTTATGTTAATTAAAATTTGTAACGTCGGATTAATATTTAAAAGAATGAATGTATAGGGATGATTACTAAAATTGTACAAGTATGTTATGTGTGAATCAACTGTCCAAATAAAATGTTAAGTTAAATGTTATCAGTCGTTTGTCGTCTTTACCAGTGTTGAGTTTAAATTATTTTTATTTCAGCATTATTGAAGATTATTTTTATTTCAGCAGATGTGAGTTAGGTTTTTCTTTTAGGAGAAGTAGATTTTGTTTTAGGTGTGCTTCTAGAATAGGGAAGTAATTTTCTTTAATTTTCTAATGATTTTAATTTAATTTAATTTTTTTATCCTTGCTCATATCCACCACAGTGGAGTAGACAGCAAAAAGAACCTGGTATAAAGTTAAAATTATATTTATTGGGTTATTGCGGTTAAAATTAAGTTCTTTTTTTTTTTTTTGAGGTTTTCACAACGCGCCTCAACGTAATTTCTTTAAAATTTCCTCAACCTCTTTCTTTTTTAGTTCTAACAAAATCAGTGCTTATGAAGAAGTTTGAAAATTCTTCATGTATTTTCTTTTCAAATAAAAATTGATGAAGTTAAAAAGTAATCTTGATACCTCTTTTTATTTTTAAATGAAATTTAAAAAGTATATTTAAGCCTTTTCTCATGATAACTTTCAAGGGTTAAATTTTAAAATATTTACTGCTTTAAATGCATTAAATATTCCATGTATAAACAGATAAAAATTAATTTCAGAAATATAAAACTGATTGAAAAGCATAAAAGTTGTTAATAATATGCTAATAGTACTAAATGATGGATAAGAAAACACACACACCTTCAAGAGTTGGTTCACTTGACAATGCTGACCAAGTAAGGTAAAGAACGTAGGCAGATATAATGGCTGACTGAAGCAATCCAGCTCGAGAATCTCCAGTGTCTACAAAATTTTATTCAATTTTCAATCTAAATGCTTCACAATGTTATACCAAAATGAATGATATTTGGTTACCAATAGTGCTACATTGAAAACTCAGTACAGATAAATATATATGTAACAGAAGATTCCATTTATAAGGGAATCACTCATTAAGAAATAAAACATTTCATAATACTTCATTCAGAAAATGGTAAGAGGTATAAATAAAAAATTTTAAAAAAATAGAGAAAAAAGAAAGAGACAGATAAATGCTTTGACTCAAAGCTAAATACTAGTA
Source organism: Dolomedes plantarius (assembly GCA_907164885.2). Taxonomy (NCBI): domain Eukaryota; kingdom Metazoa; phylum Arthropoda; class Arachnida; order Araneae; family Dolomedidae; genus Dolomedes; species Dolomedes plantarius. The sequence goes on along the minus strand of OU015497.1, from coordinate 44,361,573 downwards.
GAAGAACCTAAAAAAACAAATTTTGCTTCTACTTTTGAATATGCAGATGCATTCCCTGATGCATAGAGATATTAGTTCTCTGGTTATAGTTCCCTAGCTCTTTTGAATTCGTAACCCCAATAAGAATTCTTGCGGCTTCAGCAAAGGCAGTAAAGCTATTTTTATAAAAAGAGTAACTATTTAAAAGTTAAATAAATTAAGGAGACTAAGTGAAATGCATTTTGAGCATAACATTTATACAAAAAATTAAAAATAAACGTTCTCCATATAAAATTACTTTTACTGCCCCTTTCTCAATACTTTTACAAATAATCAGAGCTTATACAGTCAAGAAGAAAGTGTTTGCTGTAATTTAAGAATATCTTTAACAAGTGCTGTAATTACTGATTCAAAACATATAAATCAATTAGAATTGTAGATTTCACGAACTAACATACAACAAGACATTTAAATCTTCAACTAGTTTTAGAAAATTCTTTCAGACTCAAACAGAAAATCTCTTATTTGTACAGAAAATCTCTTATAAAGTATTTTTTCCAAAGGTTATTGGTAGTTCTATTACATTACCCATACAGATTTTTTTTCCTACACTAAAAAAAAAAGTTTTTTTTAGTGTTATGTTTTTATGTTGTATGTTTTTTTTAAAAGAAAACATAAGTTTTTTTTTCTATACTAAAATAAAAACTTATGTCCTAAATAAATGTAGAAAAATAATATAACTATTGCTACTACAACTTTTCAGTTTAAAAAAGAAACATTCAAAAGCTGTCTCTGTGTAAATATAACATTTAAACTTTTTTTTTTTTCAATTCATGATGACTCAATATTTTAGAGGATCAAATGAAATTTTATAAGCAGAACTAGTAAAATAAACATTTTCTCCATTTTATTATTTAAACTAGTTTAAACTGATTCTTCAAAAATGATTTCAAAATTACATAACAGTGTAATGTTTATCCATTATAGTATTACACAGCTACAGGAAATCAGGAATACTACAAATTAAAAAGGAAGGGAAAGCAACCAGAAAAAGAGAAACAAATATATTCACTAAATCAGACAATCTCATTTTAAGAGAAGATTGGTTATGACATTAAAAAGCTAATTCATTAAAATTTTATTTTATTACATGTTATTCAAAAATTATTTTCAAAAATAAATTTTAAAACACTTACTTTTCTCCACACATGGCATAATAGATATGAATGAACAAAATAAACATAATCCTCCATTGATACCAATAAATATCTTGTTAGAGTGACAACCTTCTACACGTGTATAATTCTGGGCAATTAGTACCACTCCTACGACAACAGCAGTATATATGACCAAGGCACAAAAAACCATGGCTAGAAAAAATAAGCAAAACAATTAATAAGGAATTCTGAAAAATCAGTTATTAAAATGAAAGTCACATATTTTGTCACTTGATGTGAAAAAATGTTATAACTTAACCAATATAATTTGATCATATAAATAAAAGAATAAAAATGTAAGAAGTATAGATTTTAGCAATCTAAATTCATACAGAATTCTGTTGCCAATTCATTCATCATTGTCATACCTGTAATAATGAAATATAGAATGTGTGTTGAAAAATTACTTCTACTGTGTTTACTGTTGAACTGAACTATGCATGTAACAATGTGTATGACAGACTGACGTCATCTTTCTTGAGTATATAAATATATATATATGCAGCCTTGTTCACTTGGCTGTGAATGAATGCTGCAGTTTTTGTGTTTTAGCCTTGAAATTAGTTTGGAATAAATTATTCTTTTAAGGAGATCCTATGTGATTCTCTGGCTATGTATATGTACTTTACTCAACAACTATTAAGCATCAGGTAGATACATAAAGATTCTCAACGATTTTTATATCTTTATGTTAAGGTTTCTAACAGTGTGCGCATACAGACCTTGAAAAAAATTTATTAAACTTTTAAATCCTCAGACAACTCTTATTTAAATTAAATACCTTTTCCAGATATTTGAAGCTACTGATTTTACTTGTTACTACTAGAAATTTATTTAAATAATGATTAAATTGGCAAATTGAACACTATTAAAATATGTATTTTATATACCACACACACATAATTATGTCTTTCTAATGCTATTTTTGTATTTAATAACTTACCACTCCCAAAAAATAAAAGTGCTTTTGAATTCAAATCTTTTTAAATCATACAATAGCACAACTTTCATTAGAATTTTTACTTATAATAATTTTCATAATGCAGCACACAACTGCTTCTTTTTACTCTTTTACTAATATTGCTTCTGATTATTAATAATGACAAAGGTACTTGCATTTCGCTATCATTATGATAACATAAGCAAAGTGTAGTTATTTATATTAACTTTTACACTTCCTATACTAAAATACACATAGAATTTTTGGATAAAAAGTAAATATTTAAAAGTGCAGCCACTGGCATGGATGCAATACAGGTTTGGCAGAAGAGGATTCATAACTTATATACTTCTTTGTGTGTTTACTGAAAATTAGTGAACAGAGAATAATAGCAATGCTCACAAAGGCTACAGAAACAACTATAGAAATGAAGACATTAACTACAGAAGAAAATCATTTTACATAGTCTCTAAAATCTTGTGGAATAAAATGAACATTACAGAATGACTAGGTAATGAGTGAAAATTAAAATTATGTTCCAGGTCTGTAACCAAGTAGATAACTCAGCACATGGCTCAGCTTACCTTATAGCATGTACACAAACAACCATATACATCTTGTCTAGTCTAAAATTTATGGGACAAACATTTACCTAGTCAGAAATGTTTAGAAAATTAAGCAACACAATTAATAATTTTATATGTTATTAACTCAAACTAAATAATTCAAACAATTTAAATATCTTAACCATAGTTTTGAGACCAAATATTTAAAATCTTTTTTTAAAAAATTTAAATAAGCTTACTAGTTTCTTTAACAGAACTATAACAGTTAATATAACTTTCATATTCTCGTGAAACAGAATGTCAAACATTTACTTATGTATATATTCACTTTTAAAAATTACTGTCAGAGATAAAATATAGCTTATTATATAGATCAAAATTTTGACTTACTAACAAAAGCAAGAACATCAAACATATCAAAGAACATAAAACAAAAGGTGGACAAGATGAACACAACAATATATAAGATGGAAAACTTTTTAAGGAAAAGAGCTACTGACATTTACATTAAATGCTATGAAAACAAAACACACAAAAATGAAGCAATAATAAGCACATGAATAAAAACTTTAAATTTAAAAACTTTTTGGAAACATAGCATTTATTTAAGAAATATTATGCCACTAATTATACAAATTTGACAAGCAGAATAGAAAATGCAAAGAATTATAGGTATACAGTGAGGACACATTTACATAACCATAGTACAGAATTAAAAAACAAAATGATAGATACAATACCTACAAACCAACATTTGCTTCCTCCATTAGATACTCTTCGAAGCCTATAGAAAAATACCTTATTAAAGACTGGATGTCAATTTTTTTTTCCTTAGAATGTAAACTATTACTAATATAACTATAAACTGTCACTCTTAAGTTGAATTATCACATACTCAAGAACTACTTTTTCATTTGTGAAATTTCTGTTTAGGCAGGAAAAGTAGAGCATCCTATGTGACAAAAATTTCTGTCACTGCTAGACAAAATAACAACAGAAATTTTATAAAAACATTGTTTTCAGTCTTAAAATATAAACAGTACATAACATCTTCTCACTCTATCCAGCAATGGAATTTTCATTACTTTGCAAATATAACTGAATAAATATCCAGGGTGCACTGAGAAATTGTTATGAACATAATATTTTTATGTCATAACAATTTAATAAGTAATTTTTATGTCATACCACCTTAACAAAAATTACTTAGACCTAGTTTAAGAAGACTTAATTTTGAAAATATATCTATCAGATATCTACAAAATATCTTTTACAAAGAAATTTACTTACCAATTATCAGTCCATGCATGAGCAAAATCAACAATTAACATTAACTGAATAATAATGAATATAGATGCTCCTCCCATTGATATATACATCCAAACTATGAAAAAATGCAAAAATTTATAAATTTAAACAATATAAAATAATAAAAATAAATGGTTAAAATATCTAATAGTCAAAATACGATTAATGGGGCTAACCCCTTGGCACATGCTAGTCAGATCATTAATCTACTGGCAAAGATGAGAAATAGGAGAATGATTTTATGATGGTTGATTCCTGACACAAAAATTAATCAAGGATTCATACTGATTATCAAAACTAATTTTTTACTGATTATCAAAACTGACTTTTTAAGGACCTGTGGAATTGTTTTTAAGACCCCTAAATTGATTTTAAATTTATTCTACTTCCAAAGTTTAGATAATTAAAAATATTTAGTATTACACTGGTGATAATTTCTCCTAAAATACTAACTTTATAAATTCATAATACTGATAAATTTATCTCAAAATGTTTTTTCAGGTTATAATCTATTAAGTTTTCTTGGAATTTAACTTAATAAATTTATAACAATAAACAGCATTATAACAAGTAATTTTTATATATATACAAGAAGTAAGGAGGGTAGCAAGAAAGATTACATAACACTCTCACCCTGAATAAAAAATAACAAGACAAAAAAACTGAAATACACACAGAAAAAGACACTATCTGCATGTTCAAAAAGCCAATCATTGACAGTAATACACTGGAAATTCGGTACTTTTCCGTTATAAGCACTACACTTGGCGGTGCATTTTTAATCTTGGCGACGCAGAGATACAACACATTGTATTGGCAAACGAAATAGCTCAAAATAACTCCATATTTTACGCAAAAGGTATATTGACAACCACAAATAATGAAGTTTATAATCTCTTTGACAGATCAGAAAAATGCAATAATATTTATTTTATCTTAAATAACACATATTGAGAGACAGATATACAAACTACAGTAGGGGTATTTAATTACGGCATTCCATGAAGTTTGTTTATCTCCATGACCACGATAATCGTCCTCATATCGTATCGTGATCCTTGAATCTCACTTTTTGTATATTTTAGTATTGTAATCTGCCAATCATTAGTGTGATTATATCACGTTACTTTTCTCTCGTTGCGGCGATTTTTGAAAATGCGCCAAATTGGTGTCAAAATGATTGTAGTTCTTATAACGGAAAAGTACCGCAAATTCTTATATTTCAATTTAAATATTAAAAACTTTTGTAAGACCAGAAAAGTAAAAAAAAAATAAGTAAAGACTTAGTTGGCCGAAATAAGTACTTTAAAAAACTTTCTAGAGGTCCATAAGAACAGAAACTGAGAATAAAGAGTTCTTAAAACCTTAAGGACTGTACAAACTCTTTATCAATATCTTAACAGCAAAATAAAATGGAAAAAATATAAATTTGTAATAAATTCAATTCATAAATTAAAATTATAACTCACTTTGACCAAAACTATTTACATAATTCGATGGGATGAGAAATATTCCAGCACATATTAAACATAATACCAGGAACTTGAAACCCCACAATCTAAATTATAAATGTAACTATTAAAAGAGAAAGTTCGAATAAAACAAAAGTCTGAAATTGATAAAATAATAAAAAGCTATAACTCAAATAATCCTATTTACAAATAAGAAACACTAATCAGTAATCTAGAATTTTTATCTATGAAAATAAAATGATGGAATGTACACATGAAAATAAAAGATCTGAGTAAAAATACAATACAAGCAGTTTATTAGCTTGTTTTTAATATATTCCAAGGAATTTACCCATTGTGTAATCCAGCTCTGCAATCAGCACTTGATGATACACCAATAGTGAATATACCCATGATGAAAAAGAAGGCAGCCATAGCAAATGATACTCTGTAAACTGCCATATATCCCACAAGCAAATCACAGTTTTCACCAGCTTTCAGAGTAATGCATGTAATATTATACCGTGGAAACTGAAATGTAATAAAACTAATGATAAGCAAACTGAAAAACAATATAAAATGTTTCTAAAATAACATATAAACTACGTACTTTTGCAATAATTTGTTCTTGTACTTCAGGTGTTAACATTACGCACATAAGAAGTGTACCCAACAAGAGAAACAGAGTATACATTAATCGAGTTGATGTGGATTCTTTAATTGCAGGAAGGAAACGACAACAAAGTCGACAAGGCTTGCATCCACAGCAACACCCAACCTAAAAAAAAACATTCAGAATATTACTCAGCTGATTGTAATTACACATTAAAAGATCTGTCGGTGAATAAAATAAATTACACGAACATAAAAATAATATATATAGCACTATGAAATAGAAGACTAATATACACAAAGATTTAACTTCAATTTTGTGTGTGTGTGTGTGTGTGCGATTACCGTATGACTAATAAACTTTAAAATTATTTAAATATATGAAACTGTAATTTATTTACACATCAAATTCTTAACTGGAGCACATAATAAATAAATATATGTTTAATGGTATGCGCTTTATTTAAATTAACGATATCATTCGATAAAATATTAATGGAAATTTCAAAATTATCAGTCCCGTGTGGAAAAAGGGAATTAATACAATTTAAATAGACGAGCAATAATTTATTTTTAAACAACAGCAAAATTTGGTTCATTATTCCTCATATTTAAAAAGCAACAGGTATTAAAGAGACGAGTCCATTTAACAGTCGATGTATTAATCCTCCTCTACGAAAACATGAAATTGGTTTCTTTTTTTCAAAGTTTAAAAAAAAAAACTAACCTGGCCATGACAGCTTCCACCCATGTTTTGAAGTAATTTTCTTCTGGCAATACATTAAATAAAACAATGTCTAATAAACAATATTATGGAAATCAACCGAGCGAAACAAAACATACTCTTGCGACAAAAAAAAAAATAAAATTCCTTACACAAAACTTCGCGCTTTACTGTTGCCAATAGCTGCGGACCAACATTTATGACTCACAGTTACTCATTACCAAATATAGAAAATGTTGTTAGTGGTTAATTTTCGTCTCGCCCGGGACGAAAAAAATTAAACTGATGATTCGTGTGTTGTTTCCCCAGCATAATTTTTTTATAGAATTTTAAAGAAAAAATATCAAAAAAAAAGTTTGGGAAAAGGATATAAAATAATGTTGAAATTTTCTCGGAAACGCTGCTTTTTTTCTTCAAGAGTTCAGAATTCAAGAACATTTTCCCCTCGGTAGACCTAAACTATCTTTCTCGTAATTTTTTCTCCAAAGCCTGGTTAAATAAGAAACAGAATATATCCCCTAAAATCGTTTTTGCAAAATATTAAGAGCGCTGGAAGTTTCCGACGTCCTCTCCTGTCATAAGCATGAATGTATCAGCTGCCCAGTCTCATCACGGAATGTGGTCTGAATCAAATAGTTTTTATTATTTCATCACGTTTTGTATCATTATGTTCCCTTAGAATTTCTCCTTTAAGATTATTTATTTTTTTATTTATACAAATGCCGAGGCATTGACAAAATCTCATAAAATAATAACATGGTCTAATATAGGACCTGTTCACATAGGAGTCCGTTGCGTTGCGTTAAGGAAAAGATGACGTTGAGACGAAAATAAACCAATCATAGGCGTCAAAAATTTCATTGCTTATCGTTTGGAGGCATGTGATTGGTTTATTTTTGTCCTAACGTCATCTTTTCCTTGACGCAACGCAACGGACTCCTATGTGAACAGGCCCTAAAGCCTTCACACTGCATTCCTCAGCGTCAGTGTTACTCGCTTCGAAATATTTTTAACCAATCACAGACCTCCTAAGGATCAACCACAGAACTGTAAAGGTGTGAGATTGTCTAAAAATAGTTCGATGCGAGTAACGTTGATGCAAAACCAATCTCGGACCTTAACAATTTCGTGGCTAATTGTTTGGTAGTCTTTGGAGGTTCTGTCCTCGTCACTTTCTCTATATAAACAACTGACGTTGTTAGAGTGTTGACTTACTTTTTCCTGCTGGTGTTAAGCCTCGAATGTGACCCACGTGTTTACGCTGATTTTGCTTTTCTCTTCGGTTACTTTTACTTGTCCGTGGCCTTACGGGGATTAATTAATCCTTCGTATGTGTGATGGGCCTGTTATAGAGACAGCCTTTCATTACGGTACTAAATTGGATAACAATAAATTGAATCTTAACGACAAAATGGAAACTTATATGGATACAGAAAATACGGCGATCTCTAGTAGTGATGTGCTTTTAACTGGTGATATAAATGGATTCCGACCGGAACTGCTTCCTGAAGTGATATAAGACGACTAGAAGAATGTAGTGTGCGCATGGATTATAAAAATTACGCTGACCAGATCTCACGGATTACAGATTTCTTAAAGGACTTAAACCAAGGACTGACTAGCTCTGGAAACGTCTATTATCGAGCGACGACGATATTGAGAGGTATGTGGCATTTGATTACTGAGTTCTGGTATTCATGTAGTGTTGACAGTATTAATATTATTTATCAGCATATTGATATAAATATATTGTGGCCTATTAAACAGAAAAATTTTAGGAAATTAAGCTTTAGTGATAATGATGTTAATGGTACTGAGAATATGAATAATGAGAAGGAAATTCCGAAATCCAAAAAGCTTGCGAAGAAATCCTTGGTAGAGGAAGTAAGGGAAAATATTATCAGTACAAAAAATCGCTGTGATATACTGAGGGACGAGAATGAAGGGATTAATGATGAAACAGAGGTAGATAACAACCCTGAAATTAGTGCGCAAGCACCAAGGGAGAGGAAGCCAGATCCCTTTTGGTTCTTGAAAAGTCACGATAAAGAATTGAAAAATATAACGCAAGAAATCAGCACAGTTGTGAATCATAAACTTCAACTTCAGGACTCAGGAAAATTCGTTAAAGTTTTTCCTAAAAACATCACTCAGTTTAGAAGTATACAAAATCTTCTAATGCGACATGAAATCAAATTCTTTGCAATGAATCAAAGGGAAGAACGCCCACTAAAAATTTTAATCAAAGGTATCCCTTCTGATATTCCGATTGAGGAAGTAAGAGAGGAACTGATTGCCCTGGGTTATTCACTTCAAAGGGTAGCACAACTCAAAAGGTTTAAAGACAAATCAAAATTACCAATTTTTCTCTGTAACCTATTTCCTAATAACAAAACCAAAGAAATTTATGAAACTAGGGAATTCCTAGGTTTTATTGTAAGGGTAGAGACATATAAATTTAAAGGGGGAGCGAAACAATGCTACAATTGTTTGAACTTCCACCACAGTAGCGATACTTGCCAAATGGATGCACGATGCTTAAAATGTGGTGAGAGCCACAAGACAAATCAATGCCAAAGCCACAATCCGAGAAGGCTAAGTGTGCAAACTGTGGGGAGATCATCCTGCTAATTACAAGGGCTGTTTTCGCCACCCCAATTATCTTAAAAATAAAAAACAGCAGATACAATCAATTAGAGATGTAGGAAAGATCAATGATAATAATGGTAGGTTAATCCTACAAACCAATTCTGGAAACTCGTTCCAAAGGGCAGCAGCTGCCCCAGAAAAAGACTACTGTGCACTTTTTAAACCGCAAAAACAGGTTTTGCTACCCCCAACAATAGCAACTGAAACTGGTAATAGTGTAGTGGCCCCCGTTCTCACCCCATGCAATAACACAATAGCCAGCGATATTTCAGTTGAAAGACTTGAAAGGGTCCTCGAGAAACTTCTTGCTATTGAGGCTGCAATCTCAAAAATACGAAACCATGCTAGAGAAACCGGTATAGACTGCATAGCCCTTATGGGCTTGAATAGTAAACTCCCAGCTCTAGCGGCTGGTTCCCAGGGGGCGCCCTCTTCTCTTTAATCTCTCGTAAGGCAGTTAGGATACTGAGTTGGAACGCTGATGGCCTCCAAACCAAGATTGACGAACTTAGGGATTTCCTCATCGATAACCCTGTTGATTTGGTCCTGGTACAGGAGGTTAGAAATCGCCATGCGAGGTACCTTAAAATCCAAAATTATAATTTAATACACACGCCACGTGTTGACAGCAGTAATAATAGTACCCTACCTTATGGAGGTACATCAATCTATATCAAGAGAAACATTAAATTTGATCACATCCCCAATCTTAATCTGAATATTCTTGAAAACACCATAGTCAAAATTTATCCTACTCCCAATAATCCTATCTACATTGCTAGCATCTATCTTAGGGCAGCTTATAATTTTTCGGCCAGTCTTGATATTCCAAATTTATTCTCCCTAGGTGATAAAGTAAAGTTGGCTGGGGATTTTAATGCACACCACCCACGCTGGAATTGCGCGTACAGTAGAAATTCCATCTGTAGGTATGGAAGGGAAATTAATGAATACTGTAATGATAATAGTATAGATATAGCTTTCCCACCCACTCCTACCCTTTTCGGCCACTCTTGTTCTCATTCAGTCATTGATTTTGCTCTTTTAAATAATATTAATTTTCCTTATGACATTACCACATTACCACATTACACATTTCCTTATGACATTGCTGTCAACACCATATTCCAATCATTTTAAATTTACATACCAATACTCCCCTCCCTTCTATACTAACCCCCACTTCATAAATTGGATTGACTATACTAATAATGTTTTTAACTCACCCCCTCCTTTCAATGGTATTAACTGTAAAGAGGATATAGATAAAGTTGTTACCTCCATCACTGACAATATCAATAATACGCTTAGCTCTGCCAAGACTCACATTCCCCCAAATAACTATAATAAACTCCCACTGTACATTAAAACGCAAATTAGAAATAGAAATCAAATTAGGAAAATTTGGCAGCATACGGGCGATCCTTCAGTGCGCGGTGATTTTCATAGACTCAATACTAAAATTAAAAATATCAAAAATTATAAAATAAAAAATGGACTGTGTTTATTGAGTCACTTGCTCCCTCGGACAATAGCATTTAAAATTACCTAAAACGCATTAAGAAACCGGCTACCCCACTTCCCCCTTTTAACTCCCCTTCTGGCATTCTGAGTGACTCGGACAAAATTGAGGCCTTGGCAGATAACTACGAAAATCAGTTCTCCCCCCACCATAATGTCTTTTGTCCATACACTATTGATAAAGTTGACGACATTGTCAGACAGTTTTACAACAATAGGCTGTCTTCTATCAATAACTAACCTCTTGAACCCACCACCCCTGCTGAAATTAAAAATGCTGTCATCTCGCTTCCTAATAATAAAGCACTTGGAATTGATAACATAACTAATTCTGCTGTAAAAAACTTACCTATAAATTACGTTAACATTTTATGTGAGCTCACCAATAAAATTTTCGAATTTAAGTACTTTCCAATAGCATGGAAAACTGCGATAATTATACCGATTAGGAAACTTAGCGAGGATCCCTCCATTCCAAAAAATTATCGTCCCATTAGTTTACTCTCCTCTCATAGCAAGCTGGTTGAACATATAATGTGTAAACGAATTAACAAGTTCTTGGATGATAACAATGTCATTATTAATGCACAATTTAGCTTTAGAGCCCAACATTCCACTACGCATCAGCTACTCCGAGTAACGGAATACATCCATGATGGATTTCAGAATCGGATGCAGACTGACCCAATTCTCTTCGACATAGAAAAAGCGTTCGACCGCGTATGGCATAGCGCACTAATTTATAAACTAATTAAACTTAAGATGCCATCTGCTATTATTCACCTAATTCGCTCTTATCTGCTTAACAGAACCTTCAAAGTTCGCCACACACAATCAATTTCCTCACTTCGTAACATTAATGCTGGAGTTCCTCAGGGCTCGAAGTTAGGACCTGTTTTATTTAATATATTTATTAATGATATCCTACATTCTCCACACACTACACTAGCCATGTTTGCGGACGACACGGCAATCTTAGCGAAGCATCGCAATACGAAATATATGCACAAGCAACTACAAAGGCATGTTGACATTCTTCAACGTTGGTTCGAACGGTGGAGAATTAAACTAAATCCTGCTAAAACGAAAGCCATATTTTTTAGCTATAACAGGATTCCACCTCAGCCGGTCACAGTATGTGGTCATCTGGTACACTTTGAGAGAGAGGGGAAATACCTTGGAGTTTACTTGGACAGCAGGCTAACCTGGAGAAAAAATATAGAATACCTTATTAGAAAGTTCTTTATGGCACGTAGGGATATCGCACACCTCTTGTATCAGAACCAAATGAGTATTAATAATAAACTTTTATTGTATAAGACCGTGCTTCGCCCAATTCTGATGTATGCTGTTCCGGTTTGGGGCTCAGAAGCTGACACTCATATCCAGAGACTGCAAACTATACAAAACAAGACTCTTCGTGGTATCAGGAAGGCGCCATGGTACCTACGTAACGCTCTTATTCATAGGGATCTGGCTATCGAACCAATTCGGCATCATATTAAAGATCTGGCTATGAACTTTTACAATAGGATATACTCAATTATTAACGAAGAATTTGCTAACCTGCCTGATTATGATCCTAGGGAGTGCTTTAGACTTTGGTTATGAACCCCGGCCTTGTTCCTGTTCGGTAATTCCTTTCCTTATAAAAATAAAAAATTGCAATAGCCCGGCTACTTCTGGTTTCTGACACCTGTCTTTCCTTTTCGATCGTTCCTCTTTCTACCATGCGATTCCCCCTCGAACCAGCTGTTTGCTGGAGAAGGGGATTGATAACCTATTCCCGAAATTCCAATCCTGCTTGCTTTCCTCTTTGATTTCGCTACTCGCACCTTACGGACTTCGGACCTACCGCCCTTTCGTATAACTTCCACTAACTTGTTTTTTATCCCAATCATATTCCAAATTTCCCGTCTTCTAGTTTTTGAATTTTTTTAAAATTATTATTATTACTATTATTATTTATTTATATATTCTCTTTTTTCACCCCTTGTTTAATTTCTCCATTATCATTTAAGTTAGTCATGCCACATTAGTTACTCGTACTCGTTCTAGTTAATTAGTTGATTTTTCAACTAATTAATTAATTCTTTCTCCCTCAATCATTGTCAACACTATTTGTAAACTTGAGAACGGTTAATCTTATGTCACATACTAACCTTGATACTGAGGATAAGGAGCTCTTGCTCCCTGGTGCTTCTATAGTGTTTTATGTCAATGTCTAAACAACTCATGGAGACTGACGTTGTCTCTTAGAAACCTAGTTAACTATTTAAATGATAACACAAACTCATATAGGTGTGAAACAAGTTGCGCTTTTAGCTAGAATGGTGTAGACATAGACATAGACAGTAACTTTTCGTGAGATTCCAAAGAGGACCTGAAAGGCCCTTTACTCTAGGTATGAGTATGATGGGAAATAACTGTTGCTTTTCACGCATGGTCCAAAGATATGATTTTATTTGTGGGGGGGGGGGGGTTAAAGTTAATAAATTTATTAATTAAGTAATTAATTAAACAGCAAAGTTAAAAAGAATAAAATGGAAATGTGAAAATCAAACCCAGGGTGGGAATGAGCTATCAAGCTACCCTTGCATTGATAGCAGTCCGAAAGAGGAAGCAAGATGGCGAAATTGAGTGACAGAGGTTGGAACTGAGCGAGCTTAACTATTGATGGAGAGCTTATTGAATCCCGCATTCTGAATGGTGAAAGATATCAGCAGGGAGAATGGCCCGTGAGGAATCGCAGTGCAGGGCTGAGAAGATGGTGTAGGCTGTCGCCGTATACAGCCTGACCTAACACCAATTCAACGAGCCTTGATAGGAAAAGGAATACAATATATCTCATGCGCCGTTGCTTTCGACCCATTGGATCATTCATTGGTGAAAACTTATTTTTAATTTTTTTTTCTTTATCAAAGAGTCATTACTCATTTAATAAAGCGTTTTCAGCCATAATTTGCCTGTGTTGTATTTGCCTGATTGATTTTTGGGCTTTACACTAAGGTATCTTTGGGCGTAGCAGTTGAGGATAACTTTCACTGAATTCGATAACACTACTGTATTGGGGACAAAAGTCAGGTCGAACCTCAAAAATGATAAATGTAAAGACAAGGAATTAGTTTTTAAGAGAGGTTTAAACCCAGCGTCGATACATTTGACTTTAACATGCGATTCCTTTGATTGAATACAGCCTTGCATCAGCAATTTCATAGCGTATAACTATGTCAAAGTCAAAGTTATGATCGTAGTATGTTTCTTCTATTGGGCACTTTGCTTTCCATGTTGAACAGCAGGCACGCCAGTTTAACTCCCCCGCAAAACGGCGACGAGATGAAGAAGGCTGCGGCAGGCTTCCATCGGAAGGGAAGGATCGATGCTCGCACAATGCGAGTGACTTTGACAATGACAGCTCCATCAGCCAGGCGTGCAGGGTATAACTATGTTGATAACATCAGATAAAGAAAAGTTGAAATGAGGAGGTATGGATCTGGCAGCAATTTGTTATTTACATATCGCTCACTCTTTTCAACAACGTCATATCTCAAAAAACGTTATTTTTCAGGAGAGTGATTTTAAAGTTTAAAGAAGAATAAAATGTATTAAAAATAAATATTAATTCTGCTCTGTAGTGGCTAAATATTGAGCGGTGAGATATGACGATCTTGCAGGGATATACTACTCTTTCAGGACATTCTGAAAATAGGTAAACTAATATCGCCGTTTTTTTCAGTTATAACGTTGTTGAAAGGAGTGAGTGATATACAAACCAACATATTTTTTATAAACGATGTTTAGCTAGTTAAACGATTCTATTTTTTTAATTATCGTCAAAAATATACATATTGCTTCTGAAGTTTCATTTTCAAGTTAACCTAAACAATAAAAAAATCATTCAAGAAAACTATTGGATTTTCCTGAGCGTCATGGTCCCTCATGGGTTTGACTGAGACACAAACAAATCTACTTTGATGAAGTTCTGATCACTATTCATGCAATCGCTTATAGTTCTAATAAGTATAATACTTACACCCTTTAATAACAGCCTTATAATATCAGCCACATTGCATCAATGATTCTATCTCCAAATTCTGGATAGCAAACTGTATTATTAATGGACACAAAAACTGTTAGCGTAAGGACACTTTCTTCAATACAACTTTAACTGCTCCGAGATGTAAAAAAATTGAAGATTACTTTTTTAGGTTAATCTTTACAAAGGTTACCATGTCGACATTGAAATTGCCCAGAGAACGTTCTAGGGAACGTTCTAGGGAGTTACTTCGGCTGCATACCATTCTAGACAAACAAATAGTCAATTTAATGTGTAACCTATTTAAGTCCTTATAACATCATCGAAATTCGCTTTTAGAAGAATAATCCTTTGACAGCCAGCAAAACTGAAAGTTATCCCCAACACCATACATCCCAGAAAAATGGCATACTCTTGATTAACAATACATCGATGAACCTAAGCAAAAGTGTAAATAATTAAATTCCTAAAAAAACTTAACCTAGAACACATACTGCGACCACAGGGCAATGGCGGGTAAAATAAAACTTATGCCTTGACCGCGCATGGGAGGCAAGAAATCAAATGGCATCATAAACTATCAGACAAGTGAAAATAGCTTTCTTGGTATCTTTTACATTGAGTAAATGACTAGGAAGTTTAGTTCTTCAATACCATAGAAACATTGTCACAATAAAGGAAATTATACAGAAATATGTAAAATAAATCTTGATTCGGTAGATAAAGTTATGAGAAGAAAATAAAAAGTTAAAAAGGTTAAAAGAAAATTAATATTAGCTATTTCATTGATTGGCTACAAATAAGGCTAATAACTGATCAAATACCCACGCTAACTTGTCTTAAAATGCGAATGGAATTACATAAAAGGTTAACAAACTTAAACAATACTGACCGTTATGATACTGCCGTTGTTTTAATTCAGTAAACTAGATTTTTATCCAATGCCGAGTGATTAAATACCCGGGATTGGAAAGAATTTCAGATATCCCAAATTATTCACTATCGTGCTAATAGGCCATCTAGAGATAGACCACGAGCAGAAATTATGGAGAACCTGGCATTTACGTTAAAATCAAACAAATTAAAATCTATAATTAAAATGATTTACATGACTTAAAAGTATCATTTTAACCTTCGAAATATTTCGTAAAACAGTTTGTACATGTGCAGGGATGTACAAAATGATAGCAATAAGTTTTATTCCAGAAAAAATAGCCATGAGTAGCTATCGTATAGTATTAAGAAAAAATATTAGTAATTCTAAAATAGCGATAAGTTCCAGCTATTGCATATCTCACCCACTCTCAAACTGAATGCAAGATCTGCAAAGTTGGAAGGCATGCACATAAAGGTGAGCAGAGCGTAGCCTTGTATGTACAGTCATATCTCGAAACTCGCCAGCTTCGGTATTCGTCAAATTCGGTACTCGACCCATTTCGGCTTAAATAAATAAATAAAAATAATGAATTTGCTTTGGTACTCGACAGTTGCTTGGTATTTGTCGTACTTGCTAAAACCTGCATAAGGCAATCCCGTCTCTCTGGGCGAAACAAAAAGCAACGTGTTAGTTACGCGCTCACAGTAGAACCTTCATATTCACCCATGAACATTTTTTTTTCATTTCACGATTTTGTTCGTATAAGTCATCGCGAGTTCGAAGAAGGTTAGTTATACCACTTAGCAGTAATTAGTGAGAACCACAGTGAGACAATAGTTAAGTATGAGCATGGTATCTGCGTGTCTAATCTCGCTGCAAAACAAAGATGGGGATAACTCCGAGGGAATGGGAGGCTTTGAAGCTGTACCAATAGTGGAGGAATGTCAGTCGGAAAGTCCATGGGCATTAAAGTCAGGGATAAATACATCGAAGAATTAGTAGAAGATCACAGAGCAGAGCTTAGCATTGAGGAGCTGCTGTAACTTCAATAGATAGTGGCTGCGGGGCTTTCTTCAGGTGAGAAGGGAGAAAGGAAGGAAGGAATACCATACTACACTGCTACAAGAAATGTGTTCTAAATGGGTTGAATTACAAAATTTTTTGGAAAAGTATCCTCCTGACAAAGTTCTAATAAACGGAAATGTCGACTTTAGAAACATTTTGAAACGTAGGCAGAACAAAGTTTCTCCTTATATGTTTGTAGTGAAACTCCCTCAATCTGAGTTTACCAACTTCAATGTGAGGGGGGGGGGGAAGTCCCCTTCCAAGAAAAAAAACCTCTCGCGACTCTCTAGTTTTGGGATTTTGTATCAAAAATCAATCCCATCAATTTATAAATTGTCAAGTAAAATGCGAAATTTCTGGGGTTCAGTAAAGGATGATTTCAGTTTACACTATTCCTTATAAGAAAAACTCGTTGGTACTTGATGTTTACGGTACTCGTCGTGCCTTCTGGAACCAATTAAAGTCGAGTACCGAGGTATCACTGTATATATATATATATATATATATATATATATATATATATATATATATGGTACAAATACTCAAAAAGCATCTTTCTTTCGCAAGTTTATAACGTCACGTATAGACCGTAAAAAGTTAACCACAAGGTAGACAAATTTGAAAATACCCTGTGCAATTACTTATAAAAACGGAGCAAAATAAATTTTTTTTTCTCACGTGTATCCTCATCGTCAAGTATTTAGATAACTCCTTTGGTCCTTAAGGAAACCTTTAGCCTTAAAGGAGAAAAACTTAAAATAAACAAACTTGAATCTCTCGGTTCAAGTTTTCGTTAGTATTTAATTTAAGCATATTGCTGGCGCATATACAGCAGTCAATTGACTTTTTTAAGGTTAAAAGAGGAAATTCATGAGAACTCTTCCCCACCGAATAATTTTAGCCTTAACATCTTTTAACAGATGCGTTTCGATAATTATTGATATACTGTGAGAATCCATCTTAATGAATCGGAGAAGCCCTCATTTACTGTTGATGCATATCACAACCACTCGGGGGTTTGTAGTTTGGACTGGGGTGAGGGTGTTTCTTAAAAAATCCTTAAGGTGAGATATTTGGTGTCTAAATTTTGATTATACTTATGCGAAGAAGGAAAGGCTGAAGGAATGGTAGAACTGTTCGCATTTCCTTTAGAGTGTACGGTGGCTGATTTGAATCACTATAATTTGCTTAAAGTTTCCTGCACATTTGAAAAACTGAAGTTTTTCAGATACTTAGATAAAATGGGAAGCAATGAAGCATAATTTTTTATCATCCTTCCGAAAGGCTTTGTTCATTTTTTTAAGTGTCCTTAAAAGAGCTTTTTTTTACCGTAGTCTTAATTTATGTTTCTTAATTACTGTATAGAAATACTAATTTCTATTTCCTTTAGTTCAGAAATGGCTGATTGGTCATTGCCCCGGAAGATTGATAAGTACAATATCAGAGGTAAGGAGCAGAAGTCTGTTGGTATTCGACTAAGGCGTTTAAACACTCAAAGAAGGAAGAAATAGATATATACACACACCAAAATTATGTGTTATAGAAAGAAAAAAACATATATGTATTTTATCTGTGTAAGAAGATTATTCATCACACATCTATGGACCGTGCTCTTATATGGTTTGCTTCTTTTCAATGGTTTTTTGCTTTAACTTTCAGGGGAAAAGAAGAAAGAATACTGTGCTGACCTTGGTTGTGAGAACTGAGAAACGTCTTGCAGCGTTAGAGATTTGATTGGAAATTTTCTATAATTGAAAAAAACTGCTTAAACAGGTTGTAAGAGTCTCATGAGCAGTTTGATTCCAGAGCTAACCAGTTCATTATTGTCCAATGAACTGGATAACTCTGGTCAGGTCTGGTCTCTCTGGTAGTCCAGTCAGTGCATTAGTGTCCAATGGCTTCATATCGGTCGATCAAGATAATGTAAAACATGAAAAAAGTGTAAATTCAATTTTGCGTCGCCTGGTGATATTTTATCTAAATGCATATATACGAAAAGGAATCAGATAATTTTCGTCAAATCTTGGAGAGTTTGGTGAAGATTTCAAATTATTAAGGATATAATGCGATCACTTTTCTCCCGGTGAATTGCCTAAAAAAATACAAATTTTTGATGGTAATCAAATTTATTTTAAGTTCCTAACAATTTTTTGTACTTATTCTTCTTGGAGCAAGCATCCGGTAACAAGTGATTCCGATTGCCCGTTGCCCATGGTATGCCGCCAACATAAGAGCCCAGTAACGTTTATTTTGTAGTAGCTCGTCCAACTCCACAGCCAGGGCTCTCAGGGATACTCGAGCAGTATTGTGGCAGAGGAGCATTTTAATAGTATGTGGTCCAACGTTTCCTCCTTTGATCGGGAGACTTTAAACTACTATGCAAATGCATTTCTTTTGGAAGATTCCCTTAACACTTCAGCAGTCGCACCAATTTTTGGAACACCAGCAGACGCGCGTGGCACAAAGTGCAACGTCTCTTTCAACTTTGATTATTCCTTTTGTAATAAACTTTTTTTTTTTCAAATTGAAAATAATATTTCTGCATTTTATGACAAGATATAAATGTTTATAATGTTAAGATATATTTATAATTAAAGGCGAAAGAATGCAGATACAATCGCCTTATTTCTAAACTGTCCGGTTTATTGGATCTAAGGACAACTTGCGAATGGATTCTTGTTATGTCCAAAAACCTAAAAAACAATGAGATTATCCATCTTCGTGATATGCGGGATACCGTGTAATAGCTGCACATTTTATCGAGTACATCGGCTCCTGCTTTTGTCGTATTGTAATCCAGTATAATCGTTGGTTTACCACGGTTAAATCACGACTACCAATGAATGGAAAGGAATGCAAGGGTCAGAAAATCAGACCTGCAATAGAAAGGATGTAGCTATAAATAGAAACTGGTTAGAACATTAAAACTTTACAAGCAAAAACAAACTATTCAAAATTACGAAAATGTTATACTCTGTACACGGGCGCGCCCGCTGAAGGGTTAAATGTATAATTTTTCTGAAGTAATCGACTTTTTAAAGTTTCTATAACTTTATCAAATTCTTCATACCTGTTCTCCAAGTAAAGCGTCCGAAACAATAGAGCATCTTCCGAAAGAATACTTTTAAAAATAAAAATCTCCGTGCCTAATATATATGTGCAAGGTGATTATGAAAGTGGTCTAGGTCTTATACCAGTGGCTACATGCACATATATACTGTATTGAATTTAAGCTGAACGATATATATTTTAGACATTAAACTGCAATAATCGGAAGATAAATATGCATATTTGTTACTCTACATTGTCTGGCAGAGATTGAGAAAGCGTCGAAGCGGAAACATTATTTAAATACAATCAGATTTTCCGCATTGCAACTTCTGTTTCGGTAAGTGATTAGGGTGCTGGTTTTCGGCGAAGTAGATTTCTGCTTCGAGACCACCGGATAGCGTAGGTAGTCTGTTGCGTAGGGTTAAAGGAACGTCTTCTTGTTCTTGCTTTCTCTTTTCACTTATTGTCAGCATTAGTACTTAAAAAGCATTTAACTTAACTCAGCAGGATGGCCAATTAACTATCTCGCAAATATATTTTCTCCTCAACAATTTCGAGTGTATTTAGAGACTGCTGCTATTCTTCCGCTATGAAATGAATGTATTTATAGGCATATGCATGTCAAAGAAAGCATTCCCCGACATTAATTTATATGTGAACAACATATGATTATATAAGACACTCTTTATTGAATATTAGGGGAGCGGTGAAATAAAATGCTTAGATGACTTCTTTTGCATTAAAATAATATTTCATTACTCGAAGATTCCAGAAGTTGAGTGTATTTAAGAAACTATTAAGCAGTTGCATTTCTCTCGAAGGATTCCCTAAAAAATATAATTTTTTCAATAGTAACTGACTTTGAAAAAAAAATTCTTGGGAACTAAACTGGAAATTTTGATACCTTTTTACTCCGAGTATAGTTTCCGAAACAACTGAGCATCCTACGGAATAATACTTTTTAAAATAAAAAATATTCATGCGTACTATACAAAGCATACAAAAATCTAACTAAAATACGCACACACGGATTTTGTATGTAATTTAACAGTAGGAATTACATAGATATTTCTTTACTAGCGCAGTTCTGGGTCGTTCGAACTTCGCTTGGAAACAACTGTCATCATCAATATAGCCAGAATATATTTCGGGTAGATGCCCAATGTCTGTCAGATATATATTCAATTCATAATGATAATCTGTTTTTGATTAAAACATTTTAATAATATACGATGATCAAAAATTTCGAGAGCTGGGTCCCTAGGATCTCCGTTTCCGACGTCCCTGGTAATTATACACAGGGAACCCCGCACGACTTGTACTACTTTGACATCAAGACAATTTTGCGCAGTAGATTTGTCCCTGGAAGTAAAGAGGATAATCCGAACCTCTATTTTAAAAAATTTTGACGATTTGAGCAGGCTATTCTCCACTCATGTGACGCTACAAAACCAGACAGGTTATGGACGAAAACATCCAGTCTCCCAATGCACACTCCATCAAGCATTTTTCGGGCAAAATCGCCTTGGTTGACGTCCCAGGCAATAGCGTACCAACGCCTTGACATCAGGGCAATTGCCAAGGGCACCAAACAGTTTACACGAAAAATTTATATCTTAGGGGACTGTGGTTGTAGCCATTAAAATTTGCAGAGCCAGGGACTTGCCAAGGACGAAAAAAACAAAATCAAATTACGCCTCTGGTCCCAGCACACTCCTTCTACTTCTAAATTTGAAATGTGGACTCTTGTCGCTTCTGTTTGTTCCCAGAGATAGAGAACAATCTATCAGAACGCTATTTTTGGTCTGGAAGAGTGTTGGGGATATGTGGAAGAAATTCCCAGAGGGGCTCCAAATCACTGTCGTGAAGCACAAGCGAGAGTTTTACAGAAATTTGGGAAATTCTGAGACCAACGTGTGAATACGAAAAGGGGTAACATTGAATTTGTAAGACCAATAGTCTGTTAGTAAGAGCTGTGGAGAAGCGTAAATACGTACATATATGTAAACGAATACTTATTATATTAGATCAGAAAATATTTTGGATTATATTTGTTTATGCTCCAAAGAACTGTTAATAAACCTTATTTATGTTAACGGAAAAATTTCGAGTCCTATTTAAACATTGTAGTATTTGCAGAATTTGTCAATATTTTAATGGGAGAAGGAGTGTAATTAATCTCTATTTTAACCAAAGTATTTGCATCTTTCGTAGAAGAGTAAGTTAGTTCATCTCGGCCGGTTAGGTTTGTCCCACCAATATATATATATATATATATATATATATATATATATATATATATATATATATATATATATATATATATAAATGCACATATATGCACATTATTAAAACATGACTATTATCAGGTGCTTATTTGTACAAAGATTGAGAACTTTGACAGTCAGAAAAAATATTGCTGTAAAAAAATTTCACGAACCAAAGTAATATAATATGTGTTTCATGTTCAGTCTCTAAGTCAGCAACGTTGTTTTACTAAGGCATTATATAATAATAATCACGTAGAGAATTTTTTTTTTGGGGGGGGAGGAGGGGGTAAATTTTTTTTCTAAGAGAGTGGGATTTATTTACAATAACCTGCAGATATCAAGAATAATAACAATATAAAATATTGATGATAGAAGTAGCTGGGTGTTTTCGCACAAAACAACACCTCTTTCTAGATACCATTGTTCACTGATTTTATGAGGAAGTTGTATCAATTCCGATAAATCGAATGATTTGTCGAAGACAGAAACAGATAATGTAAAATGTTGATTATTTGTATCTGATGAAAATGCTGATTATTTATATCTCTTTGTAATTCTTCACAGCGCATTGCGACTTTAAATTCATAGAAATAAGGAATTATTTTTAATTTATTATTTATTTAATTATTCATTATTTTATAACTAATGAAGTTAATAAGAAACAATAGGTTTATAGCAGTGGGAGGAATTTGTTTTTTCAAGAGGTTGAGGGAAACTTTAGCGGCGTGAAGGGCATATTACTTAAGCTGTAAATTTCCCAACAGCAGCAACCGCTATGAGATAAAAGGGTACCATGCAAGATCCCATGCTTTTATACTGATGTTTTCCCATTCCTTGGTATGGTGACAATGGGGTTAACCGAACGGACTGACCCAGAGCCCAGACCTGAATCCATGAAGCTAAAGAAGCCTCTGTAGCTTCATGACTGAATCCTATCGAGAACCTCTGGGACGAGATGTATCGCCAAAATCGGTGAAGGAACTTACATGTCTTCTCCAAGCCGAGTGGAAGAAAATACCACTAGCCGTCGTACAAGGACTTGTGGAAAGCATGCCCCGGAGGGTTGAGGCTGTAATTGCCTCTCGTGGAGGCTCTACCAACTATTGAATACGAATCTAACATTTCACATGATATACCGCCCTAAATGGAAGTATAATAATTTTTCACTGTAATTGTTTTTATCCCTTATTTTGTTCTGATGACTGTGCGATTAAAATCATCCCCCCCCCCGTAACGAACTTTACAGAACGGTGAAGGAAGTAATGAAATAAAAGATATTTTGTCTGTACTGCACTGTACTGCACTGTCTGTACTGCACTGTTTGTCTGTACTGTACTTTTTTTTGCCCGTGCAGCATCGAAAAAAAAAAAATACAAATTAGACGAAGTTTGGGCAATGGATACATAAGTTGCATGGGAATCTAAAACAAAATTTGAATTGTCGTGGAACCAGTGCCTTTGACCAAAATGTAATACAAGAATATTTTTTAGGGCTCAATTTGTAACGTATGTTTAACGAAGTTTTTTTTTTTTTATTTAAATTATTTTTATTTTATTTTTTTTAAATCTTCCTTAAGTATCTTTTGAATACTCGCACGATATTTGTCTCCGTTGCCTGCTTTTCGATCTGGAAGTCTCATGCTGCCAGAGATTTTTAATCCTAAATAAATTTAATGCTGCGATTTTCTTCCGTCTGGATTCTTTAATTTAGATTGATTGATATCATGCATACTTCCACGTGACTTAAAACAAAATGGAATTTCGTAGCTTTAATTTTGCATTTAACATTAGATATTTATCAAAATAATAATGATAATAGCGAATATCGTGATAGAAAATAATTTTCTATATTTTTCGATTTTTTTTACTCTTGTACTTTACATAACAGAGAGTAAAACGGAAAAAATTTTCCATCCTCATAAATTTTGCAATCTATTTCATTCCCTGCGACGGAAATGGATGTGTCACGTTCTAAGTTCGTGCAACGGCGAGTTTCACTTTGCAGTTCTTGTTACCGGAAATCATTCGGGACCTATCGAAGTAATGTAGCTGCTGTAGGAAATTTTGTTGCCCAATTTTTTTTCTCTGCTGTAAAGGAAGATATTCTACTGATTTTGGTCGAGATATACTGAACTTATCTATACTCCCAGTCTATGTTTGTGGAACTTATATAAAAAAAGCATGTGATGGGATCATCACGGAATTTAAAGCATCCAACTCAAGTTATCTGAAAATGTCACAGTATAAAATAAGAGAATTCTTTATTCAAAGTTCAGACAAACATTTGGATTTATTTCAAAACATATTCCTGTTCTGTAATGTTCGGTTGTTTCAGTGGTACATTTAATCCAATGGGCAAGGCCCGACTTTGACCCAATGGGGCCCTGGGCAAAGCAGACTTTGGAGGCCCCCTCCAAGGAAAGATCCAGAGGGGGGCACGTGCCCCTCCCAGGACCAGATTTCCACATGAACATGTGGGACACTCACCCAGGTCCCCCATAAATTGGGACAGGAAATTCAAACAATTTTCGACCAACAAGTCAAAAATTTGAAAATAATAATAATAATAATAATAATAATAATAATAATAATAAGTGTTAATTTATTAATTTACTTTTTAATGTTAATAAATAAATTCATGAAATTTTTTTTGAAATTCAAAATTGATCACAGTCTGAAGTTATTACCCCCCTCCCCCCAAAAAAAAATTAAACCAGTAACACTTATGGATGTAAGTATGCTTTCACTATAGTGGGTACATTGTGCCCCACCCAGGATATTTTTCTGTATCCGCCACTGCCCTCATTACAGCATTAACCAAACACCAAATTTTCAAAAATATGTACAACTTAATACTAAATAAGGGGCCTCATAATTTTGGGGGCCATGGGCAAGTACCCCACTTGCCCATGCAGAAATCTGGGCCTGCCAATGGGTACCCCGAGAGCAGTCAAAACTTTGTGTAAAAACAAAAATCAAGCTGTTACATAAAGCTGCTAAAGTTTCTAGCATCAACGCCTAAAACTTATTTCTAGAAATCCCCCGCAGGCAATAAAGTTTAAGACGTTTAAAATCTTTGAAATTTTCTCTTTAAAAAATTTTGACGAGCTCCGAATCATTTGTTATCACCGGTAGTATCAGGCAGGTGCTAAACAATGTGAAACTCGTGTTTAAGTGCATGTCACGGAAATCCACTCTGATTTACAAAATAAGTCACTGACTAACGATGCTATCTTATCCACGGGAACTCGAATCGCGAATTTCTTCTCCGAAACAAAGTTCATTTGCAGGAAAAGCTTCTTAGATTTTCTGGAAGAGGTTTTCCAGCGTGTCCAACCGCTAAAAACGTGTCCTTTCGGTGATTTTGCTTTCTCATTTTTTTTCTCCATTTAATGCTTTGTTAGTGACACAGATGATTTAGACCAGTGAATCTCAACCTTTTTATGTCTACCCCCCCCCCTTTTAGATGACCCTCATAACCTATACCCATCCTAGAACTAAAAAACGTAAGTACCGTAACATCTTGAGTACAATACGCACTTTTTATCACATTTTAGTCCGCAAAAATGAGGATGCCTATTATACGCGTGTACAAAAAAATGTAGTTTAAAACATTGAATAAACGACAAACAATAGATGATCCATATTCTAGTGAAAGTGACTGATAATATGACAGCATTGTTTGTTTTGAATTAAAAAATAAAGTTATTTTTCCTGCCAAATTTGACGTTCTCATTTGTTTTTATTACAAATTTTATTTATGTTAATAAGCATTTGTGCAATTTTTAAATAAAATGTTGAAAGGTAATGGGTGCGTATTATAGTAAAATTTTAATTTTTTCCGAAAATTTCGAGCGAAATCAAGCATGCTTATTATACACGTGTACGTATTATAGTCAAGATTTTATGGTAACACTAGTAAAACACATTCTATACAAATTATTTTTTACCATCCATGCCCCCCCCCCCCTAATATCACTTATGCCTCTCCAGGGGGGTGCCTCTCCCAGGTTGAGAACCACTGATTTAGACGAAAATGAAAAAGAAGAATTCTGTACACAGATATTATGCTTTCAGGGCAGAGGCGTAACTAGAAATTTTGGGCCTTTGCGAAAAGCGAAAAAAAAAAAAAAAACAGTAAAGCCCCCTTCCCCCTTCAACCTCCAACGCATACTATTGTGGCCTATATTAAAGCTTCAATAAAACATATTACAGTACAAATGTTAGTTCAAAAAATGTCTTTGATGTTCTACTCATTTTTCTAAAGGAAAGTTTTACTAAAATAATATGTACATATAGTAGTGTTTTTTTTTTTTTATGTAAAACACCGAAGAATAAATTTAACCTCTTGAGGAAATCCCTGTCAATAATGGCATATTCTGTGCACTCTTAATTTAACAAAAGTTTATCCGATGCTCTCGACAAATTTTAAAGCACAAGCACACACACACACACACACACACACACACACACACCTATATATATATATATATATATATATATATATATATATCGTTTTTCAAGGGACCGATTGAAATGAACGATAAATGCGGGAAAACGATAGATGCGGAAACATAACAAAGCAATATGATCGTTGGGACTGGATAAAATGAACGACACAC
Source organism: Dolomedes plantarius (assembly GCA_907164885.2). Classification (NCBI taxonomy): domain Eukaryota; kingdom Metazoa; phylum Arthropoda; class Arachnida; order Araneae; family Dolomedidae; genus Dolomedes; species Dolomedes plantarius. Next base: position 44,334,686 of record OU015497.1, on the reverse strand, counting down.
ACGGAAAAACGATGGATCCGAAAACGATCGATCGAGATTCCACTGTATATATATATATATATATATATATATATATATATATATATATTAGTCCAGGGTTCGATTCTGCGACTGGGCAAGGTCGACTCATACATTTCATCCCTTGAGTCGGTCGATAAAATAAGGACCAAGCATGCTTGGGGCTCTTTTGTCAATGTTACAAACAAGTCGCGGGGATCTCCCATAGACCACTGGACGTCAATGCTCGAAATGCCGAAACTAATGTAAAAGCATGTTCCATATTGCTCAACTTCATAAGAGAAAGGTCTGGTGTAGTAAACATAGAAAACAATCTGAATGTTATGGAGCTATATGAAGGTGAAAATATAATTTACAACCAGTATGCCCACGATTAGCTTTAACTATGAGTGAAAAGTTTTAAGAGAAATTTTTGCGATGATTTGCACCATAACAAAATAAATTATTATGAATTTTATAACTTCCTTTGAAAATTCACCGCGTCATAATATTACTGACTTAAAACACATGCAAATGTAGCATTTGAAAAAAATATATATAACGTAAACATAATGTAGTAAATACAATTGTGTAAAGATAGTGGAATAAAATTATATATAAAACAACATGTATCTGCTTTATTATTCGTCGAGGAATCCATGTGTTGCAAATCTAGGATGAAAATGTTACACAGCTCGTACCAAGCGTTTCCTTTTAGTAATTTATTACTGTACTTGTTGTACTTTGTATCCCATATGACAGTTGTTGCTCTACTGCAATAATAAATATACCTGAATCAAAATTCGTCATCTTAAATAACAGTTTCATTCACACTACAAAAATTCAAGGGGCCAACATCACGGAAGCGACTCATGTGAAGAGATTCAAGAGACACGTGGCAACCATACGTGGCGGGCACTATAATATATATATATATATATATATATATATATATATATATATATATATATATATATATATATATACAGCCGAACCTCCATATATCGAACTTCCCCATATCGAAATTTTCTATATATCGAACTCTTAATAAATCTCCATGTTCATTACATAGAAAAACTGTTTCTATATATCGAAAAAATCTCTATACAGTGGAATCTTGATCTATCGTTTTTCAAGGGACCGATTGAAATGAACGATAAATGTGGGAAAACGATAGATGCGGAAACATAACAAAGCAATATGATCGTTGGGACTGGATAAAATGAACGACACATACGGAAAAACGATGGATCCGAAAACGATCGATCGAGATTCCACTGTATATCGAAATTTTTTTCAAGACATATTGGGAGATTTTATTCTACTTTAGACCGTCTACCTCACGAAAAATGCAATGTCAAAAAGAACATCTCTTAGTGTTGTGGATGAAGTTGAATTCCTGAAGAATGTAGATAGCGGAATGCGCAAAAAAGACATTCCTGCTAAACTTTCCAAGTACAGTTTCGACTATTATAAAAAATCGGAATGCCGTAATGAAATCCTATGAAAGTATTGAATCTAACAGAAAACATGCAGTTACGATACAGTGGACGAGGTCGATTTGAAATGGATAAAGAGCGTTTGAGACAAAAACTTGCCGATCTCTGGTCCTATCATGAAAGAGAAGGTATTGGAGTATGCTAAACATTTTGGAAATAATCAATTTCAAGGAAGTTCTGGGTGACTGGACAAATTTAAGAAAAGGCATGGCATCAAGGAAAAGGTTATTTTCGGAGAAAGTTGAAGTGCATCTGAAGCAGTCTGTGATGACTGGAGAAGCAATGACTTAAAAAAATTCTAAACGATTATCAGCCCGATCATATTTTTGGTGCTGATGAAATGGGACTCTTTTATAAGTGTTTACCCAACAGAACTCTGACAGACGATGATTGTCCTGAAGGCAAGAACAGTAAGGATAGAATAACTGTACTGGTACGCGATAACATGACTGGCAAAGAAAAATTTTGATTATTGGTAGTAGGTAAAAGTAAGAACCCTGGAGTATTAAAAAATGTAACGTCTTTAGAGGTTGACTATTGTTTTAATAGAAACTCATGGATGACAAGTGAAATTTTTTAAGCGTAAATTTTGGAATTGAATAGAAAAATGAGTGATCAAAATTTTAAAAAAATTGCTTTGCTTGTAGACAATTGCCCGGCCAATGTAATGTTTTACGAGAATTATGACAAAATTAAGATTTCATATATCGAAATTTCTATATATCGAATTTTTTTCTGGCAATTTACTACTTCGATATATGGAGGTCCAACTGTATATATATATATATATATATATATATATATATATATATATATATATATATATATATGTATATATATATATATATATATATGTATATATATATATATATATATATATATATATATATATATATATATAGCCTCTTCTTGCCACGGACGCATGCACTTGTCGCTCGTGTGAGAATAAACTCGACATATGCCGGCCGGGTGGCGCAGTGGTTTAGCCGACAGGCATTCTCCACCGCCAGGTTGTGGGTTCGATTTCCGCTTGTCTCAGGACAAGGCTGAGGTTAGGGAGTTATGTTGGCTCACCTATACGGTGCTCCTGTAACAAAGAAGCCAAAGCCAGCAAATTCGCGGTGAGGGTGGTCGAATGTCGTAATAGGCGAAGTGCCTGCTCCATTGGAAACAACAACAACAAACTTGACATATGACTACCCAAGTAACACAAAACCGTTGGTAAGTCGTTGGCCAACCATTTTCGGGCATGGTTGGCCAACGGTGGGATTTGGCCGTTGGCGCGAGGTTGACCAACAGTTGACGTTCAGTTGGCCCAACCATTGGATTTGCAGGATTTGGTCGCTGGCGCGAAGTTGGCCCAACCGTTGATTTGCAGGTCAGAAGTAGGCTTTTAGTTGGCTCAACAGTTTTCATTTACAGTTGGGCTAAGAACATTTTGTAATTGTTGGCCCAACATAAACATTTTGCAGTTGGCCCATCTGAATTTCTCAAATTTCTGCCATCGGTAACCATTCCCCAACGATGTAACGAAAATATGCGGTTCGGCCAACGGTGTGTGTTACTTGGGTAGAAGCCAGCTGGATAGTACAGAACGCCACCGAGCTGCACTATTCGATGGAACCACTAAGTCGTCCGCCTGAAAGTTGCCTTAGACCAGGGGTCCCCAACCCTATGACCGCGGGCACCATGGCGCCCGCCGATCGTTTTACGTGTGCCCACCGCTGTGCGACCACGATAAAAATATTTCAGTTTTCAATAAAATGCTATGTAAAAGTTTTCTTATTTTTAATGATTAACCACACAAAAGTAGAAATGGCGTTTTTTATAAAGAAATTTTATACTTTGTAGATTTGTATGCATTATTGTAATCCTTTTGTAATCATTTATTTAATCATTTATTGTAATCATTTTGTAATCATATATTTTACACAAGAATATTAACAATAATTTTTTTATGTTTAATTATATTTTTGGAATTATATGTTTTTTTGTATATTATGTGTATGTATTATTAACTATGTCCAACTATAAATTTCCCTTGAAAAAACAAATGGTGCCCGCCGTCCGACCGGTATTCTAGAATGTGCTCTTAGGTACAAAAAGGTTGGGGACCCCTGCCTTAGACTATCGCCGAGTCTTGTTCGTGTGGTTATTGAAGCCCCACCCCAGCCTTCTTTTACTTTCGACGTTTTCAGAAACTAAGCCATAAATTTTTTGGTTAACCTTCCTCCACCCCCTCCCAATCGTATACAAGAGAGAGTTCGGAGGAAAAGTTTTTCCAAAGAATTCCTCAAGTTCTTTGATAAAGGTTACTCATATCGTACAAATACACTATTTTACGAATTTGTTTTTTCATTGATTTCTTTTTCCGAAAAATTCTACTTGAAAGAAAGAAGCATTTCGAGGCCCCTTAGCACTCTGGACCCTTGCACATCCCACAACCTGGTACAATAGTAGTTAATCGCGGCTTAGGAACAAATCACAGTTTTATTAACAACACATATATTTACAGAAAACTGAAAATTTTATTTAAGGAATATTTTTACTCAGTAACAGTGGAAAGAGTAAATACATTACGCATGCACACCCATACACACACCTTATATATTATGTATGTATATATGCGTGTATATAGATCTATATCTAAATACATACCTTTACACGTGACAAGGATACATAAAAGGGGTTGGGGAACATAAAGTGGCAAAACATAATTAAGGATCCTTTTGGTCCTCTTCCTCCTACATCTTTGGGCGAGGATTTTTAGATCCACCCCTCTCCTACACACACACACATAAACCCTCTCCACCTATAAAGTGCTTGGGATTGCACCTCTGACTATCGTTCTAACCATTAGAGTAAACTGGTTAGACAGCCATTTAGCAGCCTCACAGTACAATCGGTATCTAGCGTACAAATGACATACTTTTCTTTTATACTATCCCTACCAGATGGCGACACTGCACAATACCTTAAATAGGAGCTACGTAGTAAATTCTCATTTAGATCGAAGTAATTCTGATCACGGCTCCGGCTAAAAACGATGATGTAAAAAAATGCTGTACATTTCTCAAACATTATTTTTAACATAATGTGAGGAAAGAAAAGTGCTCACTGACAGACAAAGATCTGAAATAAGGAGCAATTTCAGTAATGGGTCAAGTTAAACTAACGTGCTATTGCAGTGGCGCACCCAGGATTTTTTCTTGGGAGGGGGGGGGGGGGGGGGGGGGGGAAAGATGAACGGATAAAAATATTTATAATGTAAAATCAATATTCATAATACAATTTTTATTTCTTTGGGGGGGATTTGTGGCCCTTGCCCCCCCCCTGGGTGCGCCACCGTGCTATTGTAATATAAAGGGGAAAAATGTGTCTTGTTACAATATCTTGTAACTATTATCAAAGCATTCTTTAGAAGTGTAGGATCTTTCTTGCTGTACCCCTGAATTTAAAAAAAAAACACCTAATGTAATGTAAAACCTGAAGTTTCCACAAATACTTGTTTTTTTTTGTAGCTGAACACTTGCTGGTTAAATTTGGGATTGGTTTCCGTGTGTGAATAATCCTGACAACCGCCATGTCGATAAGAAAAAGAAGTACGGTAAAATTAAATTTGTGGAAACAGCCATTCTTTTTTCAGAAATAAGGGGATCACGTGATCTAAGAGAGAGAAGGATAAATCTACGCGACAGCGCAGAATACCTTTATGTAGCATTGCTGTAACACCTAAACGCCATACGCGTAGCGTGCTTCTAACTTTCATTTTTTTTTTTTTGGGGGGGGGGCACGAATTGAATTTAGCTAGGGCCCTTCTCAGCGCATTGACTTGACTGCCGGACTGTCCTCAAAACATGAAATATTATGATTTTTTAAAAATTAAATAACTATAGAATTGATGTTTCAGTAGTATTCAAAAGTTATGCAGTAAGAAAAAAATTTATAATATAATTAAAATATAAAAAAAAAAAATTATAGCATCAAATTTTTGTTATGGATCATATCATTGTTAAAAACTATGTTAAGGCTAAAGACATAATCGGAATCTTCAGTGTCACAGTTTCAAAAAGCAAGAAAAAACCAACTTTCTTAAAAGTTTTCTACAATTTTCCGATTTCAACGGAACTTCTATTAACGTTTTAATGTATTTCAAGTTAAGTTGGGGGGAGGGGGGTACGTGCCCCCCCCCCCCGACGCTACGCCTATGCTACACGCTGCTGTGCGACCTTTTGTTTCCGAGTGTTCACAAACAGTATAGACTATAGACAATCGTTATGTTTATTGGTAAACACCAAATTTCCCGCATAACATATATAGATTAATCAAACAATAATCCGGGTAACCTTTACATCAATCAGGTCAAGGTCAAGGAAGTTGGTTTTACAAGGGACCTGGCATAAACTATTAGAAAGTTTTAAACTACTAGGGGCTTCGCCCCTAGCCTCGCTACGCTCGCTCCTCTGGTGAATCAAGTGAATGAATGACTCAATAGTTTTTTACAGCGATTGAGTCATTCGTTTGTTTACAGTTGAAGCTTCCCCCCCCCCCTCCCGACGAAATGGATGAAGCCCGGCGAAATGGATGAATGGGTGAAAAATTGGATCTTCTTTCAAAGGAAACGAATGAGATTTTTTTTAAGTATTTCTTTAAAATTCAATTAAAAATCGAAATTTTAAGATAGAGACTTGAAATGAAGTTTATATGAATGAGAAAGCTTTCATCTTCCAGTTGATATAAATATTTTCTTTGTAACATAATAAGTCTGAGAGCATCGAATTTATATATCTCGAAACGCATAAATTTTTCCAAAAAAAGGGTTTTCAATTTTAATAAAAATATCAGTCTGCTTTAAATTATTTTTAAACAAATGAGGTCTTGTTTGAAGGAGAAATGTCTGTAGTCTTAGATTGTAAAAAAAATTAATTCTACGATCCTTTTTTGGCGAGTTATCGTAATCTGAACATGAAAAAGTCAATATTTTCCCACAAAACATAAAATAAAAAAAAAACTTAAAGTCCGACGAATATGAGACATGTCTTACTTTCTTCCCCACATTGTTCTGCATCGATTGGTATCGGTCTCGACCCCATACCCCCAGCGGTTTCGGAAGAGATAGCGTGACAAGCTTTTGACAGCGGCGGCGGCGCCGGCTGCGGCAGCGGCAGTTAGTTCTTTTTAGAATAGAGAGATAAGAAAGGTTCAACCGCGACGTCGATCGTAATTCTGACTATCCTTCTTTGATAGCCTGTAGGGCGCGTGCATCGCACGAAAGTAAAGTATGACAAAACCTCACAGCTGCACTATTGAAATTAATGCGCTTACATATTATATATATATATACTAGCTATTTTCCTGGCGTTGCCCGGGTATTTATTTATCCCAATTTTTTTATTACACAGAAAAAGGAATGGATTCTACCTGTAGTGTAAAATCTAAATAATTGAATTTACAGATATTTAAAAGCAAGTACAGTATACAAATGATAAAGTAAAATTACAAATTCACTCTATTATTAATAAGACTCAAAACTTGACTATAAACAACATTTTTAGTTTCCTATATTCGTCTCAGTGACTCCGGAATTCGAGACTAATCTCGGTCAGTTTGGACTTTTTTTTACCCCTTCTCCCCCACCAATGGTGATTGGGGGCTGTACTTGCACTTAAACGGCATCGGGACGGCCCTATTCGTCGCAGCGAACCCGAAAACTATGGATTCGACACTATTCTCGCTCATTTTTGGCATTTTATATTCACACTTTCTTACCCCCCACCTCACCCAACAATGCTGATGGGGGGGGGGGGCTGCGCTCTCACTTAAATGGCATCGGTAGTGTCCCTATTCATCTCAGCGACATCGAAAATTATGAATTCGACACTACTCTTGGTCATTATGGACATTTTATTTTTACCCCTTCTGCCCCCCCCCTAATGGTGGTAGGAGGCTGAACTTGCATTTAAACGTCTTCGGGAGTGTCCCTATTCCTCGCAGACGACCTGAATACTACGGATTCGACACTGTTCTCGGTCATTTTGGATATTTGAGGGGGGGGCTGAACTTTCACTTAAACGGCATCAGAAATGTCACTATTCGTCTCAGCGACCCCGAAACCTATGGTTTTGACAATACTCTCGGTATTATGGAAATTTTATATTCAGTCCTTCTTTCCTCCCCCACTCCCCCCTCCAATGCTAATGGGTGGGGGGGGGCTGAACTTTCACTTAAACGGAATCAGAAATGTCACTATTCGTCTCAGCGACCTCGAAAACTATGGTTTTGACATTGGTCATTCAACTCTCGGTCATTTCGGACATTTTATATCCACCCCTTCTTTCCTCCCCCTCCCCCCATACTAATGAGGGGGCTGAACTTGCACTTAAACGGCATCAGAAATGTCACTATTCGTCTCAGCGACACCGAAAAATATGATTTTGACACTACTCTCGGTATTTTGAACATTTTATATTCACTCCTTCTTCCCCCTCCCCCTCCCCCCCCCAATGCTGATGTGGGGACTGAACTTTATCATAGACGGCAACGGGAGTGTCATCATTAATCTCAGCGACACCGAAAACTATGGATTCGACACTTATAGTTTTCGTTTATTTTTGCATGTGCCCCTGTCCCTCCTATGGGTGCTAGGGGTGTCTTACTCCCCGCAGTGTTTCATTCCAGATTGTAAGTGATATGTGTCTCAAGTTTGGTTGAAATTGCTCCAGGCGTTGCAGAGTGATGCTGGAACATACACACATACATCCATTTATATATATATATATATATATATATATATGTGTGTGTGTGTGTGTGTGTGTGTGTGTGTGTGTACATACACACACAGTGACCTGTCTCTTATATGCCTGCACAAAGGGCCATATCTAGAGCTTTTCGGACCCAGTGGCGTAGCGAGGGGGTGGGAAAGGGTGTCTATCATGCCCCGGGCGCCACTCGAACAGTGGCGCCAAATGGTCATTTTCACTAATTCTATATATTATATTACTATATGTTTTTCGGAAAGGAGGGTGCCAAAAAGGTATCGAACCCCGGCCGCCAGTTATACTCGCTACGTCACTGTTCGGACCCCAGACATAAGAATGAAAGTCGGGGGCCCTTCTTATATAAACAAGAGGGTAATATTTGTGTTTAATTAAAAAAACACATTTTTTGAATTTATGGTAATTTATATTATTAGTTTGAGATTACAAAAAATATAAATTTTAAAAATATTGCCTTATTTTAAGAAAATCAAAATTTTTGTTTCCTAATTGTAAAATTTCTAATTGTAAATGTTCCTTTCCTTTGTAAAATGTTGATCTTTGTAAACTTATTAATAATATCCTCATAACAAAGAGTTTTCAGAATATCATTTTCTCAAGGTCAAGGTCAAGGTAGTGTTGGTTTGCAGAGTACCTAGTATAGGATAAATTTAAACATGTAGTGGATTTGCGATTTAAGTTTTGCTAAAGCGGCCATATAATTATGAAAAGTTCGCTCGGTTGAAAGCCTAGTTCGGCATTCCGTCCTGGCTTAGAGACCGGCGTGGAAAAAATCCGTTACTCCCAATGCAGGGGAAACCAATAGAACGGGAGCACTCATGGAGTGCGATTACCTTGACAATGGCTCAGGGAAGATTGAAAGACGGAGTTGAATTCTGACGTTAGCTGGTGGGGAGAGGTACAGTACTTCAAGAGCGTTAAGTTTTTGCTCCAAAAGAGTACTGCGTAAATATTTTTTCTACTAGTTTCAGTACAGAAAATGAACATTCCCCTTCGCATTGTTCCTTGGTAAAGATAAAAACAAGCTTAAAAATATTTATTTGTTAGGAAATGTGGATAGAAAAACGTATAAATGAAGGCATGGGATCAGTAAAATGTCATGTGATTAAATCAAAAACTTAAATTTTAGATAGTCATAGAATAACATTCTTATGTAATACCTACGTTTAAATGGACGTAAGCTACTGAAACTATAGACTTCAACATTTTTTCAAATTCATTTTAAAATTTTTTTAAAAAGATTTTTTGCTCAAGGTCGATTTCGAAATACATTGAAAACTTTGTTCATTCCCACGTTCTTTTCAGTAAGCTCTCTCCGTCTACTGCGTCAGGTTGCAATAGATTTTTTTTTTTTTCTTTTAATAAACACCTGTTAGACGTGAGCCTCACATGGCGGTATCGACCAGCGAAAGTGCAGGCTTGTGGAGGTTGGACTCCAAAGTATTGAAGATGAGAAATCTCATCGCTACATAGAGCAGAAATTCATTCTTAAACAGGAAATAAAGACTTGCAATTAAAAGAAATGTCAGAGGGGGAAAAATAATTTAATAGGATATCATCTTGAAGTTAATGAACACGTTTAAATGTTTCTTCAAAACACTGTCTAAGAAAACCCGCCCTTTGAAATATTGTCCTCTAGCCCCTCCCAAGAGGGTGCTCTATCTAAATTGTTGTGACAGCATATTCATCGGCAGGAATTCAAACTTGGAAGGCCTTAATTACTATGTTGATCCCTGTCTGGTGCATTGAAAGCCCGGATCCTGGATGTGCTGGTGCACTGAATTCATGGGTTAGCGTATACAATGTGTGTAATGCGTAACGTAATAAACCCTTCTCTCTTGAACACCCCGGACCAAAAAGTTTACTTTTCGTTCCCTCTGTCTTCGTTAAGCGTTGTAGCATTGCGATAACTAGTTCCATAGTCCAGTCAACGAATGCTCAAAAGAGGGGTCTAGGTGGAAAATCATAGGGCGGAAGAACTGACTTCAGAACTTTGTTTGGACTAGTTAAGAGGTAAACATACTAAAAGTCCCCGGTCCTAGGGAGGGGGGAGGGCCTAAGAAGGTCCCTTTTTTTATTTTTCGCTTATAACTCAAAAACGATTGATCCTACTAAATCAGTCCTCAAAAATTCTGTCTGAACTGACAGAAATTTCGAAAAAAAAAAATACAGCACTTAAATGCCCGACGTGTCAACTTTTGATGTGGTGTTGTTGATTATTTTCTATTTCCCAGTCTCTCAGTAACTTTCTGACTCAATAACTTATCAAACATCCCGTGAGACTACTCCGAAGTTCAGAGAAGCGACCTCTCCTTTATCTGTGCGTCACGTAGAAAGATTTCCAAGTTCCTGCCGTGAACTCTTTTAACTTCATACTGTTTAATACATCCTTTATATAAGACACAGGTTATGCGGTCGTTCCTTGAAATTCGTGCTGCTTATTGCCAGTTGATATTAATTTGTTGGGAGATATGGAAATATAAAAATAATAGATCGTCAGATAGTTCAGTTTATTAGAACATCGACGACGATCTTAGGAGACCCGTGTTTGATCCTTGGGTAATCTATGGTTACAGTATTTGCAATAATGTTGCAGGCGCACTCAACACGATAAACAAAGTTTCAAATTCACTTCGCTGAAAATTTGTTTCCAAGCAACCACATTCTTGAAACGGAAATTCAACAAAGTGAATGCGTAGCTGTATGTGAGGTGAAATATTCAGGTGACTTGGTGACCAAACTTGGTATAGTAAAATGTATCCGCTAAAGTCGGTTGGAACTTTCAAGAAGCAGCATTTTTTATGTCTAAAATGGTGACTCATAATGTGAAGCTACTAATGCAGACAGATTTCCACATAAAGTGGTTTTATTCAGTTTAAAATAGAGTGACGGTTAATCCCGCAGTTAGAATATTTGTATACCGTTTTATAATCTTCATATATATATATATACAGTGGAATCTCGATCGATCGTTTTCGGATCCATCGTTTTTCCGTATGCGTCGTTCATTTTATCCAGTCCCAACGATCATATTCCGTTGTTATGTTCCCGCATCTATCGTTTTCCCGCATTTATCGTTCATTTCTATCGGTCCCTTGGAAAACGATAGATCGAGATTCCACTGTATATATATATATATATATATATATATATATACAGGACATATATATATATATATATATATATATATATATATATGTCCATGAGTGTATATATATATATATATATATACACTCATGGACAAAAATATTAGCGCACCAAGAAGGAGTCTTCAAAATGAAACGAAATTTTACATACGTAATGACTACTTTGATATAAGTAAATGATAACAAAATCAAAGAAAAAGGATAATTTATTTCAGAGAAAAAGGCAAAAGAACGGAGGAGTTAATACTCCGTTGGACCCCCTCTGGCACGAATGCACGATGCGATACGATCGGGCATTGAGTCATACAAGTTCTGTATGATGTCTTGAGACATTTTGTTCCATATTTGTTGTAACCTTGCCTCTAGTTCGTTCAAACTCGTGGGATGCCCAACTCGTCGTCCCAAATGATCCCAGATATGCTCGATTGGAGACAAATCTGGGGATCGGGCAGGCCAAGGAAGGGTAGTAACAGTGCGGAGACAGTCTTGTGACACCCTTGCCGTATGAGGCCGAGCATTGTCTTGTTGAAAAATGGCTCCTGGGAGCCGTTGCATGAGTGGCAACACATGTGGTTGCAGGATTTCATGAACATACCGCTGGGCTGTCATGGTGCCACGGAACAATACTAGGGGTGACCGTGTATTGTAGGCAATGGCACCCCATACCATCACACCAGCTGTGGGAGCGATGTGTCGCTGTACAGCAAAGGCAGGATTGAAGCGTTCACCACGGGCTCTCCACACACGAACACGATTGTCATCACTGCCGAGATTGAATCTGGATTCGTCGCTAAAGACGACATGGTTCCATTCCGCTGCAGTCCAGTTTCCTCGTGCGCGGCAAAACTCCAAACGGTGGCGTCGATGGGTGGGCGTCAAGGGCAGCACACGTAATGAGCGCCGCGATACCAACTGTCCTTCAGCCAGGCGCCTTCGTATGGTTCGAGAAGACACAGAGGCCCCTAGTGAAGGTGCTGTGCCTGGATGGCGGCCGATGAAGCAGACGACTGGTCGTCTCGTCGACTGGTCTGTCGAGGGCGTCCTGAGCCTGGTCTTCCTGTACATGACATCTCTCGGGTCCACTGGTCCCAACACCTCCTCACAACACAATCAGAGCGGCCTAATTGACGAGCTACTCGCCTAGCTGACCACCCAGCTTCCATCATCCCGACGATTCTCCCCCTCTCAAACTGCGACAACTGATTATATTGTCTTCGAACACGGCGTAATGGCATGTCTATCTCAGCTCTTCCTTTGTAGATGATTCAGCACACTCAAACAAGCTTTGGTTACCTGTTTTATACTCCACAGAGTACGATGTTCAACGCCCTCTACTGGCTATACGTAATGTGCAATCACGCTGCATTTCTAATCATTTGCATATCTCCCCGACATGTACCTTCATTGCAAGTTTCGTTACGATCCCGCAATTATTTCTTGGTACGCTAATTTTTTTGTCCATGAGTGTAAATACTAACGAAAACTTGAACCGAGAGATTCAAGTTTGTTTATTTTAAGTTTTTCTCATTTAAGGCTAAAGGTTTCCTTAAGGACCAAAGGAGTTATCTAAATATTTGACGATGAGGATACACGTGAGAAAAAAAATTTCTAATCATTTGCATATCTCCCCGACATGTGACTGCATTGCAAGTTTCGTTACGATCCCGCAATTATTTCTTGGTGCTCTAATTTTTTTGTCCATGAGTGTATATATGTATATATATATATATATATATATATATATATATATATATATATATATAATCATAAACTGGGCAACCCGACTTCCCTGCCCAGTCTATTCGGATAGCATGCCGAACTATGGCTAAGTCCTAGCCGTCCTGTTCCCTCCGAAATCACTGAGAATACGCTGGGTTAATGAACGTAAAAAAAACGCATTTATTCAACTAGCGTATTTACAAAATATGTACATTAATTGAGTTTTGCACCTCTAGTGCATTCATAGCCTCCAGCCAAATCTAAAATCACATGTGTAAGGCACTCCGGCCCACAATCACAATCCTTTTCCACGCGGCTCTCCGGCCCGCGAAAAATACAGCTGGTCAGAGCAAAAGTCGACCTCACGCCAACGCCGGACCCCTGTCCTTCTCTCTATGGCCTGCTCTGGCGACCACAGCCGATAGTCTAGTCCAAACCGGTTCTCCCTCGACTGCATATCTCGGACAAAAGCCCTCGGTCCAAAAGCCACGTGCACTCTAGTCCTCGTTGTTCGTCTGTTTACTGTTCGTAGACAGCCGGCATGCCTCTTGATCGATGGACTTGATATCGCCTCTGGTAAATACTCGTTCAAAACTGTAAAGAAACTTCACCACATTTCATATATAATACCGGGGGTTAAGTAGAGAGTCCGCCGCCATCACAATATATATAACACACACACACACACACACACACACACACACACACACACACACACACACAAACACACACACATATATATATACACTGCTGGCCACTGTAAATGCAACATCCTGAAGGAAACATGCAAATAACATGATTACAACATGCATTTGCTGAGGTGAGATATGCAAATGATTAGAATTTCAGCGCAGACGCACATCACGCGCGCCTGTGGCGCCACTTCAAAGCGCTATTTAAGGATTGGAAATTTCGACGATTTCAAGTTCGGCAATTGTGTTTTTCTTGTGGTTTTTTAAAAAAAACGATCAATTATGCCTCGTCGAAAACAGCGATCATCTTTTGATCAAGTATCCGAGTTCGACAGAGGAAGGATAGTGGCCTACCAAGATTGTGGATTATCTTTCAGGGAAATCGGTAGTCGTGTTGGACGAAACCAAACAACTGTAATGCGGATATGTGATCGTTGGATGCAGAAGGGTACGACGGACCGGCGTGTTCGATCGCATCCACCTCAGCGCACCACTTCACGTGATGACAGGCAAATTGTGGGCATGGCAGTGACTGATCGCTCAGTCACATCACAAACCATAGCACAGCACATGCAGTCTGTAACGCATCATCCAGTGTCTGCGCGTACCATTCGACGCCGTTTACAGCAGAGTGGTCTGTCCGCAAGACGTCCATTGCTTTGTCTACCCTTGACGCAGAACCACAGACGTCTCCGCCGCCAATGGTGTGATGACAGAAGGATGTGGACGGCAGAATGGAATGAAATTGTCTTTACTGACGAGTCACGCTTCTGTCTGCAACACCACGATGGTCGCATTCGAGTCTGGAGACACCGTGAAGAGAGGATGCTGAACAGCTGCGTTATGCACCGCCACACTGGTCCTGCACCGGGTATTATGGTATGGGGCGGTATTGGATATCACTCTCGCACACCTCTAGTACGCATTGCCGGTACTTTAAACAGCCAGCGCTACATCTCCGAGGTGTTGGAGCCAGTTGCCATTCCTTACCTTCAGGGCTTGCCCACAGCCATATTTCAACAGGATAATGCGTGACCACACGTGGCACGCATTGTCCAACGGTTCTTCGTCAATCGCCAGATTGAATTGCTTCCCTGGCCGCCTCGCTTTCCGGATCTTTCGCCGATAGAAAACATGTGGTCCATGGTTGCTCTACGATTGACCCAGATTCCATCCCCAGCTGCCATATCAGATCAACTTTGGCAACGTGTGGAAGCTGCTTGGTCTGCTGTACCCCAAGAACTCATCCAAAGTCTCTTTGAATCAATGCCGAGGCGTGTGGCAGCGGTGATCTCCTACAATGGCGGCTACTCTGGCTACTGATTTTGGCAGGAACCACACTTCACAGAAGTCTATAAATTTAATCATTTGATACTTGGTCAACATGTTATCTACAAAATAAATTTTGTTGTGATATCTCTTGTCTTTCTTGGTGTTGCAATTTGGGTGGCCAGCAGTGTATATATATATATATATATATATATATATATATATATATATATATAATATACCCGCACACACACACACACACACACACACACACACATATATATATATATATATATATATATATATATATATATATATATATATATATATATATATATATATATATATATATATGTATATATGTTTGTGTGTGTGTGTGTGTGTATGTATGTCAGGGGCGTAGCTACCGTGGAGCAGTTGGAGCGAACTGCTCCAGGCGCACGAATCATGAGGGGTTTGAAAGAGTGAAATAAAAATTTGTGAAAACTTTTGTATAAATAATTTCGATTTGTCAGATTTTCTATAAAATATACAAAAAATAAATGAAATATTTTTAAGTAAATAAAACTGTAAGTACCTAAATATATTAGAATGTACTTGATTTACCATAATTTTTAATTTCAGAAAATTTTCACTTTAAATATCTCTAATAAACCTATAAAAATGTATGATGATTGCTAAGAATGCTTAAAAGCACTAGTATAGGCACTTTCTATACATATTATAAGTTGTGTTTTACTGCAAAGAAGTTCCATGTATCCGGTGATTCCCTCGAGCGCCAAATATAAACTTTTTATATCTGGTTCTATTAGTGTGAGGGATAACATAAAATCACTCTGTGCATTATGTTACGGTGATTCTGCTTTTGCCTGGGTAAATAACTCATCCGACTGAAATCGGAATTAGAATTCAAAATATCTGCAATATTGCCCCAAAGTTTGCTGCAATCATCTGAGCAATTCCTTGAAGATTTGAAGTTTTCTGAGCTTATTTCTTTTAAAACGAATTTCTCGTTAATAGAAATGAGGAAGAGAAGAAATATTTCGTTGAAAACGCATTTCAGCACTGCTTTTCCATTTGTCAAAATACCTGGAGTATACATGCATTTAACATTTTTGTTGGAAAAACTCCCCGTATTTCGGAACAGTTGGCACATTTGAATCCTTTCAGTTACATCTATTGAATGATAAATGTAAGCAGAATGTAACAAGTTATTTAGGAAAGAAATCAACTTAATATTAAAACTTGTATTGCGTATGACAGATTAAAGTACTTCCAGTTTCACTATTCTGCGTTTAAACGGAAGAATAATGTTATAAATAATATTTGTAGACAAAGCAGTGTTCAGTAATATGAATAATTAGTTAAACTTTACTTAAGTTAACCGAAAAAAACTGAAAAGTACAAAAACATATGAGCAAATATAAAATTTGTTATTGATTTTCAATCACTTGCAATATTAGTGCAAATCAGATGCAGTAATATTGCTTAGTTTGGAGCACTACGGTCAATTTTTGCTACACGAGGGCGTTGGGACTACTGCTTAAAACCGATTCCGAACGGCTACAAACACATCCATGGCAAGAGTGGGATTCGAACCCACAGACTTTGGTACCGTATGCCAGCGCCCTAGCCATCCCGCCATCGTCCGGTGCAGTAATATTGCAAATGAACAAATGTAATTATTTTTGTGTTGTTATTAGCATAACTATCATAATTCATTGAATTTGAATCCCGTTAACACCACCGAAATCAATTCCGTGTTT
This sequence comes from Dolomedes plantarius, assembly GCA_907164885.2. Lineage (NCBI taxonomy): Eukaryota > Metazoa > Arthropoda > Arachnida > Araneae > Dolomedidae > Dolomedes > Dolomedes plantarius. Next base: position 44,317,822 of record OU015497.1, on the reverse strand, counting down.
AATCAGGGGCAACGTGCACCCAAATTCCAAAATGTAATCATAATAAATAGAAATTAAACTAAATTGTAGTAACAGTTTTCAGTTTTACCTAAAACTTTTCTAGTTTTGTCGATAAAATAAGTTTTAGTTAGGAAAACGATTGAAAAAAATAGTTGCATTCGGGCAAAAATAGAAGCAATTATATAATTTTATTAGTAGTAAAATTATGGTTCAATATTAAGTTAATTGTAAAAACTCAGAACAGGTTTACGTTTGTCAAAACATTCGAAAATAAAGAGAAGTTAAGACTTTATGACCGACTAAGTGTAAATGGAAATATTGTCTATCAGTTTATAAATATTTAAAAAAATTCTCACATAAATAGTATCACCAATCATTTCTAAAACTTTCTTTCGAGTTCATCTTACATTGTAAGAAAATTTAAGAACGGATCAATGACTTCTAAACTTGAAGTTGCTGAACTTCTTTTAATTCACACCGCAGCCTGAAGTAGCTTCTCTGACATTATTACAGCATGCATGATTTTTTTTTAACTTCACCGTTGATGACAGCGACATCAGAACGAAGTTTTTCAAAGCTGAAATTAATCTAAGCATATTTAAGAAGCAATATGTCACAACACTGTCTTAGCTTTTTGGCCGCGATATCAATTGAAAGAGCAATAGCTTGTCAACTTGATCTGGAGAAAATGATTGACCGACTTGCAAACGAGAAAGTGAGAAAACAACAATTTTGAAGGGTTTTTTATGTGCAAACTAAACATGCTCAAGTAAATTTTGTAAACAGAGTTTATAAAATACGTAGTAAATATTAGTGGGTACTCCGTACTTAAAGAATTATAGTTTGTTTTATTATTATATTCATATTTATTAAATTGAATTTCTTATTGTCACAATGTCTTGAATTTCAAATAAATTGTTATTAAGTAAGATTTTAAATCGAAATAAGAGTAGATAGAAAATAAATTTCGCCAGAACTCTTCCAAGAAACAAGTGGGCGCACCCATTTTACTTGCTCCAGGGCGCTGAATATGCAGCTACGCCACTGATGTATGTATAAGTGTGTGATATGGCTGAAAGGGAATATTACAAACTTCTCGTTTCTCCATTCATAATGCACTAACAACTCTTTCCCTGTATAACTTGATAAAAACCTGTCGGGGGTTAGTTTACTATTTAGTCGTGGAATATAGTTATTCTCCTTACAACTAGCACATGAATTCAACGAGAAGGCTGATAAGTTGGTCGATTGAATGAGTTTGGAATGGTCTAAAATAATTGCTGGCTAAAGAAATGCGAGAGCTTATAATGATCAGCATACTAGTGCAATCTTTTAAATTATCATGTATATTCAGAACTGTAAATTTCAGTAATATAAAAAGTTGTAATGAGTGTAAACAAGTCAGACAAAGAAAACAGCACGTTATTCACTACTTGGCGACATCTAAAGCGGTAACTGATGCGAGCTGAGAAGAAAGAAAAGAAAAGTTTTTTTCTTTTGCTCCAACGCAGCAGGCACTTTTGCCTTACAATACGCCTACTTCACTGCGAAATTTGGTCATTTGTAATGGGAGTACCGTATAGGTGAAAAAACATCACCCCTTGGTGCCACCTCTGTTTAGACCAGTGGTTCCCAACCGGTGGTCCGCGAGAGTCTCGGGAGTGGTCCGGCACCATATATAAAAAAGTTGCCAAATAAATGGGGGTTTTGAAAGCAATGTTCGTTGAACTAGATTGGCCGAATATATCCGATGACTATCAGGTGTTGAATTAAAATTTCTTGAAAGTTTAACATAATTATTTTACTATTAGAATATGATACGTTAATCCTGTATCCCTTTTGTCTGAGGGATATTCTATACCCCCCCATACCCCCGGAAGGTTTCCTCCCTCAAGTCGGTGTGTGTGGGGGGGGGGGGGTCTGCACATGGTTTAATTTCTGGCTTAGTGGTCAGCAGACTTCTACAGGGTGAGAACCACTTGTTTAGACTGAGCCCCCCACCCCCCACCCAAGGGCTATATCTGGGAAGTTCTTACCCTTCTCGCACCCCCATAAGCCTTACAGAGGAACTTTCCGGCCTACAGATTTAACATGTCGATACCCGGCGTAGACACGAGAAAATACGGTGACGCTTGTCAGTACTCGAGCAATGTCAATACCGAATCCTGACACGCTAGTCTGAGTACAACGTTTTATTCCATGCACTGTGAACTGACGTTATGTATATATAATAACTTAAAATTTTAATTCTTTAGAAATGATAGCTCAATATATAAACACAAGGACATTAAAAATAGTTGCTTCTGTTTTCCACACTCTACGCAGAGCATGCCTGCCACCATGATGCCACTTTAGCTCGCCTCTGACTGGTTGATCGAAACTAGTAAGGGCAATTTATCCAACCTTTCTCTTTACTAAACCGAAAACAAATCGTGTTTGAAGTACGACTTTATTACACGTGGATTTTCGATCAACTTCAGTCCTAAACTGAATGTCGTCTGACAGAGTTGTCTGTGCATAGTGTAACGCTAAACTCTCCTGTGTGATCTGGGCTTTAGTAGGACAGCCGTAGCAACTCAGGCGTACCATAGCATCTCGAAATACTTATGTGTATACCGCGGGCGCCTACCAAAATTGTTGTGACGGGACAACGTCATTCCTTATTGTCTTGGATGGGCTTTGGAAGCAGACGACCAACACGGATCTGCAAGTCATAAAGTAGTATTTGGAATGTCCAAATGAACATTGGACTTCTGATGGCTCAAATAACACACGGTCAGATGAATCCAAGTTTTATTTGCCCTTCGGTAACTATAGTATGGAGTAAACGGGATTAGGGCCTGATCACATAGAAGTCCGCTAGCGGAAGCGTAAAAGGAAAGATTGCACTGAGAGGGAAATAAACCAATCATAGACGTTAAAAATTTCATATAACATTGTTATTATTTAAAAATCAGATATAATTTATACTTAAACAAGGAAGTCTTTGATAATTTACTCTAATTTTAAGGCGTCATCCAACAGCATAAATTTCTCACTCACCCAGCAGAAGATAGCTTTTTAACCGACTGAATGAGTGGTTCATTTCAGCATAATTATTTAATGTCGCAAGATAAAAACTGAAAAACCGGTAAAATATAAATTGTCGACCCCTGTGCAACAATCCATCCTTAGTGCGTATTCCTATTCTATTATTACATCCGGTTCCCTGTTGATCATTTCATATCACAAGTGCCAAAAAACAGCATCAGATAAACCGGACAGAAAAGATAATTTTCGGAACGACACACAAAGAGATAAATAAATCGATATCAGAAGTATGGCATGTTGTTTTGACACATAAGGTGATATAAAATGCGATTTTCGTTCATCATTCCACAGTAATCTCTCTTTAATACATTTCTTGGATAAATGCACACGTGTCTCTCATTCATAAATTATTTTTGGGCTGTACCGGCCGAGCGTAAGTAATACAGAGCTATTAAAAAAGAATGAACTGATTTCATGACGCAATATTTTATTAAGGAAAAGTAATACAAAACTCCAGCCAATTCACAAACATTCTATTCATGAATAATGATCGAGTTTAATTTCCTGTCTTACAAGTGTTCAATGTGTCCCATTGGCACCTGATGATTCGAGCTTATTTGAATAAAATAGTGCCCCACCGATGAATTGGTCCGATGGAGGTCCAATACATTGATTATTGCAATTGGCCTGCGAGATCCCCAGACCTCACCTTGTGTGATTTTTTTTCTTGTGATCGCGTTTATGTTCCATTGCTTCCCACTAACATCGATGACCTTAAACATCAAATGACAACAGCGATCAACCGAGTCGATCGTGCTATGCTGATACGCGTGTGGAAGGAATTCTCTTATCGCTGTGGCGTACTGATACAGAAACGTGTCCAACTGGCTTGGTATCCGAGTGGTCTAAAAATAGCAGGCCAGATGTAACAAACTTAACAAGTGTTTATTAGCAAAACGTAACAAGTAAGAGGTTGGTTCGAGCAGGTTACAGCATTACCAGACCGGTGCAAAGGATTTTAATAGCGGCAAACTCAGTCTTTCGGGGAGCAGAAATCTGCACAGCCGCTCTGGCCCAGATGTTAAAGGGGCTCTCTTGAAAACAACAGAGTCTCGCATATATACTCTACTTGAAGTCTTCGCCGGTGGCGCCCGTCTTCTTAGAAATATCGGGATTTTCAGAGGGGGAATCGAGGAATTTCGTGCACGGTGACAGTCCTGGATCCTGGTGGCATTTTTATGGGAACATATCGCTTCTATAACGTCAGCATGTTCTGACTGACGACCCTGAAGGGACATCTTTACGAGGGAAATGGCGGCTGATCTGAGATCTGTCGGTAAAGATGAAACTTGAGGGATTAGCCCGCAGAAACCAGGAATGTTAGACTTCGGCAGTGAAACCGTATGTGATAGCCTTTTAACCCCCACAGAATTTTAGAATACAGCGGGAACTCATGGAGGTGTTTTTAATCCTGCAGCTGTGGACGGGCTCTTCGCAGGTCGTGAGAACCCACGCGATATATGCGTGACGTCACATCGCCTTCATGTTGCCCGTGCTGCAGGTGGTGGCCGCATTGAACACTTGTAAGACAGGAATTAAAACTTGATTTTGAGTAGAATATTTGTGACTTAGCTGGAGTTTTGCTTGACTTTTCCTTAATAAATTATTGCGTCATGAAATCGGTTCATTCTCTTTGAATAACCCTGTGTTAAATCTCTCGTTTATAAACCTCAGTGGGAAGATTCCTCTCAATTATGCGTCAGGAAATTATTAAACATGAGACATTTCCGAAGTTTCTTATCTATTGAATAACATTTTTAAAAAATTTCCCGTAATGATCTTTTTCTTCCCCTTCCCCTTCCCCTTCCCCTATAAGGATTCCCGTTCTTCAATTAATCTATTCTCAACAGCAGTGCACCTTGTCTCCTCCCCCTCACAAAACTGGAGATATAATTTATTATTTATGCATTATACTTATTATTCGCACCTCCACATATTTAGTCTCCCATTGCATCCGTGAATTTCATTGGTTACCTAGTTAATTTTACCTCACCTTCTGTTCCTTGCTCGGTGAAAGGAAATGCTCATAAAACATGGGTAAAAAGAACAAACTGATTATTTTAAAACTGCTGTCAGGGAAAAAACCCGAAAAAGAGACAAATTCTTCTCAAGAACATCAAATAAAATACACAATTTTCTCATAGACAAGGAACTGTCTTAACATTTCGAGATTCCGGAAACAACTATAAAAGATACTCTATAATACAAAGCTGCGATACTAAGTTTATCATGAATGTGGCGTTCATTCGAAGAAACGTTCTGGAATATGAAATAGAAAAAGACCAGCTATAGAATACTTTGAATCGATGATCCAAGACACGCATGTGTGTAATTTTCTTGAGACATGTGAGCTGCTGAGAGAGAAAAACATTCATTTTGTCAACAACGTCAGAAAAAGGGTTAAAAATTTCCTATTTTTTTTAAGTTTCCTTAAAGGTATATATATATATATATATATATATATATATATATATATATATATATATATATATATATATATATATATATATATGTATGTATGTATATATATATATATATATAAATATATATATATATATATATATATATATATATATATATATATATATATATATATATGTATGTATGTATATATATATATACAGTAGAGCCCCGATTATCCGCGGAATTGGGTGTCAAGGGCACCGCGGATAACAAAATTCGCGGATAACCCGAAAATGTCTAAAAATTAGGTGCAAACACGAAAAAAAAAATTTCAACATAAAAACTATGTTTCATTGTACAAAAACATAATAAAACTTTTAAAATACTTACATATGTACAGTACAGCAGACACATTTGCTCTATGTCTAAATCACTAATATAAAGAAAGGTAAACAAAAAACAATACATACATACTGTTTGTACAAAAAGTGTTCAGTTACACCTTTTTAAAAAAATCAGTCATTCGTTTTTGCTTCTTGCTTTGAAAACACTTTTTCTTTATTCTAAATTGCACTTTCCTTAACATGTTTTTTTCTGCCAGTTGTGCATCGTCGTCTTGTTCCTCTAAATATTGAAGCAATCCGTCTACGTGCTGCAAAACAGTTTCGTGTGTCATCCGCGTAGGCTCCTCGTCTTCACCTATATTTTGTCTTCATTCTCGTTCACTCCCATTGCTTTGTTCGTTATCTCTATGTCAGTCAGTCGTTCAAATCCCGACTCATTTTGTCGCATTCCAGCCACTCTTCTATGTTTTCTTCGTCTACATTCCCACCTTCGACGTTCATTTTCGACGTTCGCACTGCAGGGTCTGTTACGTAATGTATGTCGTAACGTCTCCACCCATTTGTCTATGTACGTCCTCTAGCGGCAAGAATGCATCAGAACGAACTTTGTATCTGTCTACCACGGAACTCCTGCAACAAGCGGAGTTTACTATGGCAAACAATGCCTCGCTATTAAATTTATGTTATATTATTTACAGTCCACTGTGCTTATTTTCTTAAACATCGTACACCTCCGTACAGGGTCTATTGTATTTCCCTTGTAAGTTCGCTTGGATTAAAAATTAAAATTGGCTTTTTTGAGGTTCGTAATTAAAATTCTTTTCGCGGCACTCGCTCTCGCGGATAATCCGCACCGCGGATAATCCGCTCGCGGATAATCGGAGCTCTACTGTATATAAATATATATATATATATATATGTATGTATATATATATATATATATATATATATATATATATATATATATATATATATATATATATATATATATAAACTTCAGTATCGTTGAAATTTCATATATTTTATAGGTTATTTTCATTACCTCTCTTTCTATTTAAAATTTTAAGTTACGTAAACGTCTCACATCTGCGATGCACTCATCTGAATGTCTTCTTTAGTCGGTTCCTTGAACAGACGTGTACGAGGTCACTGTACACTGAAATGTCCTGAAACGGAGTTAGTCCCGCGGCTTTAAAATTTCAACTTCCTTGTAAATCTGGACAAATAAAGTGAACCGCGATTACGAATCACTTGGGAAAGTAAAATGTATGTATTAGACGACCATACCTAGCGGAAAAAAAATTATACATAAATCATCTCATTAGTTTTACATATACCGTATTAATTCTGGTCTAACATGCGTCATACAAGTTTTTCATTACACTTTATAATAAGAAAAGCACAACGGGCAAAATTCATTAGGATTGAGATCTACAAGGTTAATTGACGAGGTTAACTGACGATCTCCAGGTACTTCAGTACTCGTTCATAAGCGATGGGTAATTTTCCTCCCAGTATTTTTCTAATCCCAGATTATTATCAAATGCATATTTGGTTATTTTTCTGCACTTAAAATTATATCTCTATATACAATGCAAGTGTTTTTAAAAAATATTTTTGATAAGTACTAAGATGCTACTATTGTTTTTCCTCTGGCAGATTTGTGTTTCTGTCTTTTTCCTATTTATCGAAATTCCCAGTAAGACAAGTAATGTAGCAATGCCTTGACGTCGTTTAACAGTGGATGGAAAGATAACTAATTAAATCTATTAAGACTTTGGGGCTTTTTTATATTTCCCTTTATATGCTTTTATTTCTCATCAAATTTATTTACCTCCAGATAAAAATCTACAAAAATATAGAAATTAATTGTAAAATTATAGTAAACATTCTTTCACGTGTTTTCTTCTGCAGCGTAAAATTTTATTAATAGACACTTTTAAATAATACCATTTATTCTGAAGTGCTGCGGATCGCCAGAGGCTTCCAGCGACCTAATAAGGCACTGATGCCGAAAATCACGTCCACGTGTTTTGAAGATCTTTTAGTATAACCTGCGAACATGAAAATCCCCCCAAAACCTTTAAAAATTGCCTCGTGTAGTGACGCTAAATAGAATACCACAAGACTCGACCATGAATCAAATTACACAATTAGCCCTTGATATCCAAAATATTGAATTTCCTGTATGTAAAGGCCGTTAAAAGGCAATGGGTCTGTAAATTCTTGGAGAAATATTTGTGTGCCACCCCTGTAGGGAACAGGATTTTTTAAGAGACGAGGCTGCGTCATCCGTGGCTGTCAGAACAGAAATTTTGACTTTTGCTTCCTCCTAGCTCTTTTCTTTAGTAAGTGTTATTAGAAGAGATCGACTTTGACGACTAATATTACGTAAAAAAAAAAATAATCATACCCGGAAACTTTTCTGTCATGAAGGAGAAGCGAGGGTGAAGTGGGAGAGAGAAGACTTCTAGATAATGCCTGTATTTTTAGATTTATGTGCAAAGGACCGCTTTAAAAAGTAAAACCTGGCTCTATTCTTATCCAGCGTATATGCAAATACAAGGAAAGGTAAAGCTTATATATTTAGCCAGCCTTTTCCAGATTCCTTACTTCTAACGTTTGCCTGCGGCTTTCTTCCTCACACTCGAGTGGCTTTGTCATACCTGTGGGTCTGGGGTGCTTTCGGGGGGAAAGGTTCAGTCGTCGACTGCTGCGGTGTTTCGTCGCCGACCTGGATTTAACACCGAAGATCTTGCATCTACGTTGGTCCCCGTTCGGCGCATTTGAGCTGGAAACTGTGACAACTGGTAGACAAGCCCTGATTTTCCATTAGGCCCAGTATGCCCGGGCCTAGGGGCCTCCCAAAATTTTTATTTTAAAAGAAAGAAAAAAAAGAAAATTCCCAATTCAATTTTTTTTTTAATTTTACCTTTTTAATAGCAATTTTTTTTCATATATCCTTTCAAATTTGATTGATTCTTTCATCATATGTATAGTTATATGTATAGTTCATCATATGTATGTTATAGTGTATATAAGGGATTAATAAGTTTTTCTGGTTGCATTGTATTGGTGTTTTAACGATGAAGTTAATATGTTGTATTGCTTTTTGTTATATGATAATGTTCTAGGCTTCTACGCTTCGAATAGCCGATTCTTGGTACTTTCACAATGATTCACGATTTTTTTTTTTTTGTGTGTATTAATTTTGGAAATTTTACGCCCACATCGATGTTAGGGGGCCCCCATCCCGAGTTGTGTCTATAGTCGAGAACTTTCTAAATCGGGCCCTGCTGGTAGATAAAACGTTCTAGCCCAGGCAGACTCTAGAATTGTCAAGCTTTGACTTCAGAAAACATTGAAAGAACTGACCGAAAGACTGTGTCTTCAGGTCATGTACTTGCGAGAACCATTCAGTATTATCCATGTCTACACGAAGTCTGGGAATAAATGTAATATGCGGGTTGAGAAGTCGCCCAAAATAAGGCCTCTGAGAACTACCTCCTCAAAAAGAAGGGACATCATTTATGGAGCCGTAGCGATCTCCCTTGCATTACATTGTGAACAAAAGCAATCAAAAATTCGTTTCTGCTCGATTTCCTTCTTAATTTGATCTTCGGACAGCACAGCAAATCACCGTAAATAGGGATACGTAATTTTTGCATTTACGAAATAGATGTGAATAAATGCGACATTTGCCGATATGAGCTAATATAAATGCAAAAATTGTTTTTTAGTACTTTTCGGCGAAAACTCGGTGATAAACGGATTTTTAAGGGAAATTAGGTAATATACACTGGTGAAATAAATTAAGAGAATTTGTATATTTTATCGAATTTCATGAAAAGAACTGAACTTGAAACGGCGGATGCTCTGGTGTTGGCCGTGAACATAAAATCCTCAGTTTAAACAAACACAACAAATTTATTGATACTTTTAAATGGACTGTGGAACATTCAAAAATGGTGCTGAACGCAAGTAACATTTAATAATACGATTCGGTGCTAAGTCACGCTACATTCTATCAGCGGTGTAACAAGAGAAGTGCAAGTGCTTGCCGAAAGAATTCTTGCGGGGGAGGATGGGTGATTGGCGACGTGAACAAAAAAACTATCGCCTCAATTGGCGGCGCCAAAAGAGATTCCCAACATACCGGCCCCCGTTGAAATATTAAATTTCAAAAAATGGAAATAAATTTCAAATGAAAAAAAAATCAACAATAAACATGAAATTAAGCATAATTACAATAACAATAATGATAAAAACTATACAAAGGTTTTATAAAGAAATTAAAATAAATGAATTTAGGCAATATTGCGAATGTTTACAATCTAATGTTGCAAAAAAAAAAATACACGAATAAGTATACATGAACAATAATAATATGAGAAAAGATGTAAATATAACAATACGAGAAATATTTTTCAAAGTACACGTATAAAGTTTATCAATTTTCCAAGGGTAACACACAAACTTTGGATATACAGTAACCACCGCTTATAGTGATCACTGGTTATAAGAATCAACCGTTTATAAGAATCAATATCGCGAAAACAAAAACAAATGAATTATTTCCATGTTAAAATTTTCGCTTTAAAGAATCAATCCACCGGTTTTAAGAATCAGTTTACACTCTTCGCTTTACTTCCATTTTTCCAAAAAACCTACTTAAACCCTCAAAAGGCACGAAGTTCGTTCTTTTTTTTTAAAGAAAGATTGATAAGATTTGATGGAATATAGTCGTAAAATTCACCCCTTTCTTTATTAGACATAACATAATCGTTTCCCCTTAAACGCTTTACCACAACACTGTCCTATTAGCTTGACCCGGGGGCAACTTTACCTGTCCGAGTAAATCTTCGTCTGAGACTATAAGTATTGAAAGAGGTATAAACAGCCTTCTGAAAACTTCATTACGTCAAACTACAGTAGAAAACTTTTTCTTGCTCCCTTCCTGTAGTTGAAATGTTAAAACTGTTAAGCAGGTATGTTGTAACTTGTAACAAATACTGTATTTTTTTCTTCTCTTACTATAATCATGTGTATCTACTTATAGGTCTAAAAATTAAGTTTTATTTTTAAAACTATAAAAAATTTTTAATAAAAGATAGTTAATGTAAATTAAAGAGTATTTTGTGGTAAATTATCTAATATATGTATATATAGGTGTGTGTGTTCCAGTCCAAAAACCTAAATTTCGGTTATAAGAATCAACCGCTTATAAGAGTCAAAAACAGTAATAACAAACGTGATTCTTATAAGCGGAAATCACTGTACATCTTTTGAAAATGCCCTTTTTCGTTTTAACATTAACTACTCTAATTTTTCCATCGGTTCCAGGAAATACATCTACTATTCTATCCATTAGCCACCTGCAAACAGGCATGTCGTCTTCTTTTAAAAACTACTAAGCTACCCAACTTTATGTTATTCTTACAAAACATCCATTTACTGCGTTGTTGTAGATTGCTTAAGAAAGTGTTTGACCATCTTTTCCAAATTATTTGAGTTAATTTTGTGACCCTTTGCCAGTGGGACAATCTACTATCGGGAAGTAATGTATGATCTAATTTATATATATAATAGCCGTTGTCTCTGTATAACACTTCCGGGCTGTACTCATCTTTCAGTTGAAGCCCTCAGTAAACAAACAGCCGGTTAGGCTTAATTTCAATTTGAGATGTGGATCAGAATTTTTTCTTACCTAAAAACTAATATCTTCTCCATCAAATCACGTTTGTTCAGCCTATTTTTCTATAAAACATCCAGAACTAAAAAAAATTGGATGTTTTTAGCTGTATATTTAACAGTTTTTAAAAATCTGTTTACTTTTGCGATGAATTCTGAAAGTAAACAAACTTGAATGTGAATGAATCAAGTAGCTCAAGTATTCATATCGCGTAGTAAAAAACTGGATGGCAGTCTACTACTCCAATCGCATGAAAAACTAAATAAATAAAAAATAATGAAAGGGTTTGCTTTTACAAGGTGTGGATTTGCAATACTGTTAGATAATTCGGGATATTTTTTAACTTTCATATACTTTTTCCATTATGACGTCATTATTAGTATTATGACGTCAAAATGACGGGTTGGATGGCAGTCTACTACTCCAATCGCATGAAAAACTAAATAAATAAAAAATATTGAAAGGGTTTGCTTTTAAAAGGTGTGGATAAAATGCGATATTGTTAGATAATTCGGGATATTTTTTAACTTTCAAATACTTTTTCCATTATGACGTCATTATTAGTATTATGACGTCAAAATGACGGGTTACCTTCTAGTTCTGGTATAGTATTAATGGGACGACCTATTAGAAAATGTCCTGGTGTCAAAACGTCTAAAGCTGTATTCAGACTACGCTGACGTGACGTGTTGACACGCGCTGACCGCAACGTCAGCTGACGTGGGTAAACGTCAGCGTCAGGCGGTGTGTGCACACTACGCTGACGTGTCGTGTCGTGACGAATTCACGTCCGTTGTTGTTTAGTTCCCACAAGGTGGTTATCGTTGCGGGTGGACCCTATAAATAATATGGGGGCACCCTATAAATAGTGGCCGATCGATTTATTGTCGCTGATGAGGCTTTCACATTAAAAACATACTTGATGCATCTTTATAGCAAGAATTCAATAAAGAGCGATGAAAACATACTTCGTTTCTCCTGAAGGGGCTGCAAGCTGTTCATGGCAATGGGAGAGCATTCATAAAGGCAGAATGGCCCATTAATATTTTTTGTAAACATTTTTATTACTGATTTTTATAAACAAATTTATCATTTTGGTTGCTATAATTTTGAGTTATTAAAGAATGTAAATAAGTAACCTGTAGTGAATTATTTTTCTGCCTAGTATTCAAATAATTTAAATACTAAATAGGTAATTTTTGGTCGAAGACCGTCGTCTGCCTATAATATTTAATTGAAAGTAACTATCAATCAAAAAATATATATAAATTTATAAATATACATAAACTAAGCTCATATAAATTATTTTTTATATTTAAAAGATGGAAGTTTAAAACAAGAGGGGACGAACACCTGTTTATATTGTATTGTTGCACACTCCATTGTTTACATATGACAAGATCAGTAGCCAAATGTTGCCGCTAATTCATAAAAAAAACAAATTTTTTACCATGAAAAATTTAAATAAAATACTATATTTATAATTGTAAATAATATAAGCACATATAAATTATTTTTGCTATCTAAAAGACGAAAATCGAAAACAACCCGAGGGGTCGAACACCTATTTATATTGTTAAATCACCCCTTCCTCTTTATTTACATTTTACAAGATCAGTAACCAACTTTACCGCCAGTTATTAAAGAAACCAAATTTTATGCTATGACAATGTTAAGAAAACGCTGATTTTATAAACGGGTTTTTAAAGTGTTTGAAATATTGGTTAAATCAATCAAACGGCCTAAGTTTGCAATAAATTAGTAAATAAATGTAAATATTGCCAGCTATTTCCAGGATTCTTCCAATCTCTTCCCATGCTTCATTGCATGCATATTTATTTCTGTAATCTTTGTTGAAATGGTCAAATGAAATAGGGTATTTCTTCACATGCTAGATGAGCTCTTCTTCCGTATTCATAGCCGACGGCCAGACGCCTGCTGACGAGATCTGGGAATTTATATTTGGAGCTGACGAGTCAGTTCCCACGCCAGAGCATGTTTTCCCACTTCACGACACGACAGCGTAGTATGCACACTCCTTTTTAAAATAGTGGTTTAATTTTTTTCGCTGACGTGTCAACACGACACGTCAGCGTAGTGTGAGTGCACCCTAAGTCTTCGGGATCTGTGGATAAAGGAGTAATGGGACGGCTGTTTCAAATCCCCTCTATTTGGGTAGCCACTGTGAGAAATTCCTCAATCGTTAATTTTGAATCACCTATTACTCGCTTAAAATAATATTTGAATGACTTTACTCCAGCCTCCCATAATCCTCCAAAGTTTGGGGATCTAGGAGGAGTAAAGTTCCACTCTATTTCCTCTGATGTCAAATAGTTAGCTAGTTTTTGATCAGGCTTGTTCGCCAAATTGTACTTTTTCTTCAGCTCTGAGTGGGCTCCAACAAACGTCTTTGCATTATCTGTGAATAATTTGACACTCTTACCCCTTCTCCAAAAGAACCTCTTCAATTTGGCAATAAAGGAATCTGAAGTGAGATCCTCTACGATCTCTAAATGTATAGCACGACTAACAAGGCAAACAAATATACATACATAAATTTTGTGAAATGTGCCCCTTCTTTGATTTTTATATCTAATTAGAAATGGTCCACAGAAATCAATCCCGGTGCAATTAAAAATATAATTTTGATTCACTCTTTCATAAGGCAAATTAACCAACAGTTGTTGTGAAGGGATAGGTTTGGCTTTGAAACAAACTATGCACTATGGGTTATTTTTCTGGTCCAATTGCGACCGTTAATTGGCCAAAATCTTTGTCTGAGGCTATTGAGCAAAGCAGATGGTCCGGTGTGCAAGTTTTTTAAATGGAAGTATCGAACAATTAACGTTGTTAGTCTGCTCTTCGCAGGCAAAATGATGGGAAATTTTGTTTCGAAATTTAAATTTGCATTTTTTAATCGACCACCTTCACGAAGACTTCCATTTTCCCAAAGGAATGGATTTAATGATCGTAATTTACTGTTCTGAGGAACCGAAAGACCCTTTTTGATGAGGTTTATCTCATGTGAAAACTCACCTTTCTGGATTTCTTTGAAAATAAATAACTCGGTATCTTTAATTTCCTTTGTAGATAATGGATCATAAAGCTTGTTACTGGGGTTCCTAGTATTATGAATGAACCTAAATATAAAACTAAATATACGAATTAATTTCACGTAATCACTAACCCTATCAATTAACTTTAAAACACAATTTTCTGCAGAGATTGCAGTAAAAAGAGAATTTTGGGCAGGTTTCAATTCACTTAACACAATATCAGAGTCTGGAATAAAGTTAGAGTCACTTTCAGGAAACTGTATTGTCTCAGTAAGGAAGGATGGGCCTTTCCACCATAGGGTATTATCGACTAATTGATCTGCATACAACCCTCTGGAAACGGCGTCAGCTGGATTAAGGTCAGAGGAAATGTGCTTCCACTGGTAATCTTGAGTCAAATCCTGGATACGGGAGACTCTGTTCGCAACGAATGTTTTGAGAAGACTGGGTGTCTTGTGGATCCAAGCCAATGCAATGGTAGAGTGTGACCAAAGAAATACCTTGTCAATGTGCATACGTAAGGATGGGAGAATCTGTTTTACGAGTTTAACATGCAGAAGGCAGGCGCATAACTCTAGCCTCGGTATCTAGATGGTTTTCAATGGTGCGACACGAGACTTGCTGCAAACTAATTTCGAAGAAATTTCATTCTCACGTGAGATGCACTGCAAATAAATTACACAAAGGCAGCAGAACTGGCATCTGCAAAACCATGCAGAATTATTTGTCCATCACATCCAATATATCGAGGGATGGGCAAGGTTTCAATTGCAGGAAGAGTGAGCGTGAATTTTTCCCACTCATTTTTGACATCATCAGGAAGTATATCGTTCCAGTTCATTTTGAGCGTCCATAAGCCTTGCATAAATATTTTGGCCTTGGTTGAAACTGGCACAATGAGACCCATAGGATCAAAGATCCTTGCAATGCAGGATAACACATTTCGTTTAGTGCAAATATCATCTAAGTTAAGTGAAACCTTAAAATAAAAGGTGTCCGATTTTGGTCTCCAAAGCATGCCTAAACCTTTGGTAACCATTTCAAAGGAATCATGAAAGGAGTGCTCACTATTCACATTTGTGTCATCACACAGCTCTGGATTGTTGGAACTCCATTTATGAAGAATCATACCACACTGTAGAAACATTTCGTTTAGCTGTTTCTTGGTCTCTTTAGCAGTAGGCAAGTCATCATTACCGCTCAAAACGTCGTCAACATAAAAATCTGACAGAACAACGGCTGCCGCAAGTGGGAACCTAGAGCCCTCAACATGTGCCAGCTGCTTCAAAACTCTTGTTGCTAGAAATGAAGCGCTGGTAGTACCGTAGGTGACAGTTTGTAGTTGATAAGTTTTTACGCTACAGTTGAAATCCTTCTTCCATAATATTCTTTGATAGTTTCGATGCTTAGGATGTACTAGAATCTGTCTATACATTTTTTGTATGTCTGCAGTAAAAACATATTTGTGAGTCCGAAACCTTGAAATAATTGAAAATAATTGATCTTGAATAAATCCTCCATTTAATAGAATGTCATTTAGTGAAAGTCCGTTGGAGGTGGGAGAAGACGCGTCAAAAACTACTCGTGATGGTGTTGTCTTTTTCTCAGGGTGGTAGACACCGTGATGAGGCATGTAGTAGCATTCTGCATTCAGATTATCATCAGCAATTTCCTTCATGTGACCGAGAATTTCATATTCTTCCATAAATTTAACGTATAATTCTTTCATTTTTCGCATCAGAGTTCAAACGATGCCAAAGAGAATTTAATCGTCTCTCTGCGACAATTTTGGATTCGCCTAGGACTGAGTTTTCTTTCAAGGGTAATTGAGTGACATAGCGTCCATCTTTATCTCTATAGTGATAGTTCACGAAATGCTGTTCGCAAAATTCTTCTTCAGGAGACATGATTCTGGATTTCGTTTCGATGGATTCAATTTGCCAAAATCGTTGAATACTGTCGGTTAATTCACCTAATTGCGTTGATAGACCACAGAATTGCGAACTTGAATAACTATTTGTAGATCCACTAACGATGTAACCAAAAACAGTATTTTGAAGGGTTACGTTATCATCGAAAATGCGAAATTTTCCTTCTTTTAAAAGATCAAAGAAGATTTCTGCACCAATCAAGAGATCAATTTTTCCAGGTCTAAAAAAGCTGGGATCGGCAAATTTAATTTCTGAAGGTATTGCATTCGAATCAATATTTATATAATTCGCTGGTAAAATATCGGTTATTTTTGGTAACACGAGAAATTCTAATGAACTGCGAAAAGTATTTTTATCATTAGCAATTGTGGAAAACACTTTCGATTTCAACAACAAAGATGAGCCATTAACGCTGCTCACAGGCACATACGTTTTATGCTTTATCAAGCCTAATCTATTTGCAAATTCTGAACTAATAAAATTACACATCGATCCACTGTCAAGTAGACATCGACCTTCAATAAACATCCCTTTCGAATCTGCCACATAAATAAGTGTTGTAGAGAGTAGAACTGATTTCGTTTTCAAACATTTGGTTGTAGCAGAAAGCACAACATTCCCGCTTCCAAGAGTAGATGAATCATCATTTTTCGAATGAAATTCTAAGTTTGTAGACTGATGCATTTGGCTCTGTGCAAACTCGTTATTTTCCCGAGTGTTTGAGATTGGGTGTTCTCTTTTAGACTTAAGATGGAGCAAAGTGTGGTGAAATTTATCACAGGTTCCACATTTATGCTTGGACTTGCATTTATTTAATTTGTGAGGATTCAAACAATTGTAACACATATTGTTCCTTTTCACCTGTTCAAAACGCTCCTCAGGGCTCATGTTTAGGAATACAGAACATTTATAAATCGCGAAGTGTGAATTTGAATTACAAACAATTCAAGGTTTGAGTGAAACGTTACAATTGAGCATTAATTTTTTGGTCGATAATTTTGTTTGGGTTGAAATTTGAGTTTAACAGACTCATTTCTGTTTAAACTTTCCAGGACCTGGCATATTTTCTCTAGAAATGAAATAAACACATGCCACGTAGGAACTTCAACGGCATCAATTGACAGTTCAAACTGTTTGCGTGTTTCGCGATCGAGCTTTTGCAGTACAATATTCATCAAAAGAATTTCTGACAGATTGTTTTTTCATATTTTAAGGTTTTCAAGGCTCTCAAATGCTTCTGTAATTTATCAATAAGATTTCTTAGCTCCTTTACGGACTCGTGAGATAATTTTTTTTAATTAATTAAAGCGTTTATGTGCATATCTATGATGATGCGATTGTTTTCAAACGCTGCACTAAAGCTTTCATAAGCGATTCGTAAGAATCATCTGAAGTTTGTAATTATTTGGCATTACCTTTAAGAGACGCTTGTAAATAAAAAAGCTTCTGCGAATCGTTAATATTATTTTCCGCAATTAAACAAGTAAATTGTTCTTTAAAAACAAACCAATCTTCATATTTACCGTCAAAACTAAGTAAAGGTATGTCTCGGAGTTTAATGTTAGGTTCTCTCTTTTTTGAATTATGAATAACATCATTAGAATCAGTTACAGTTTCTGAAGAATGGATCAAAGTTTTAATTCTTACTTCCAAGTCTTTGATACGAAAGTAGAGGTCGTTAACTGCTGTTCATGTTCATCAACTTCATCATCCTCTAAAATAGAATAATACTTTTCTTTTAAATCATTCAATTCGATTTGCAGTTCTTTTGCTGACTCAAGTTTTGAATTTAGTTCGATCGAGTTCCAAATTTTATCCTCGTTGTCTACATCAGTTTCGATTTTGGTAAGTTTGCATTTTAGAGTTCCTCTTTGTCTGTTTAGTAGCTTTATATCCATGGCGTTTCCTCCGGGAAGGCGGTCCAGTGAAACGGCGGGTGCTCTGGTGTTGGCCGTGAACATAAAGTCCTCAGTTTAAACAAACACAACAAATTTATTGATACTTTTAAGTGGACTGTGAAACATTCAAAAATGGTGCTGAACGCAAGCAACAGACAATAATACGATTCGGTGCTCAGGGCACGCTACATTCTATCAGCGTGTAACAACAGCAAGTGCAAGTGCTTGCCGAAAGAATTTTTGCGGGGGAGGATGGGTGATTCGCGACGTGAACAAAAAAACTATCGCCTCAATTGGCGGCGCCAAAGGAGATTCCCAATAGAACTGAATGTAAAACCACTGCTTCTAGACAAAAATGCAAATCTTGTACGGCAAATACGTAAGCGTACACGTGTGTGTAGACGGAGCCAGTAGAGAAACAGGCTTTATAAGTTAAGACTTTATAAGTTATAAGAGTAAGTTAAGACGCATTTCGTTCGCTAGCGCACCTCGGCGAATTTCTTGGTGTTATTTTGCAGCAATCGGTTAATTTCAAATTGTAACAGTAAAAATGAGTAACCACCAAAGTTTAGATTATAGAATGAGGTGGCAAATTGTGGGGAGGCTAGAAGCAGGCCAATCTCAAGTCCAAATTTGTAGAGAGTTCAATTTAACGCCCAGCGTCGTGTGTAACTTATGGAAACAGATCCAGGATACCGGATCCATCGAGAGAAAGTCTGGTCAAGGTCGTCCAAGAGCCACGACGGCCAGAGAAGATCGCCATTTGTCGATTATAGCGAGGCGTAACAGGAGTATTACAGCTTCTCATCTCTCTCGTGACTTGTATGCAGCAACAGGACACCTGTGTATCAAGGGTGACTGTTTCCAAAAGACTTCATGAGAGAGGGTTGTTTGCAAGAAGACCTGCTGTTTGCGTCCCGCTCACTTCTACGAACAGGAGAATCCGTTTATCGTGGTGCAGAGAGCATACAGATTGGAGTATGGATCAATGGGCGACCGTTCTCTTCACTGATGAGTCCCGATTCAGCCAAAACACCGATTCACGCCGTACGTTCATATGGAGACAACCAGGGACCCGCTACCTACCCTCCAATGTCCGCGAAATAGACCATTATGGCGGAGGAGGTTTAATGGTCTGGGCAGGCATCATGTTGGATGGCTGCACACCTCTCCATGTCTTTGAAAGAGGCACTGTGACTGGTGTGAGGTATAGGGATGAGGTCTTGGAGCCCTATGTTCGCCTTTTTAGGGGTGTAGTTGGCCCTGAGTTCATTTTAATGGATGATAACGCGAGGCCACATAGAGATCTTCAGGTCGACGAATTTCTAGATAGTGAGGATATTCGCCGGATGGATTGGCCAGCCAGATCTCCAGCCCTCAACCCTATAGAGCATGTCTGGGACGCTCTGGGGAGGGCAATTGCAACTCGCAACCCCCCTCCTAGAATCATTCATGGAATGAAAATAGCGTTGCTGAACGATTGGGACCAATTGTCACAGGAAATGATAAACTGCCTTATTCCAAGTATGAAATCACGCTGCGAGACCTGTATATCTGTAAGAGGGGACAATAACCCCTATTAACCCATCTATTAACCCTTTTTTGTTTATTCTACAACTGCTGTTTCATACCTTCCGACTCCAACGAGTGTTACGCACGATCATGCGTGTGTATTACAATTATTGAATGGTTATTTGTTTTGTATTGTATCAATGTATGTACATATCAAATTTCATTAAAATCGGTACAGTTGTTCTAGAGATAATCGACCAAGTCTGCAAATTCTCTTAATTTCTTACACCAGTGTAGTAATAATTTATAAACATAATTGCTTATCTAAAACCATCCACGGTCTTTAACTGAGAGATATCACTCGAAATTTGCTTATTACTTACTGTTTAAGACTTAAGAAAGAGAATGTGGAGACTACTATACGACTACTAATGTTAGTTTTTGACTGAAAATTTTGATACTTACCTAACGAAGTAAGTAAATTTGTTTTTTTTTTTTTTTAGTAAATGCGAAATTTTTCAATTTATATATTTTTTGCGATTAAATTCAAAATTTTATATATTGTAATTTTTTTTGCGAAATTTCAATATTTTTATGCGAAATTTACGTACCCCTAACCGTAAGACAGATTTAACTCGAGGAAGAGTGTTAAATTGTGTACATGTGTTTCCAGTTTATATATATATATATATAAATATACAGTAACCACCGCTTATAGTGATCACTGGTTATAAGAATCAACCGTTTATAAGAATCAATATCGCGAAAACAAAAACAAATGAATTAT
This sequence comes from Dolomedes plantarius, assembly GCA_907164885.2. Lineage (NCBI taxonomy): Eukaryota > Metazoa > Arthropoda > Arachnida > Araneae > Dolomedidae > Dolomedes > Dolomedes plantarius. The sequence continues at coordinate 44,297,109 of OU015497.1, read as the reverse complement.
TTCCATGTTAAAATTTTCGCTTTAAAGAATCAATTCACCGGTTTTAAGAATCAGTTTACACTCTTCGCTTTCCTTTCATTTTTCCAAAAAAGCTACTTAAACCCTCAAAAGGCACGAAGTTCTTTCTTTTTTTTTTTAAGAAAGATTGATAAGATGGGATGGAATATAGTCGTAAAATTCACCCCTTTCTTTATTAGACATAACATAATAGTTTCCCCTTAAACGCTTTACCACAACACTGTCCTATTAGCTTGACCCGGGGGCAACTTTACCCGTCCGAGTAAATCTTCGTCTGAGACTATAAGTATTGAAAGAGGTATAAACAGCCTTCTGAAAACTTCATTACGTCAAACTACCGTAGAAAACTTTTTCTTGCTCCCTTCCTGTAGTTGAAATGTTAAACTGTTAAGCAGGTATGTTTAACAAATATTGGATTTTCTTTCTTCTCTTACTATAATCATGTGTATCTACTTATAGGTCTAGAAATTAAGTTATATTCTTAAAATTATAAAAATAATTTTAATAAAAGATAATTAACGTAAAATAAAGAGTATTTTATAGTAACTTATCTAATATATGTATATATAGGTGTGTGTGTGTTCCTGTCCAAAAACCTAAATTTCGGTTATAAGAATCAACCGCTTATAAGAATCAAAAACAATAATAACAAACGTGATTCTTATAAGCGGAAATCACTGTATATATAAAAGCGTTGTTTTGTGTCAGAGATATTTCAGGGCTGAACAAGGAAGGAAAGTCCCACCGTAAAACATCAGCGTAACATTCTTTTTTTTCATTTTCTGTAGGTTAGAATTTTGAAAAAAACAATAGCTCTGAACTGTGACTGTGGCGTACAGAAAATATTTCAATAATGAAACAATATAAGACAGTGGTGCGCAGACTGTGTGTTGCGACCCACAGGATGGGTCACAAAAAGAATTACAGGGGTCGCGTCGAGGATAGTTTGAAGTACATTTGCATCATATTAAATTATTTAATAAAAAATATGCTTACATTTTTCTATAATTACAAATTTTTATCCTTTTTTTATATGTTAAAAAAAATCTGATACGATATTGTTAAATTAGGTATCAAACAGTCTTAAATAAAAAAAAGTCTATCAGCAAGAGGTTTATGTTTACATTGTTTCCATTTTCCTCTACTTATATGTATGATCTTTATTAGTGAGACAGAGTTTTCACAATTAGTAGCTATAAAAAGCAAACAACGATCACGACTTAACGAGAGTAGCATTCTCAGATATTTCGTCAAATATTAAACAAATATTACCTGAGGTCCATGCTCACGTAGGCTATTTTTTTCTTGTTTAATTATATCTAAATAAATGAAGTTTTTAAATTTCAATGTTTTTATATGAAGCTAAATAAATGAAGTTTATAATTTTGAAATCATGCTCTTTTATTATTTTAATTTTTATTAATTCTTACCTAAAAATCCTTCCTATTTAAAAATACACTGCTGGCCACCCAAATTGCAACACCAAGAAAGACAAGAGATATCACAACAAAATTTATTTTGTAGATAACATGTTGACCAAGTATCAAATAATTAAATTTATAGACTTCTGTGAAACGTGGTTCCTGCCAAAATCAGTAGCCAGAGTAGCCGCCATTGTTGGAGATCACCGCTGCCACACGCCTCGGCATTGATTCAAAGAGACTTTGGATGAGTTCTTGGGGTACAGCAGACCAAGCAGCTTCCACACGTTGCCAAAGTTGATCTGCTGTGGCAGCTGGGGATGGAATCTGGGTCAATCGTAGAGCAACCATGGACCACATGTTTTCTATCGGCGAAAGATCCGGAGCGCGAGGCGGCCAGGAAAGCAATTCAATCTGGCGATTGACGAAGAACCGTTGGACAATGCGTGCCACGTGTGGTCGCGCATTATCCTGTTGAAATATGGCTGTGGGCAAGCCCTGAAGGTAAGGAAGGACAACTGGCTCCAACACCTCGGAGATGTAGCGCTGGCTGTTTAAAGTACCGGCAATGCGTACTAGAGGTGTGCGAGAGTGATATCCAATACCGCCCCATACCATAATACCCGGTGCAGGACCAGTGTGGCGGTGCATAACGCAGCTCTTCAGCATCCTCTCTTCACGGTGTCTCCAGACTTGAATGCGACCATCGTGGTGTTGCAGACAGAAGCGTGACTCGTCAGTAAAGACAATTTCATTCCATTCTGCCGTCCACATCCTTCTGTCATCGCACCATTGGCGGCGGAGACGTCTGTGTTTCTGCGTCAAGGGTAGACAAAGCAATGGACGTCTTGCGGACAGACCACTCTGTTGTAAACGGCGTCGAATGGTACGCGCAGACACTGGATGATGCGTTACAGACTGCATGTGCTGTGCTATGGTTCGTGATGTGACTGAGCGATCCGTCACTGCCATGCGCACAATTTGCCTGTCATCACGTGAAGTGGTGCGCTGAGGTGGATGCGATCGAACACGCCGGTCCGTCGTACCCTCCTGCATCCAACGATCACATATCCGCATTACAGTTGTTTGGTTTCGTCCAACACGACTACCGATTTCCCTGAAAGATAATCCACAATCTCGGTAGGCCACTATCCTTCCTCTGTCGAACTCGGATACTTGATCAAAAGATGATCGCTGTTTTCGACGAGGCATAATTGATCGTTTTTTTTTTTAAAAACCACAAGAAAAACACAATTGCCGAACTTGAAATCGTCGAAATCTCCAAGCCTTAAATATCGCTTTGAAGTGGCGCCACAGGCGCGCGTGATGTGCGTCTGCGCTGAAATTCTAATCATTTGCATATCTCACCTCCTCTAATGCATGTTGTAAATTTCATGTTATTTGCATGTTTCCTTCAGGGTGTTGCATTTACAGTGGCCAGCAGTGTAAATACAAATACATATTAATTTTTAAATAGGAAGTTTTAGTCACATCAGATTTATCAAGAACAAGTGCAGAAGGCAAGCAAGAAATTTATTTATAGCTACTATGCAAAGTAAATATGTACCCCAAATCTCACTGATTTTTAAAATACACTGCTGGCCATTAAAAGTGCAACACCAGGAAGGAAAGCAAATAACAAGACTTTATTGTACGTATACAGCATAGAAGCAGCCCCCCCCCCCCAAAAAAAAAAAAAATGATTAAATTTGTAGGCAATTTGGGGGTATACAAGGTCCGAAATTAGTACACACAGTTGCTGCCTCTGCAGCTAAAACGGCTCTAACCCAGTTAGACATCGAGTCGAACTGGGCTTGGATGACAGATACGGGCAAGCATTCCATGCTGCTTCAAGTCTATGCCAACTTTCATCAATCGTAGTGGCTGGAGAGCGGTGGCGGCTAGACTCTCAGCAAACCATGGCCAGATGTTTTCAGTAGGCGAGAGATCTGGAGAACGTGCTGAAGGTCGAACACCCTCTGTGTCGTCAGGACACGACGGGCAATATGCGGCCTTGCGATATCTTGTTGAAAGATGACGTCTCCGGGGCCTCGAAGATAGGGCACAGCCACCGACCTTAAGATCTGAGAAATGTAACGCTGGCTGTTCAGATTACCGCCGACGTGAACAAGAGGTGTTCGTGTCGTGTACCCAATGGCTGCCCATACCATCACACCAGGTGCATCTGGCCCGTACGACGATATCGAATGCAAGCAGGCCACGTGCGTTCTCCTCGGTGCCTCCAGACACGAAGACGTCCATCATGATGTTGCACGCAGAACCGGGACTGATCTGAAAAGACGGCGTGGTGCCACTGCTGAATCCAGTTTTGTCGTTGGACCACTGTCGCCGCGCGTCTCTATGCTGCAGTGTCAAGGGAAGCCGCAATAATGGTCAGCGTCCAGACAGTCCGTGCTGCTCCAGGCGTCGTCGCACTCTCCGTGCGGATACTTGTCATGCTGCAAGCAAGCTCATTTCCTGACTCAAGGTCTGTGACGTTGCTGTACAATCCTGCAAGGCCGAACTGACAACATGTTTGTCCTCTCGGGCGTTAATGGAGGGAAGCCGCTGAGATCCTGCACGGCCATCAGTATGACTCTCCTGAACCCATCGATTCCATATTCGCATGACAGTCGTGGATTCCGACCAATGCGAGTAGCAATATCGCGGAACGATAAACCGCATTTCTCGATAGGCCACGATCCTGCCACTATTGAATTCCGACACGTGCTGGTAGCCGTTTCTCCTTCTTATAAGAGGCATAACACGATCTTCTCATAAACAACCAACATTCAAATGCGATTTCCGAATGAGAAATCCGCTGCGTAACTTTCCTTTTATACAGAGTTTGAGATGCCGTTTCTCCCTCTTGCGTCTTTCGATTACGCTTAGATGCTGATCATTTGCATATTCCGGTATCTTCTTCCTTATTTCATGCGAATTTGACGTTTCTATCATCCCTCCTTCATGGTGTTGCAATTTTAATGGCCAGAAGAGTAGTTTGTCAAAATTTCCGTACTTCTTTTGTCGATAGCATTTTCCTATTTTATTTATTTTTTAAATTTGCTGCTACCAAAATAAAAATCTCATTGGGGGGGGGGGAGGGGGGGCGAGTGAGTTTTTTATTTAATGAAAGTGGGTCGCGGTCAAAAAAGTTTTCGCACCACTGTAAGGAATATAAGGTTTCTGATGTTCATCCAAACAACTGGAAGCCTTCATTTCTAATCCGTTAAAATTGGCCTTGAAGGTGTAATTTAACTAAGTTCAAACCCTCGTCCTTCATGATAAGTGACCAATCTCATTACGAAATTCAATAATATTTAAGTATCTCTTTTTGTATTTTTTGTCTCGTCTGTAGGGAAGAAGAAAAATCGCTCTTGCCAGCGTCATTCGTTTTAAATGAAAAGGTATTTACATTTGCTGGGCTACAAATGTATTTTGAATTTCATAGCCTCGCTTATATACGTACTCTCATATTGTTAAAACAGAACTGAGATTGTTTTGGATGCTCCTTTAGTATCTATATATTTAAGTTGCTAAGCCGACTTTTTGGACAGTCCGTGAGAGAAAACTACTGCATCAATTTACTTCAAGTTGGTCTTAAACGAAAGATTGCAATCTAGAGATGTGTCAAATTTGGTTTTTGTAACCGCAATTTCTATAAATGAGCGATAATTTACAATTAAAAATTGACTGAAAGTATGACTGTCTTCTGCGCATACTCAGTGACATGTTTAAATCTGTCTTTAGAAACTCACTATTTTTGCGCATGCTCAGTGACATGTTTTAATGATAAACACGTTTATTCCGAGGAGTCTCTCTAGATCTCTCTATGTCATTTTTATTTTTATGATAATTATGTTTGTAAAATATAAGATTACACCTCATGGAAATTGTTTATTTCTCGCTGTTTAATTAGCGATAATTTACAATTTTTAAAAAAAATTGCTCTCTGCGCATGCTCAGTGACATTTTTAAATCTGGCTTTAGATACTCACTAAGCACGAGGCCGCTTAAACACATTAATTTTTTTCTGCGCATTATTATGATTTTTCAACATTTGGCAATGATGTGTTGAGTATAATTTGTGTATTAGTACATTTAAATACTATCTAGCCGTCATGTTTTGATGGGTATCAACTAGTCTATATATTTAAGTTGCTAAGCCGACTTTTTGGGCAGTCCGTGAGAGAAAAATACTGCATCAATTTACTTGATTTTGGTCTTAAACGAAAGATTGCAGTCTGTAGATTTGTCAAATTTGGTTTTTGTAACCGCAATTTCTATTAATTCGCAATAATTTAGAATTAAAAATTTATTTCTGCGCATGCTCAGTGGCATGTTTAAATCTGTCTTTAGAAACTCACTGTTTCTGCGCATGCTCAGTGACATGTTTTAATAATAGTCTCTCTAGATCTCTCTCTGCCATTTTTATTTTTATGATAATTATGTTTGTGAAATATAAGATTAAACCTCATGGAAATTGGTTTACTTCGTGCTGTTCAATTAGCGATAATTTGCAGTTAAAAAATTGCTTTCCGCGCATGCTCAGTGACATTTTTAAATCTGGCTTTAGATTCTCACTAAGCACGATGCCACTTAAACACATTAATTTGTTTCTGCGAATTATTATGATTTTTAACATTTGGCAATGATGTGTTGAGTATAATTTGTGTATTAGAACATTTATTTATTATCTAGTCGTCATGTTTTGATGGGTATCAACTAGTTATATTTAAGTCAGGGTTCAGTGGTTATTTTTCGGCCATCCTTGTGAACATTATTCCTCATAAATATAAAATATGGGAAATAAGTAATGAGAACAATCCTGATTACATAAAATAATTATAAGATAAAAAGACTTTTTATATACCATGTTTTTAAATTTTCTGTTGAATCATATAAACTTGACAATTCTATGTATTAATAAATACTTTTTTAAAATTTTTTTGGTGAATTATCCCATCAACTTGAAAGAAAATGTAGTTAATTGGAAGTTAACTTGCATTTGACTTTTCGTTCCCTTTCTGGCCAATAGATGGCTGCACCAGTCTACAAAACAAAATTAACTGAAAATAACTGAAAATTAATTTAATTCTGCTTAAAGATGGCTAAAAGTATTTAAAAAATGCATTGTCATCGTGTTCTGAGCTATTCTAAAAAGTTTCAAATGTCTAGCTAGTCGGGAAGTTAGTTAAAAATCGATTGCAAGATTTGTACTAGACAAACACACACACAAACACACAAGAAAGCAAGTTAATAAAAACATGGTAATAATGAGTTACTTCACTGCAATTCGAAATATGAAACTGCCGACATGTTATGCATCAGGCCTCTTTCAGACATGGAGGTTTAGTTGATTCAACTAAGTTGCCTGTTTGATTCTCAACTTGTTGACTGCCGTGCCTCTTTATTGGCTGGTTTCACACCAGGCAACTTGTGGAATCAACTTCTCTTCCCAACGGGAGGTCAGTACAATGTTAAAACCCGAGGAAGCAGGAGCACTTTTTGTACTTGCTCTTCTGCAAAAAGAAAAGCAAGGTCAAGGTCAAGGTAAATCGTTTCAAGGAGTGCCTAGCGGCGCTGAAAGCGCCGCTCTTAGCTCCAATGCGGAATGAGAAATTAAAAACATGAGTTGGCATATCCGGACTTAAGATGCCAAAGCAACGAATTTAGAAAAACGCTCAGGCTACAACCAAGTACATTTTGGTTTAAGCCGGCGTGGGGATTTCCGTGTCACCACATTGTAGGTGGGAAACGATATCTAACACTTCAAGAGAACGTAAACCTTGACGATGACTTAAAAATTTAGGGGGTAAGCAAAAGCTTCGAGAACGGATTAATTAGTTAGAAGATAAGAGAGCTAGAAGCTCGAACGAATGGGAAGGGGAATGGTTAGGAAGAAACGCAGTCGAAGAAAAGTGTGGGTTCATCTGTTGTTACAAAATCGGGAAACGGGCGATTTCTCACAACTATATCCACAACTACTTAGCTACGAGGATAAATTCTTCAATTATTTCCGCATGTCACGATCATCCTTCGAAGAGCTTAACGCCCTGATACAGCACAGGATTCACAAACAAGACACGATTATGAGACAGGCCATACCGAAGCAAGAAAGAGTAGCCATTACACTGAGGTAAGTGAGGAATTAATTTTAAGATTTATATCTTTTAAACAGGTGAGAAGGACCATAGTTGTTGTGCACCATAAAATAAAATAAAAAATATTTTAAATTTAAAAAACTTTAACCTAAAAATTATACACTGAAGTGCCACTGAATTAGAGATACCTACCTAGTAACGAGTTGGGCCTCCTCTGGCCTTGATAACGGCTGCCACACGACGAGGCATAGATTCAACAAGTTTCTGGAAACGTTCCACGGGAATGGCTTGCCAAATATTGGCTAAAGCTGTCCATAATTCAGTAAGGTTCTTTGGTGCTGTGTGATGGCCTTTCACGTCTTGTTCCAAAACATCCAAAAGATGCTCAATAGGATTTAAGTATGGGCTTCTAGGTGGCCAATTCATGACAGAGAAGTCAGAGGAATGCTCATCCAACCAGCCAGTAGCCAACCGGGACTTGTGAGAGGTACAGTTGTCTTGCTGGAAAACTCCATTACCGTGCGGATAACAGAACAGCATAAACGGATGGAGGTGATCACCCAGCAACTCTACGTACCGAATTGCATTGAGGGAGGTTGGTACACGCACCAAAGATCCCAAACTGTGCCACAAAAAACACCCCAGACCATGATTGAGCCACCATGCCCTTGTACAGTTCCAGCCAGGCATGCAGGATCCATGGCTTCATGAGCCTGACGCCATATTCTCAGCCTCCCGTCGGCGTTAAGTAGTCGGAATCGAGACTCATCACTCCATGCTACTCGTTTCCAGTCCTCTACACTCCAGTCTCTGTGCTCTCTTGCCCAGGCAAGACGTGCAGCCCGATGGCGAGTATAGAGCAATGGTACTCTCATAAGTCGACGGCTCCCGAAACCCATACGGTGAAGCGAGCGTTGCACAGTCCGTTTACTGACTGTACGACTGGCACCGTCATTAAACTGGGTGGTAATTTGAGCTAATGTTTGGCTTCGCTGGCTACGTACAATACGCCTGAGCCGTCTCTCACCACGCACTGTGAAGGCTAATTGTCCTTTGCAGTTTGCCCGATCGCTAGTTTTTTTCCACCATCCATGTATTCTTGGTATACTCTTGACACTGTCGACCTTGAAAATCCTAGCTGTCTGACGATTTCGGAAATTGAATGGCCCATGCGTCGCGCACCTACGATTTGTCCTCGATCGAAGGCGTCTAAATCAGGCAGTTTACCCATACTCGCAATTCCAACAACTAATTCAGAACAACCACAGTACGCGCTATATATGCAGTTACCACAGAGCCCTCACTTGCGCATACATGATGCGCAGCGCTACACAATTTGCATAGGCTTTGCTATCCCTAATTCAGTGGCACTTCAGTGTATCTTTCTTCTACCAATACATTTCTTTTATACCAATTTTATACCATAATACTGGTCTTTGATTTATAATGATGTAGGGGAATGCAGAAATAACAAAGCATCATAACATGGCATTCAGGTTTTTATTTACAAAAAATACAAAATGTAATTTAAAACATTTAAGATTACAAAGACAATACAAAATTAAAAAGTACATAAAAGTAAAAAACAGAAATTAGAGGGATTCATGCGAAAATTCCACATCTGAAGACGATGGGCTAATTGCCAGACAGTGGCGTAGCGAGCATAACTGGCGCCCGGGGCACGATACCTTTTTGGCGCGCCCCCCCCCCCCCCATGGTCTTGGGGACCAAATGGTCCAATGGTCTTGGAGACCATTTGGCGCCCCTCTGCGAGAGGCGCCCGGGGCATGATAGACCCCCTTGCCCCCCTCTCGCTACGCCACTGTTGCCAGAGATGCAGCTGTAGAATTAGAGCTATGTGCCGAAGAAGGCAGAAGGGTGTGTGACTGTATGACTAGGGAAAGGTGGTTCTGAATAAGAAGTACAATGGAAAGGGGAATACGGTGCAAGAAATGATGAATACTGAGGAGATACGAGGAGATGAATACGAAAAGATGAGAATGAGGAAAATTGGTGTACATCGTCTACTGGATCGGAGGTTGTTAGGGGCTTTCTGGGAGAAAATTTTGAGGTTGTATACTCATACTGTAATATTTTGTTACGACTTGGAGCAATTCAGATCGCATGGCCAGTTTGTTTATACCTTTAACGGCGCGGGTGTAGTTTAGCAGAGACATCAGAAAGTTGACATCTTCATCCGCCTCTTCTCCTTTACCTTGCCTCTCGTCTGCAGCCATCTTTCCCTCTAAGCTTCTTTTCAACTTTTGGTAAATCTCCGCCACAGGATTTTCACTATCACGTTTCCGCTTTGAAGGTGCTGTGGAAGATTGAACTGCTGAGTTGGTCTTCTGAGTCCCCACTTCTTGCGAAATTAATAGAACGTCTTTCATCTCTTCTTCTTCTTCATCATCTCCAACCCCCGCATCACCGACGTTAGAATGAGATGACTTAATGTTGAATACAGGAGAGAGGAAGGATAAAACGTCAAAATAAACATACTGCGTCTTCTTCTTTTTGGCGGATCCGGATTTTGAAATTTGTGCATCGCGCTCCCTCTTGTAGCACTGCCTTAGGTTTTTCCACCTCTTGCTAAGCCATGTAACTGAAACATGAATTAAAATAAAAATTAGTAGGAACTTAGGTGTGCACATCCAATTTTAAAATAAAATTCTTAAAATAAAATTCAAATTTCTGTTTGTTGAAAATTATTTGGCAAAATAATCATACTCTTAAACAAAAACAAAAAAACAAAAAAAAAGACGCACCAAGATGGAGTTATTCGAATGGGACGAAAATCTGTAGATGTGATGTACATGCCCCTTTATTGACTGGGCAGATAACAAATTATTACAATTTGAGAAAAATTGGATGATTTATTCAAGGGAAACAGCTTCACAATCGGAAAAAGTCAATAAAGCGTTGGTCCACCTCTGGCCCTTATGCAAGCAGTTTTTCGGCTTGGCATTGATTGATAGAGGTGGCGGATGTCTTCCTGCGGGATATCGTGTCAAATTCTGCCCAATTGGCGCGTTAGATCGTCAAAATCCCGAGCTGGTTGGAGGGCCCTGCCCATAATGCTCCAAACGTGCTCAATGGGGGAGAGATCCGGCGACCTTGCTGGCCAAGGTAGCGTTGGGCAAGCACGAAGACAAGCAGTAGAAACTCTTGCCTGTGCGGGTGGGCATTATCTTGCTGAAATGTAAGCCCAGGATGGCGTGATATGAAGGGCAACACTACGGGGCGTAAAATATCGTCGACGTACCGCTGTGCTGTAAGGGTACCGCGGATGACAACCAAAGGGGTCCTGCTATCAAATGAAATGGCACCCCAGACCATCACTCCTGGTTGTCTGCCCGTATGACGGAAGACAGTCAGGTTGGTATCCCACCGCTGTCCGGGGCGTCTCCAGACACATATTCGCTGGTCATCGGGGCTCAATTCGAAGCGGGACGCCTCTTTTAGACGAGGCGATTTAGTTGATTCAAATAAGTTGTCTTGTTGACTCTCAACTAGTTGACTGCCATGTGAAGACTGAACTGATTCAACTAGGCGACTGGTGTGAAGGACGAATGTCCAATAGCATCTTTTGAGTTGAGTCAACTAATGTGGATTAGAACGTTAGCGGCACTTGTGCTTGCTGACAAACCGCCTGGGAGTACGAGTTGAATGCGTATGAATGGGTTCGGGCAATTCCCCACTATTTGTTATCTGGCTACAATCCTTGATAGCCGCCCGTTCAACTAGCTGAATCAACTAACCGCCTCGTCTGAAAGAGGCCGGACTCATCACTGAAGACAGTTCTACTCCAGTCAGTGACATTCAAGGTCGAATGTGCCCGACACCACTGCAAACGGACTTGTCGGTGTACAGAGGTCAATGGTAGTCGGCGCAAAGAGCGCCGTGAGCTCAGCCCCCTTTCTATGAGCCGCCTATGAATGGTCCTTGCGGTCACTGAAGCCTCAGTTGTACGTACGATCGATGATAATGATGAATCTGGGGCTGTGAGTGCCGCTCTGACGATTGCTCGGTCCTCACGTTCTTTCGTTTCTCTATGCAGACCGCTTCCTTCTTGACGCTGTGTTCGGCCATGGTTCAACCATTCCTGCCAACATCGTCTAATAGTGGCATCGCTCCTATCCGAATGTCGAGCGATTCGCCGATTAGACCAACCGGCTTCTTTGAGCCCAACTAAACGTCCTTTCTCAAATGCCAACATCTGAGCATATTGTTCGCGCACCAGTATGCGAGGCATAGTTACTGTCTACCTGAGTACACGGAATGAAATTCGCAAAGAATTTATGACCTGGAATCGAAATTTCTCCTCTGTAATATCCTGCCAGTTGCGCAGTTAAGATGCGCTGTAGAGTCACATGTTCATTCAATGGCCGCCAAGCTTTAAAATTTTGCATTTTCCGTCGAAACCTGTATGCATATCAATTTGTGTCCAATTTGCATTACCCCTTCTTGGTGCGTTTCTTTTTTTTTGGGGGGGGGGGGGTCGTCTAAGAGTGTATAATTATAACGCTATAAGCTCAAATATTTTTATATTTGCTCTACGTAAGGGGGATGCTGCTATTTTTTTAATCGCATTTCTTTTATCTGTAGGACTATTATACATCATTCTTACTTTTTAAAATATATACAGGTAGCCCTCCTACAGCACGGCATCTTACAACACGGTTTCGCTCTAACACGATAAGATAAATTGCGGGAACCCTTGTACAACATTGCAACCTGTAACACGGTTTCGCTCTAACACGATAAAAAAATTGCGAAAACATTAGTACAACACTGTACTTCTGTGGCACTAGATAACATGATTTTTGTTTAACACATTTAAAAACTAAATTACCTTAAAATAATGACGGGAAGGTATAATGAACTATAGTGGCTTTACATGAAAATGTATAAATGAATAAATTATAATTTGTTTATAACTCTATAAAATTACAAGAAGACCTAAGCTTAGCTGAAAATCTTGAATAATTTTTCCTGAATACTGACCCTTCCGCTGAAAGAAGCCGAAAATTCAAAGGGGAGTTTCAAAATTGTCTATCTCTACACCGTGAATCTACAGTGACCTTGTAAGAACCAGCAAATAAACCAAAATTACAGATTTTTTAAAGAAAATAGAAGGTGCAAAAAATCTAAAAGAAAAAAAAGGTTCTGAAAGTGAAGGTGATATCGTTAAACCGAAAAAACGTTCTCGTTTGATTGTACTGAGCAGTGATGAGGAAGAAATTTATTAAATTAAGGTCGCATTAAAGGAAAATATTTCTTTTTTTTTCGTTTTGTGTTATGCATACATTTATATTTTTAATAAAAATTAAGTTGCTTATATGGAATTTTTAAAAAAAAGTTTGTTTTTAATAAGTTTCAGAACGTAACCCCCCTTTTTTGAACTGTCTCTGGGTCTCATATAACACGATTTCACACAACATGGCATTTTCTAGGAACCTATCTACCGTGTTATAGGAGGGTTACTTATATAATAAAATTGCGCCCCTGAAAGGGTTAATGCAGAAACCTCCCTCATATGAAAACTACTCAAATTGTAGTCATAAGACGATGTTGACTTTTACGAATCTAGATAAATTTCTTAATTAAATAATGGGTAAATTCGTGCAATTTGGTGCTCCCACATACGTTTTTAAGTGTAACAGTCATAACCTGTACTAAACGATCTAATGCTGTTTGATGGGTAATGTAAAGAGAGTGACGTATGTCACCATAGAAACATCAAATAAAAAACCAATGATAAAGAAAATATTTCGTTGAAATGACCAAATAAATATTTCTGTTCATTTTTTTAATGATGCGGCTTCTAAATAAATTTTTTAAAAATTTCTAAAAAAGTTAAAAATTTTGTTTTAATTTTGGAGTTTTTAACCACCATTAACGCCATTAACACCATTAACGCCATTAACAAAATAACAAATGAACTTTAAAATTTGAATGTTACCGACTACTTTATTGAGCAGGCATCTGTATTTATTTATATCGATGTTTGCTTAATATGCATAATTTGATTGTTTGATAGTAACAAAAACTGAAACCTTCTAATGTTTTCATGGAAACAACTAGGGGGTACCAAATTGCGCAAATCATCCAAATAATTAGTTAAATGATTCTAATAATTTTTATGAAATGTTCTTACCCATTGCAACTTGTTTGGCAGGCCCCATGCTGTCGAATTCGGGATAAAATTTGCGTGCCACTTCGCTCCAAGCTTCACTCCTTTTAATTTTATCGCTATATTCTACACACCTTTTGTCCCATATCGCGGGACTAGTACGAATTTCTTCGATGAATTCTTCCACATTGAAACTTCTAATTGCAACGCTTTCCATGCTGAACTGAGTTGATTCAAACTAGGCGACAGGTGTGAAGGACGAATATCCGGTAGCGTCTTTTGTGTTGAGTCAACTGTGGCACTTCTGCCTGCTGGCAAACCGCCTGGGCGGACGAGTTGATTGCGTGTGGAGGGGTTCGGGCGATTTCCCACCATTTGTTATCTGGCCTTGACAGCATCCGGTTCAAAAAGCTGAATCAACTAACCGGCTCGTCTGAAAGAGACTTTACTCCGTTGCACAGTACATTAAAATTATGAAAATAGATGTACATGCTTTAAAAATAGTTTTTATATTTTACTTAATGGGATGATCACATTATTTTATCAGAAATTGCAATATTACCTTATGACAATTTTGCTTAAAGTAATATTCACTGTAAGTCTTTGGGAAACTCGATTTGAAATTATTCTTTGGCCGCCTCAGATATTATTTCAATCATTATAAATTTAGTTAAGAAGCATTTTGAATTTATGTCTGGTTATTTATGTAGACGAACCTCGTTTAAAGAAGGTGGGGATGGTGATTCTACCTTGATGATAGAAAAATAACTGCTCATTAAAAAAAAAAAAAAAATTACTGAATGTTGCATACTTTACATGGCAGAGCATTCGCAAATTTTAGTTACCAGACACTGTTATATTTGTTTCGGATTTTCTCAAAAAAGTTCGTAACAAATATAGCAGGGTGACAAATTATTGATTAATAATGTTTATTCAAGGTACTAACTAACTTATATTATTTTCAATATTATTACCACTAAGGTGCGGTTATCACTGACAGATTTGCTTTTCTGTTTTTTTTTCAAGTTCACCAAAATACACAATAAAAGTACTCCGAACAAAATACCCAGTAATATAGCAATGCCTTGGCGGAATTTAACAACGGAAGAGAAAAAAACAAATTTAATCATAAATTTTATCAGTAACACCTTGGAGCGTATTTAAAATCTCAAAACTTTCTCTTTGATAATAATAATAAAAAAGAAATTTAGTGTTGTATTAGTACAAACATAAATCCATTCGAATCAACTCCTAAGCCTCATTAAAAAGGCTTTCAGTAATTATTTTGTCCTTAGACTAAGACTTCTTCCTGTGATTGTGTGTAATTCCGCTCAGTGACTCGTCTCGCATTACACAGTCGCGCTAACGGCAAGTTGAATCGCGAGAAGTGAATGTGTAAGCGGTGTGCTCGCCGTTTCTCCTCGTCAATCGTGGCGCTCGCTTCGGGAAAGGTTTTTTGGCATGAATCAAGGGGCGAATGGCGCCGGGAGGTCAAAGGGGAGAATGGCGACGGGAAGTCTTTTCACAGCAAGAGGCGGGAATGTGAAAAGTGTCACACGCGTCGATGCAGGAACGTGACTAATATGTCTTAGCGCATACAGATTGGTACAGAGTTCTCTGCATCTGCCAGAGATTAATGTTCTTTCTATACTCTGTATATGCGCTGATCTCCTCCTCTGGCGGTCCGTATGCATAGCATCAAAGGAGAACTCGAGGTCCCGGGGGTCAAATGGTGACAGTGGGGGATAGGGGACACTAGATCAAGAAACACGAGGGACTTTGGCGGCTTGAATGGGGGGGGGGTTCTAAATGGGGGAATATCTGGAAGACACGTGTTCATTGGAATGGGGGTGGTTCTAAATACCGTGTCTAATGTTACCGTGACTAATGTGATGACAGGAGTCGGGGATCTGCAGGCAGAGAACTCTGTACCAATGTATATGCACCATCTCGTAGCGCATACAGATTGGTACAGAGTTCTCTGCCTCCAGACTCCCGACTCCTGTCATCACATTAGTCACGGTAACATTAGACACGGTATTTAGAACCACCCCCATTCCCGCTCGCAAGATTTCTTTGATGTGGTGCCTCCCCCGACCCCGCTCGACACCATTTGACCCGCTGACCCCCCACTCTTTCTTTGATGGACCGCCAGAGGAGGCGATCCACGCATAGTAGAGAGTACAGAGAGACATAAATCACTGGCAGATGCAGAGAACTCTGTACCAATCTGTATGCGCTATCGCGAATGTCTTGCGGCTGGCGCGAGCGCGAATGTGTAAATACGGCATATTAATGATCCTATATCAGTTACACAGCGCGAAATCTGATACATAAATTAATTATAAAGGGGTTGGGCCGGAAAAAAAAATTGAAAGCGCCGTCCGTCACTATTAATCTTGAATCATAAAAACAACAACAACAAAAAAAAAAGAAACAGCGCTCTTCTGAAGTTGAGGACTTTATTAAGAAAGATTAACTCTGCATTAGTCAAAATGCTACGCAATCCCACTTTTTAAAAAAATTTAATGAATCAAAAATGTAGGTAACTAAACATGGTCAAACTGGATTTTTATCCAATGATCAAGAAACTCAGAATTGATAAAATTTTATTAAACAGACAAATAAATCAGATAGAACACGTTAGAGAGCAATGTGTTCCTCAACAATTTACACAGCTAATTCCTAATTTTACTTTTACTTATTTGTTTTCTTTAGGTAGCCAGCGTTGCTGGTCTATTCAAAATTATGAATGTTTAGAGGGGTGGCCGGCTGAATGTAAATTTTCCTTGTGCTGCTATTTATTCAAAACACCAGCACAGGGAAAAATTACATTTAGCCTCTGGGAGGTCTGAATTTAATGCTAAGAAAACAATTTAAAGACGAGAGAGAGAGTACCGTGTAAAGGTACTACATTCTTATCCAAAATCATCTCGGGGTTTTTTGAAGTTAAAATAAAGTATAGTCCACATACTAAGAATGTCAAACAACGCACGGACGTTTAATTATCATACACAGACATAACAGAACACTGCTGATACAAAAGTAACGAGTTAATACACGAATGCAGTGTTGCCAACCTTTACGGAGCGCCTCCCCCTAGCGCCATCTCGAAATCCGACTGTTTTCCCCTAGCGCCATCTCGAAATTCCCCTATTTCCCCCTAACACCAACTTGAGATCCCCTAGACCAGTGGTCGGCAAACCGTGGCTCGCGAGCCACATGCGGCTCTTTGGCCCCTTGAGTGTGGCTCTTTCACAAAATACCACGTGCGCGCGCGCACGTACAGTGCGGTTGAAACTTCGTGATAACTGGTTTTCTTATTTCTATTTTTACATACTTAGTTGGTGTTTATGTGTCTATATCTTTAGGCGAGTGCTCTGAAGCGGCTTAATGAGAAAACATTTCCAGAAAAATTAAATGTCAACGTTTATCGTCAAGTCGTACCTTTGCATCGTGTTCTACAATGTATTACTTCCGAGAGCGTGTCCCCGCAGGAAAGACTAGACTAGTCAAAATGGCTTCGAATATAACCAACCAGCAAGTCGAAGATCTTAAATCGGTTTCAGCTTTATCAATAGCATTGACGAGTCTTGTGCCATAAATGATACAGCGCAAGTTTCCCTTTTTGTACGATTTATTTCATCTACAGATCCTAAAGAAGAACATTTAGGAGTATTGCTACTCAAGGTCAAACACGTGGAGAGGATATAGCAAATGCTGTATTTGAGTGCATTGTAAAACATCATAATCAACTCGATAAAATTGTCTCAATTTCAACAGACGGGGCGAAAAGTAACACCGGTGTAAGAAACGGGTTAGTTGCTTTTTTTGAAAGAAAAATCACGAGATACTTACAATGAGTCCTTTACCCTTGTATCCTTCATCAAGAAGCGCTTTGTGCTCAGACATTTCCAGAAGAAATTTGCAAAGTTATGGAACTGGTGATTAAGATTAACGACTCCATTATAGTAGCTAAAGCTCTTAATCATCGCCAATTTAATCGCTAATTAAAGAATTTTTAGTTGAAATGGAGAGTGAGTACGCAGATCGTCTACTGCATAACAAGGTATGTTGGTTATCAAGAGGAAACGTTTTAAAACGCTGCGCTTCCTCAAAAACAGAAATTGAAGCATTTCTTCTTGAGAATGGTGTTCACTATTTAGAACTAACGACGGATCAGTGGATCCAAAAATTTTATTTCTTGGTACACGTTACGTCTCATCTAAATCAGCTTAACTGTAAACTGCAAGGGAAAGGAAACACAATTTTTTCGAAGTTAGAAGACGCTATTTCATTCGGAAACAAATTATCTCTTTTGCAAAAGATTTTCATAGAGAAACTTAGATTTCACTTTCCAACCCTGTTGAAACATCGCCAAGAAATAATTCTGATATTGACATTTGCTATTTCAAAACAACACTTTAAAATATGACAGAATCTTTTCTCAACAGGTTTCAGGAAGTCAGAAACAGCAAAGCGACATTAGCTTTTGTTAAAAAATCTCTTAATACTATTGTAACAGAATTAAATTTTTCTCCCTTTAATATTGACACTGGCAACTTTGAAATGGAATTGCTGGATTTAAAAGAGTTGTGGAGCTCGAAATTTGAACGCCTTTGTGCTGATATAGAAATATTGGAGAAAAAACAAATGTGAACTTAGTTCACAGCACAAGTGGTCTGCTTTGAAAGACCTGGAGAAAGAAGATATGTTGATTTTTAACACCTGGAGTAGTATTCCTGACTCATATAATCAGCTGAAAAAACTAGCGTTTGCTCTGCTTTCCTTATTTGGGTCTATATATTCATACGAATAATCATTTTCAAGCATGAAGCTTATCAAGAGTACATTGAGAAGTCGTCTTATTGATGAGAACCTGGAATCGTGCCTAAAATTAAAAACAACATACACACCCGACTTACCCAAACTTTGCAAGGAGATGTGAGGCCATTGTTCATATTAGTGTTTGTCTGTCGTTGTCATGATTTAATTTTATGGATACCGTACAATTTAATTTTATCAATAAATAATATGGATATAAAGTATGATATCAAGTGTTATTCAACACACCTATAGTTTAACTAAGACTTAAAACTTTAAGCCAAGTTTATTAAGTTAATATTAGGGAGCGCTGTGGAGTGAAATAAGTTAATGTGCCGAGGATTGAGAAAGGTATGTTGAGATGGTTTGGACATCTAAAGAGGATGAGCGAAAGGAGATAGACGAAATAAGTATACGAGTGTGGATTTGACAGATGGAAGGGGTCGACCTCAGCATACGTACTTCAATCAGATTGAGGGCGTTTTTAGCAAATGCCAGCTTAAGAGTATTAAGTTGGCCTTTGCCTATTTAAGTTAATAACAATGCACCTGCCTATATAGTTTAAAAAATTTGGCTCTCAAAAGAAATTTCAATAGTTGTACTGTTGATATTTGGCTCTGGTGACTAAATAGTTTGCCGACCACTGCCCTAGACCTTCCTAAAAGAAATTCTGGTTCCAAATAGGCATCCTGTTTGAGAGATAAACTGAAATAAATAGAAAATACACACTTACATAATGAAATGGAGGTTTATTTACATTTGACATATGTATAGAACTTATCTAATAAAAAAACGCGTCTCAATTGTACATTACTGTCGATTTTTCTAATTTTAAATTTCGTCGATGTCAGGATAATTATCGAGTATTTCATCAAAGACATCGGCCTGGCTCTCATTTTGTGCTTTACTATTGCCTGCATTTTTAAAGTCATACGTATTGACGTTGAACAATTTGAGCCTACGGGTGGAAGGAACGAATTTGACACATGAACCGCAGTTCTTTTGTAGAGTAAATCTCACCATCATAATACTTTGAAGTACTTCGAGGGGCAACTTATTCCGTAATTTATTTTTAATTTCTTTGTATGTCAGAAAAGCACGTTCGACACTTGGGTTTGAAATTGGTAGTGTTATTAGCGCCATTGAAAATTTAGCGATATTTTCAAATCGCTTTTTTCCCGCAGAATCAATCTTCAAATACTTCTGAATAAAATTCAACAGAATTAGCTACATTTGACTACGATTTATTTTGAAATTGAGTCCATTTTGACTCTACATCACTTTTATTGCCGTATAAGTGAGTCCGATGGAATTTCATAAAAATGTCATTGAGACTGGGTTTCACTTGAGATAATGCAACTGTAAGATGAAGATTGGACATCGTTCTTAGAACAAATAAGTTATCTGGTAATCGTTTTTGAATTTCTTGAGTCAAAGTACACAGAAATTTCTTACATCTCTCTTTGACATCTAATAATTCTTTCTCCTTGATATTTTGTGCAATAGAATGAAACTCAAAGCCAAAATACATCGCTGATGTATGCATTAGATGGGACTGAAAATCGAAATCCGCTAATTCAGAACATTTTTATTTTCTATCGCCGTTACGCAAAACTGTCACTACTTACTTTATCTTTATAATAATTATATTCGAATGAAATATGCAGAATTTCCGGAAAGACCACAAAAGAGAAATACTGAAAAACACAGTAAAAGTAACACAAAACAGTCGCCACTTGCCACGTGTCGTGATTACCGCGCAAAATGATAAAATTTGTTTATGGTTGTATTTTGACCGCTTATTTTATTTCGTTTTAATGAGAGAAGGTGGCAGTAAACTTGAAATCAACCTGATTAAAATTCAACTAAAGAGTTAATTTCTAATTTTTTTTAATGAACTTTAAATCTACGCTCCTCAAACCCCCCATAAAAAAGTCCCCCATAGAGAATTGCCCTAAAAAAAAGTAACTTCTAAAAAATGCGCCAAAAAAATGTACCCCCTAGAAAATACCCCTAAAAATATGTTCCCCCTCAAAATGCCCCTAAGAAAATGTGGCCCCTAAAAACACCCCTTTTCATCAAATTTACCCCCAAATTTAGGGGCAAAACCCCCAAGTTGGCAACACTGCACGAATGAACATCGGAAACATGGTCATGTGACATAGCAGGTGCTGAAAAGAAGAGTCTATTTCTGTGGGTGGGAGGGGAGAAAAACAGTCCGTTAGGCCGTGCACAAGTTGAGACGCAGCTTGGTGAGTTGAGGTGAAGCAGGGTGACGCAGGGAAGCAGGATTCAATCAACTGCGCGCAGGGAGAGCGAAAATTGGAAAGCAGTTCTATCTCAACTGCGTGCCAATGAGGGTGTTTAAACGAAAATGTGCGCGATGGCAATGTATATTCAATCATAACTAAGTTCGGAATCTGATTCCGATGAATTCGAAGACCAAGTTATTTCAACATTACTTCGTGAAAAGCTTCCGAAAAGCAATTATCTAAAGAAAATAGAAAGACGCACGGAGAATTCATTCTCAAGAATGAATTTTCTAATGAAAAATATAGAAATTATTACCGTGTAAACTATTTCTCGGGCTAGGCAAGTTGTGGAGTGCTCTTTTGGTATTCTTGCTTCGCGTTTCCGTTCACCTTTTGAATGTAAAGTAAGCACTGTAGTAAAAATTGCAAAAGCATCTTGCGTACTGCACAACTATTTGAGAAATTCTCCAGTATTGCAAACTGGAGGTGATATCACCGAACAAGATTTGCCTCAGTACCAATTACGTCCACTGCATCAAACCAATGCACGAAGTGGATCTTAAGCGTTTTGGATTCGTCAAAAGTTCACGGAATACTTTAATTCACCCGGAGGTTCAGTTCCTTGGCAGAGAGATTGCGTGTTGAATGGAAAGTGCTGAGAATGTATAATAATTAAAATATAAAAATTAATCTTTAAAGCATTATATATTTATACTTTTTAATAACTGTAATACATTTTTAATGCTTATTTTTTTAATGTTGTAACACCTTTCTTTTCTCAATCATTTAAATTTAAATTAAAGTTACTTTTAAAATCCCGGTTAGATAAAGTTTCTTTCGGAAAAATTTTAATACCTACCTCCGAACGGAAAAACAGAAGAGAATTGATATCAGGGCGAAGGGGTTGGATGTACTAGTATATATGTATATTTTTCGCAAGGTCCTAAAACAGGGGTTTCCAACCTGTGGAGGCTAGGGACGCGAAGGGTTTTCCGGAGGGATCAGGGGCGTAGCTACCGTGGAGCAGTTGGAGCGAACTGCTCCAGGCGCTCAACTCATAGGGGCGCAAAATTTGAAAGAGTGAAATAAAAATTTGTGAAAACTTTTGTATAAAAAATTTTCAATTTTTGAGATTTTCTATAAAATATACAAAAAATAAATGAAATATTTTTAAGTAAATAAAACTATAAGCACCTAAATATATTAAAATGTACTTGACATATCATAATTTTGATTTCAGAAAAATTTCATTATAAATTTAACACTTTATATACCTCTAATAAACCTATAAAAATGTATGATGATTGTTAAGAATGTTTAAAAGTACTACTATAGGCACTTACTATACGTATTATAAGTTGTGTTTTACTGCAAAGAAATTACGTGTATCCGGTGAATCCCACGAGCGCCAAATATAAACGTCTTTATATCCGGTTCTACTAGTGTGAGGGATAACATAAGATCACTCTCTCTATTATGTTAGGGCGATTCTGCGTTTGCCTGGGCAATTAACTCATCCGACTGAAATCGAAATTAGAATTCAAAATATTTACAATAAGGCCCCAAAATTTACTGGAATCATCTGAGATTCGAGGTTTTCTGATATTAGTCCTTTTAAAACTAATTTCTCGTTAATAAAAGTGAAGAAATATTTCGTGGGAAAATGCATTTCAGCACTGCTATTTCTTTTGTCAAAATACCTGGAGTATACATGCATTCAACATTTTTGTTGTTAAAACTCCCCGTACTTCGGAGCAGTTTGCACAGTTGAATCCATTTCAATTACATCTACTGAATGATAAATGTAAGCAGAATGTAACAAGTTATTTAGGAAAGAAATCAACTTTCAAATATTAAAACTAGTAGGGTAGGTGGGGGCAAAGGTTCGCATGGGGCAAAGGTTCGCACATACATTTTAAAATGACCGGGAAGAGTTTTAGGAAGAATAGGGTAGGCAGTGCATTCCTCTACTTCTACTCAGTTGCCTCGTAAAAAATGTTGGAGTTAAGACCCCCTCTTGCAGAGAAAATGAGGAAAGTTTATTTTCGTCTCTCTTAATGTAATTTTTTGCAACTTTTGAGTAATTTTGAGCATCACTCAAACGCACGAACTGTTTTGGGCATATTTTCGCATGTCAGGGTGGTAAATAACCTTTCAAATCCTACCTTAAGTTTTGGGTTAACTCAAATACAGTGGCGTCCATTCTGCAGAAACAGAACCAGCACGAAATGGGGTAAAGGTTTGCGGGAGTCATGGGGTAAAGGTTCGCAGTGCAAACCTTTGCCCCTCTAACTATTAACATTTGTTTCATGTCTTCTTTTCATTAGGAATCCTTATTAACAACGTCTTTTATTATTAATGGGAATTCACATTTTTGTAATTTGAAAGAAAATTATGGTTTTTGATAAAAACTGCCTGTTTTTAAATCAGAAAATTTTTTGTAAAATGCTTGAAAATCCATAAATTAAAAATAAAATAAATTAGTACAACACAAAAATAAAATAGCTCTGAACAAAGACCTATTTTACAAGATAAAAGAATTAAATGTTGTTACAAGACATTATAAGCTTCGAAGGTCTGGTTAGGGAAAAATGCTCTAAATGAGTAATTTCCAGATTTGCAAGTATTTGAAATGCTCCTTGCGTCACTTTTTTTGACGAAATTTTATAAAATTTATTACAAAGACTCCTCTTATACATTAAAATAAAGTTATGTATCCATTTCAGGTTTCAACATCATTCAGATTATCGAAGTTTAACTTAAGCGTGGAAAAGTACAAAAATTTTACAAGCATAAAAGAGTACAAGCATAAAAATATTTCCTAAAAATTAATTATTCAACGAAAGCACAAATCAAAACATAACCCTGATAAAAATGTATAAGCAATCTAAATGCAAAAAAGGATAAAGTTAAAAATTGGATCGCAAGGAGCATTTTAAAAAACATAATAAAAATTTCAATTTTTTTAAATATAAAAAATAAAATTTTATATATTTATAAAATTTTATAAGGTGTTTGATATAGTTTTACTTTAATGAATATTTATGCCCAATTTCATATCTCTGAGGTAAAAATTTCAAAAATTGCTTTGTAATGTCCCCCATCCCCTTAATTTGCTTAATTTTTACGGGTTTTAAAAGAATGAGTAAAGCCTAAGATATGATATAACGATAGTGTTAATAGTTGATATTTTAATTGGAAGTTCTTTAGTTTAAGAACAAAATTATTGAGATTAACCCCGTTCATTTTGTGAATTTCTTTGTTAGATTCAACTTTCTGTGTTAATAGTTGATTGAATTTTGAAGTTATTAAGTTTAAGAAAAAATTTATTGAGATTAACCTGTTCAATTTGTGATTTTCTATATATGCAACACCTTTAAAAAGATTACAAAATGTGAAATAAAATTATTTAGACAACTCTTTTTGTGATTTTCGATGCCTATCCAGTAAGAAACCAACGAGTGGGGTAAAGGTTTGCAGTGCGAACCTTTGCCCCACCGATTGGGGCAAATGTTCGCAAACAGGTGTTTTGGTAAAATTAAAAATTCGGTGACTAAATCTTTCGGGAAAAAATTCATTATTTTATAGAAGGTAGAGGAGATACCCAACTACAATACAAGTGACTTTTTGGGGCGATAGGATCTAAAGGAGGCCGGTAAGAAACCCAAAACTCAAAATTGCAAACCTTTGCCCCCACCTACCCTATTGCTTATGACAGATTAAAGTACTTCCGGTTTCACTATTCTGCGTTTAAACGGAAGAGTAATGTTATAAATAATATTTGTAGATGAAGCAGTGTTCAATAATATGAATAATTAGTTAAACTTTACCTGAATTAACCGAAAAGATTGAAAAAGCGGAAAATTACAAAATCATATGAGCAAAAATAACATTAGTGATTGACTTTCAGTCACAAATGTTATACTTGCAATATTAGTGCAAATCAGATGCACTAATATTGCAAATGAACAGATGTAATTGTGTATTTGTGTTGTTATTAGCATAACTATCATAATTCATTGAATTTGAATCCCGTAAACACCACCGAAATCAATAACGTGTTTACTCGGGTGCAACGTGCACCCAAATTCGAAAATGTAATCATAATACACTGGTGTAAGAAATTAAGCGAATTTGAAGACTTGGTCGATTATCTCTAGAACTACTGTACCGATTTTAATGACATTTGATATGTACATACATTGATACAATACAAAACAAATAACAATTCAATAATTGTAATACACACGCATGATCGTGCGTAACACTCGTTGGAGTCGGAATGTATGAAACAGCGGTTGCAGAATAAACAAAAAAATGGGTTAATAGACGGTGTTATTTTGCAGCAATCGGTTAATTTCAAATTGTAGCAGTAAAAATGAGTAACCACCAACGTTTAGATGATGGAATCAGGTGACGAATTGTGGGGAGGCTAGAAGCAGGCCAATCTCAAGTCCAAATTTGTAGAGAGTTCAATTTAACGCCCAGCGTCGTGTGTAACTTATGGAAACAGTTCCAGGATACCGGATCCATCGAGAGAAAGCCTGGGCAAAGTCGTCCAAGAGCCAAGACGGCTGTCCTGCCATCCTGACTGCGGGCCGTTCGGTGGCAGGGTGCTGGTCTGGAGTCGTGTCGCGGGGGGGGGGGGGGGGGGGGTAGCTGCCGACTGATCTATATCCATGGACGGGAATTCCACCCGGATGGCCATACCGCTGCCACGACGGGTCCCGTCTCGTGCTTTGGAGCCACGACGGCCAGAGAAGATCGTCATTTGTCGATTATAGCGAGGCCTAACAGGAGTGCTACAGCTTCTCAGCTCTCTCGTGACTTGTATGCAGCCACAGGAACCGTGTATCAAGGGTGACTGTTTCCAAAAGACTTCATGAGAGAGGGTTGTTTGCAAGAAGACCTGCTGTTTGCGTCCCGCTCACTTCTACGAACAGGAGAATCCGTTTATCGTGGTGCAGAGAGCATACAGATTGGAGTATGGATCAATGGGCGACCGTTCTCTTCACTGATGAGTCCCGATTCAGCCAAAACACCGATTCACGCCGTACGTTCATATGGAGAGAACCAGGGACCCGCTACCTACCCTCCAATGTCCGCGAAATCGACCATTATGGCGGAGGAGGTTTAATGGTCTGAGCAGGCATCATGTTGGATGGCCGCACACCTCTCCATGTCTTTGAAAGAGGCACTGTGACTGGTGTGAGGTATAGGGATGAGGTCTTGGAGCCCTATGTTCGCCTTTTCAGGGGTGCAGTTGGCACCGAGTTCATTTTAACGCGAGGTCACATAGAGCTCTTCTGGTCAAC
Organism: Dolomedes plantarius; assembly: GCA_907164885.2. Taxonomy (NCBI): domain Eukaryota; kingdom Metazoa; phylum Arthropoda; class Arachnida; order Araneae; family Dolomedidae; genus Dolomedes; species Dolomedes plantarius. Next base: position 44,271,042 of record OU015497.1, on the reverse strand, counting down.
GAATTTCTAGAGAGTGAGGATATTCGCCGGATGGTTTGGCCAGCCAGATCTCCAGACCTTAACCCTATAGAGCATGTCTGGGACGCTCTGGGGAGGGCAATTGCAACTCGCAACCCCCCTCCGAGAACCATCCAGGGAATGAAAACAGCGTTGCTGAACGAGTGGGACCAATTGCCACAGGAAATGATAGACTGCCTTATTTCAAGTATGAAATCACGCTGCGAGACCTGTATATCTGTAAGAGGGGACCATACCCCCTATTAACCCATCTATTAACCCATTTTTTTTTTTTTGTTTATTCTGCAACCGCTGTTTCATACCTTCCGACTCCAACGAGTGTTACGCACGATCATGCGTGTGTATTACAATCATTGAATGGTTATTTGTTTTGTATTGTATCAATGTATGTACATATCAAATGTCATTAAAATCGGTACAGTAGTTCTAGAGATAATCGACCAAGTCTGCAAATTCTCTTAATTTCTTACACCAGTGTAAATAGAAATTAAACTAAATTGTAATAACAGTTTTTAATTTTACCTTAAACTTTTCTAGTTTTGTCGATAAAATAAGTTTTAGTTAGGAAAACGATTGAAAATAAAATAGTTGCATTCGGGCTAAAATGGAGGCAATTAAGTAATTTTTATTAGTAGTAAAATTAGAGTTCAGTATTAAGTTAATTGTAAAAGCTCAGAACAGGTATACGTTTAGTCAAAACATTCGAAATTACACAGAAGTTAAGACTTTATGACGGACTAAGTCTAAATGGAAATTTTATGTCAGTTTATAAATATTTTTTAAAAATTCTCACATAAATAGTATCATTAATCATTTCTAAAACTTTCTTTCAAGTTCATCTTAAATTATAAGAAAAGTTAAAGAACGGATCAATGGAGATTTTGAATGCATTGAACAATTTCATAAATGCATTTGAAAAACTGTTCATAGAGACAATCATACATTATACACCGTGGCTCGATGCCTGAACTACATAAAATTAGTTTGAATCTAATTGCCATTAAGTTTTATTGTGAATTTTAATAAGCAGTGTGTTGTGGAAAACATGCAAGTAATTAGGTATGTCGAAACAAAATTGGTTTAATTGAAAACTGTTAAATAAGTATATGTAGTTTACCCTGCAAACCAGTCAGAAAACACACATAAAAAGAGATAATGTCGAGTGAAAACGTCCCATTCCTATCTGATCCAAATATCTCACCCAAAAAATATTTTTAAACTTTTTCTGTAACATAAAACTGAGGAAATAGAAAAATGATGGATTTTATTTTAAAATTTAATTTTTTTTATTTAGCATTTTATAGTGTAATGTTCATTTAGTGTAAATGCTCATTTAAATGACTCTTGAGAGTTTTGCATTCCCGTTGGAACAAATAAAACCCTTTAAAGTTGAAACATATATATCTTTAATTATATATATAATAGCCCTTGCCTCTGTATAACACTTCCGGGCTGTACTCATCTTTCAATTGAAGCCCTCAGTAAACAAAATGCCGGTTAGGCTTAATTTCAATTTCATATGTGGATCAAAATTTTTTCTTACCTAAAAACTAATATCTTCTCCATCAAATCACGTTTGTTCAGCCTATCTTTATATATAAAAGGCAAAGTCTGTGTGTGTGTGACCGAGTTTTTGTCTGCTCGCGGCGCAGCGCAAAGACGGTAGGTCGGACAGTCTTGAGATTCGACACGAAGATGGCTCCCGAAGTCTCATTATGCACCTCGAAGCCCTTTTTTCTATTTTTTAATTAGATTTTCCGTAATTAAATATTTAGTCGCGATTTGGAGCTCCCGGACGAGTAAAAGCCCCGTAAATCCTAACGTATCCGTCCAAGAATTTTTTTTTCGGACGAGCCTATACGGGAAAGATGACACTATACGGAAATCACAATTAAAATTGTCTGTCTTAATTTATCGATTAATTGTGATTTTTTTTCGATCGCCTGTACGCACCCGTTTTTCGGAAAAAAACGCGATTTTGTCCGTGACCCTTTTTTCCAAATTGTCGAATCGATACGTAAATGTCGTTACATTTTTACGAAATTTTTATCTCAGAGACCCTAGACATCACAGTTTCGAAAGCCAGAACCAAAATTAATATACAAATTGTAGTTATTTTTTAATAATTTATTTTATGATTCGGAAACTCTTGCGAGAAATCTCATTTTGGAGATTTCGTTCTTCATTTCCGGACGAAGGTAAAATAGGAGAAAAACCAGTTTTTCGACGTCATGCACGTGATGTGTTGCGGCGTTTGTTTTCTATGAGGGATTCGGTGGTTAAAGGAAATCGATTACTATTGCAGTGATAATCGATTAAAAAATCACATTTAGTAATGCCGTAATTTTTTTGGCCAGCACTTAGTTAATATCATATAATTTGTGGTGTATTTGTGGAAAAAATCTATGAAGATTTCAAAGAATTTCAGCATGTGGAGGATGTGATATATTCGTTTTCAAGGAAATCGATTACTATTGCAGTGATATTCGATTAGTAATCCTATGTCAAAAATTTTGCCAAAATGTGCCAGAAAGGATTAAATTTATATGGGTAAATAATGTATCGTGGTGAGGAAAAGGATGACAGCGACGCCCATTAACAAAGGGTTAAGGCTACTAAAAAATTGGTAATTACATTACCCGAGCAACGCCGGGACGGGTACAGCTAGTTTTTCTATAAAACATTCAGAACTAAAAAAAATTGGATGTTTTTAGCTGTATATTTAACAGTTTTTAAAACTCTGTTTACTTTTGCGGTGAATTCTGAAAGTAAACAAACTTGAATGTGAATGAATCAAGTAGCTCAAGTATTCATATCGCGTAGTGAGCTGTAAAAAACTGGATGGCAGTCTACTACTCCAATCGCATGAAAAACTAAATAAATAAAAAATAATGAAAGGGTTTGCTTTTACAAGGTGTGGATTAAATGCAATATTGTTAGATAATTCGGGATATTTTTTAACTTTCATATACTTTTTTCCATTATGACGTCATTATTAGTATTATGACATCAAAATGACGGGTTACCTTCTAGTTTATCAATAATCTTGAGAAAGTCTGTCTGAATTTTACTTTTATACTTCAAGCCGGACCGATCGTAGGCTGCCGGACCGATAGAGTCTGATAAAAACATTTTTCATGTATGGAAACTGAACATGCATAAGCACATTTTGTCAATACAGTTTATAAAATATTTAGTTAATATTAGTGGGCACTTCATACTTAAAGAATTACAATTTGTTTTATTATTATATTTATATTTATTCAATTGAATTTCTTATTATTAAAATGTCTTGAATTTCAAATAAATTGTTATTAAGTAAGGTTTTTAATCGAAATAAGATTAGATAGAAAACAAATTCCGCCAGGACTCTTCCAAAAAAACAAGTGGGCGCACCGATTTTGCTTGCTCCAGGGCGCTGAATATGTAGCTACGCCACTGGGAGGGATCACCACATTTTTATTCAATTAAAATAACTTTTTAGTGAATTTCACCGAAAAATGTGTCAGCATTTATTTAGTATGGATGCGTGATGCGTGGAAACCATTGAAGGGGTTCGCGACTCGAAAAAGGCTGGGAAACACAATCCTAGACAGGGTAAGATTTAGTCCAGATCAGCCAAAGTATTTAGGTGCGCATACAGAATAACGCGACAAACTAGACTTCATAGCGCATACAGAAGACAGAGTTCTCTGCATCTGCCAGTGATTAATGTTCTTTCTGTACTCTGTATATGCGCTGATCTCCTCCTCTGGCGGTCCGTATGCATAGCATCAAAGGAGAACCCGAGGTCCCGGGGTCAAATGGTGACAGTGGGGGCGGGGGGCACTAGATCAAGAAACACGAGGGACTTTGGCGGCTTGAATGGGGGGTTCTAAATGGGGGAATATCTGGAAGACACGTGTTCATTGGAATGGGGGTGGTTCTAAATACCGTGTCTAATGTTACCGTGACTAATGTGATGACAGGAGTCGGGGAGAGAACTCTGTACCAATGTATGTATATGCACCATCATAGAGGATATTCTCTTATAGCTGATTGTGTTGCGGGAAATCCATTAACGGAGAACATTCAAAGAGGGCTTCGGTTGGTTGATGTTGTGTCCAATCTAGAGTCATATAGATCCATGAGTCGCCAAGACAGCTCTGGCAGCCAGGAGAATGATTTCAGAGTACAAATTTTCTTGAAGATTTCCGTCAATATTTTGCAATGCAGCTAATATTACAGGGCAGGCGAAAATATATTTTGGTGTTAGTTCTATTCCGGAACTATTTCTGCAAATTAAGTTTTTAAACCATTCCTCGGAGATGCTGAGTTTTTAATCTTACAATGATTCTAAATGCATTCTAAAAGGAAATGGGTTGTATTATAATCTACAGTGAAACCTCTCTAGCCGGCCACCCCTCTAAACGGTCATACTTTTTTCAGAACCGATTAACAATTCTACAGAGCCAATGTTATAGAAGAAAACACTTTTCGATGGCCACCCCTCTAAACGGCCTCTTTTATTCGGAACCATTACTGGCCGCCATAGAGGAGTTTCACAGTATATTTTTAAAAAATGCAACTCAAGACTGAATCATAAGACTGAGAGTCGCAGATTTATCTCGAGACACTTCAAAATCTTCCCTGTTTAGTATTCTAATATACCTTCAATTTTTAAACATCTAAAAATTTCCCCGTTTATTTTTGTCATATCATTATTATATGTACATTTTGTTAATTATTGGCTGGAATTCTAACTAACTCAAACGCGGTGAAACATTATTTAGGAGCTTACAGATACAGGTGGTTATCAAAATAACGGAAACACCTGTAGAAACCCAACTCGCAGACAGCTCCGACATCGCGTTCTGCGCATCTGGTTCGCGCAGGATTGGGGATTGCCGCGGACATTGGAACACCGAATTTCACTTCACTCTCAGTACTAGTGTGGTACGCACGCTTCTCCGCTGCGAATTCACTGCGATGAACTACGAGCCGGGTTTCGTAATGATTATTGTAAATTTATGTCATGTGTCAAGTTTTAAATAAAAGAACATGTTAATAAGTTCTAATTGCTGCTTAAACCTTCTGATGTCCGTAATATGGGAACAATAGTTCCCATAAATTGGTGACCCGGAGATTGACTGGACAATTTTACTTTCGATTTGCCGCGTGGCCGACCAAGCAGCAATCCATCAGCATCGCCCCGGTTTGTCTACAATTTTAGTGAAATTGTGCTTCATATGATCTCTTAAGCGGCTAACCATTCGGAGTACGTCTGAATTTTTCTGGAATTTTTTTTTCCCCCGCGGCTGTCATCTACTATAACTCACACGTGGTCCGACAAGACAGCGTGTTTGTGAAGCTCCAAAATTTTTTTTCTCCACCATCCTGGTACTGTGTGTTGTGTCCTCGCTTACGATATGTGTGGTGCAAGGTTTCATACCTTACAGTGATTATTCTGAATTCTTGGGGCAAAGAATCAAACGGCGGCCACGTGTCGCACGCCTATTTTTTCGTGGTGCTTAACTGCTCGGATAATTAAGCCCTAGGACTAATTAAATGGATTATCACAACTATCTACGTGATAGGTAAGCTGTCCCATTATTTTTTTTACCGTAAACTCTATTAAACTTACCTTCTCAGTATTGCGTATATATGCTCTTGCAACCCTTATCCTTTTTTTGTAATGTATTTTCGTACTGTGCTGTACCAGATATCATCCCCGTAATTTCCTTACATGCTAGCGTCTCTTACCTATACTTTTTTTGCTAGACTATTTTTGTCATTTTTGTTTTGCATTTTGGTATTGATGTTTTCTTTGCATACTTCATTTCTATACATACTTTTCTTTGCACATGCTCGATTATTACCCTACTGAATACTTATATCGTATAACAACTGTGTTTCACCTTATTTTTGCACAATTACCTTTGGCATACGTAGCTGTTGAATTGTATTTGTATTTGTATTGTTTCTCTCCTTGATTTATATGATGCAACCTCCCGGCGACCCTTCCGCGAATCTTTCGCGCGTCTCCATTAAACCACCTCCTTTCTGGAAGACCAATCCATACATATGGTTTAGGTAAATTGAAGCACAATTTACCATTACAAATATTACGGCGGACTCCACAAAATTTAACGACGCCATTGCAGCCCTAGAGTCCAGTATTTTAGACCTAATTGCTGATTTCGTTCTAAATCCACCTGACAAGGACCAATATAATACTCTAAAGCAGCGATTGATTGAGTTGAATACCGAAAGCCAAGAGTCCAAAATCCGTACGCTGCTAAAAGGTCTCGAATTAGGCGACCATCGCCCTTCACAACTCTTGGCGCGAATGCGCACATTAGCTGGCACGTCGGTAGGCGACCCCTTGTTAAAATCTTTATGGTTCGCGAGGCTTCCAACCTCTACCCGAAGTATTCTCGCTACCCTGAGCGATGACCTCAGCACATTGGCTGCGGCTGCAGATAAAATTCACGACCAATCAAGGTTCCGAACTTGATTCTCGCATAGATAGGCTCACCCAGCAAGTGAACGAGTTATCGGCACTGGCACGTGGTCGTAACCCACATAAAAGTGCCCACCGCCGCGAGAACAGCCGATCGAGAAGCCGCCCTCGCCAATACAAGGAAGCGGCCAACGGGCTATGTTTCTACCACACCAACTTTGGAGAAAGAGCCAAACGGTGTAAATCCCCATGGTCCTTCCGGCAGTCAGGAAACTAATAAGGCGACCGCCTGATGGCCTACAACGCGATCGCCAGATCAATCGCATCCTCTTGGCCGATCCCTCGTCTACAATAGAATTTCTCATTGATACAGGTGCCGATTTGTCGGTAATTCCTAAATCGTTAGTACCAAACGCAACAGGCACGTCAAACTTGGTTCTTTTGGCCGCCAACGGTTCGAACATCCCCACTTACGGAACTAAACTGCTCAAGTTAGACCTCAACCTCCGACGTTCCTTTACGTGGACGTTCGTCATCGTGGACGTTTCACAGCCTATTATAGGCATCGACTTTCTGAAACATTTTGGCTTACTGGTCGATGCCCGCAATAACTCCCTAATAGACAATCTAACTAAAATATCTTCGAGAGGCAAATCACCTTCAACTAATCCTAGCTCCACAAATATTTCTATTCTCTGGGGAAACTCTAGTTTCGACCAGCTTCTCAAAAATTATCCTCAACTCACAAATCCATCCCACCTTCTGTCCAATCCTACATCTACTTCTGTTTTTCACCATATCGAAACTACGGGTCCCCCTGTGTTTTCCAAACCCCGACGTCTGTCACCGGAATTATTACGGGCAGCACGTCAGGAATTCGAATTTATGCTTTCCCAAGGCATCATTCGACCATCGAAGAGTCCTTCGGCTAGTCCCTTGCATATGGTTAGAAAAACAAACGGTGATTGGCGTCCTTGTGGCGATTACCGCAGACTCAATGCCGTTACCGTTCCGCACCGGTACCCTGTACCACACATTCAAGATTGTAAGCAACTCTTGCATAATAAGTCCATTTTTTCCACCCTCGATCTGGCCAGGGCTTACCACCAGATCCCTGTCCACCCAGATGATGTGCCAAAGACCGCCGTCACCACTCCTTTTGGCTTGTACGAATTTGTATTCACTTTTTTCGGTCTTCGAAACGCGGGACAAACGTTTCAGCGTTTCATCCATCAAGTCCTTGTTGGCCTTGATTTCTGTGTGCCATATTTCGATGACATTCTCATCGCCTCTTCCTCCTCTGAAGAGCATAGTTCTCACCTCCAACAAGTTTTTGACAGCCTCAAACAATTCAACCTTAAATTGAACCATGCCAAATGCGTCCTTGGTAAATCTTTTGTAACCTTTCGGGGTTGTAAAATTTCATCTTCCGGTATTGAACCCTTACCTGAGAAAACGCAACAAATTACTAACTTCCCAAAACCTGAGACCATTTCCCAGCTCCGCAGATTCCTGGCCATGATAAATTTTTATATGCGTTTTATGGTACACGCCGCGCATACTCAAGCGCCCTTGAATGAGTTTTTGAAAGAATCTCGAAAGAATGATAAACGTCCTGTGCCATGGACGGACGAAGCGCTTGCTGCATTTAATAAATGCAAGGCTGATCTCTCACAGGCAGTCCCCCTCGGTTTCCACTCTCCCGGGCAGCAACTCTCTCTAATGGTTGACGCTTCCGATTCTGCCATCGGAACGGCCCTGCATGCAAAAACCACTTTGGGACTCCAGCCTCTTTCTTTCTTCTCACGAAAGTTAACGAACGCTGAGCGGAAGTATATTACCTGTGATAGGGAATTGCTAGCTATCTACTCAGCGATTAAGCACTTTCGACACTCTCTCGAAGGTCAGTCCTTTATAGTTTTTACCGATCATAGGCCCTTAATGTATGTTGGATGTTTACTAGAGCTTCGCCCTCGCCAACTCCAATAACGACTCCAGTTCCAGTGTCAACGCGTTCTGGTCGACGGGTTCGGTTTAACCCCCGTTACTTGTAACCCTCAGTACGTCGCGTTCTGTGCATCTGGTTCGCGCAGGATTGGGGATTGCCGCGGACATTGGAACACTTCACTTCACTCTCCGTACTAGTGTGGTACGCACGCTTCTCCGCTGCGAATTCACTGCGATGAACTACGAACCGGGTTTCGTAATGTTTACTAAGAACTCCGATTTTTGCTCGCCCCGTCAGTTGAGGCACCTCGACTTCATAGCGCAGTTTACTACAGACATTCGCCATGTTCCAGGAAACAAGAATGTTGTTGCAGATACCTTGTCACGCCTGGACCACATTGAGAGTATCACCAGTTTCGACTTCACAGAACTCGCTAAGGCCCAGTCGCATGACCAGGAAATACAACGTCTTCTCTCTGGAGAGACGCATACGAGTTTGGTTCTTCAGCCATTAAAACTTTCCAACGATCTGCAAATATTCTGCGATAGCAGTACCGGCAAAGTACGCCTTTTCGTCCCAGAGGCGTGCCGAGAACGTCTGTTCCACTCCCTGCATGGACTATCTCACCCTGGAGTACGAGCAACCAAGAAGCTCATATCAGAGCGTTATGTGTGGCCATCAATGGCGAAGGACATCACAGCATGGACTCGTACCTGCTTGAGCTGTCAACGCTCAAAGGTACATAAGCACACACGCAGCCCCCTGCAGCATTTTTCTCCTCCATCTCATCGCTTCGATCACGTACATCTTGATTTGGTGGGCCCACTTCCGCCTTCGGAGGGATTCACTTACTTGCTTACGTGCGTGGATCGGTATACTCGATGGCTGGAGGCGATCCCGATAACGGACATCTCGTCCGAGACAGTAGCACGCGCTTTCATCAGTCAGTGGGTTGCCCGTTTTGGAACCCCTTCCGTCATCACCACCGATCAAGCACATCTTTTCTCTGATCTGATGTCACTACTAGGCACGAAACACATCCGCACCTCGCCGTACCATCCAGCGGGCAACGTGCTAGTTGAGCGTTTTCACCGCTCACTTAAACAGGCCCTTAGATGTCACTCAAACAACGGGTAGACTGAGACTCTCCCATTAGTCCTCCTGGGACTCCGCTCCTCGTTCAAGGAAGACCTCCAGTGCACAAGTGCGGAGCTTGTATATGGCTCTACTCTCCGCCTCCCTGCAGATTTTCTCCATCCATCCCCACCCCCTGTAGTCGAACCATCCGAGTTCGTCCAACATCTCCGTAGCTTAATGCAGAGTCTCTCACCAACTATCACTTCTGCTCACCACAATCCGACCACCTTCGTGCACCCTTCTCTCGAATCGTGCTCTCATGTCTTTGCGCGCTGTGATGGGATCCGGCGCTTACTACAGCATCCGTACAACGGCCCCTTCAAGGTAATGGACAGAACGGCTAAATATTACACATTGCTTATGAATGGTAAGAATTGTGTTATTGGCCTTGTAACGTCCTCGGTGGAAAAATGTGACACATGAGAGACAAATATATGACACAGAGCATGTATTAAATAAAAAACTGTACACTATGTACAAAACAGAGAGTCTAGGCTCCTCTGCATATGAGAGGTTCTATAGGAACCAAAATATCTTTTACAAGTCTCTCAACAGAGATGTATCTCTCCACTCGTAAAATCGGGAGCCGAGAGAGGAATTTTTCAGGCACTCGGTCCGCAACGGCGCATTCCCGCACCGTATTCGACGGACAAATTCGAGGCTCAATATACAGCCACCTTCTCTCCTTGCTTCCCCAAAACTCTCTCCTTCTTTTTCTTTTCAGCCAGCTAGCCGAAGGGGGGGGACGCAGGAGCGACCCACGATCGTTTCTTGGAAACGGGAAGAATCCTCAAAAGGGATGGGCTTTGGTTGGGTGGCCCCTTTTCCCCGAAAAGGGCCAAGACGTAACAGCCTCGACCGTTTAAAGCCAGCATTCCTCACCACCAGCGAGTTCCTGACGTCGCAGCATCCTGTGTTGAATCCAAATGATCCTGTCACGACTAGCGTACCTACTCCTACAACTGATACTAGAGCTTCGCCCTCGCCAACTCCAATAATGACTCCAGTTCCAGTGTCAACGCGTTCTGGTCGACGGGTTCGGTTTAACCCCCGTTACTTGTAACCCTCAGTACGTCGCGTTCTGCGCATCTGGTTCGCGCAGGATTGGGGATTGCCGCGGACATTGGAACACTTCACTTCACTCTCCGTACTAGTGTGGTACGCACGCTTCTCCGCTGCGAATTCACTGCGATGAACTACGAACCGGGTTTCGTAACGATTATTATAAATTTATGTCATGTGTCAAGTTTTAAATAATAGAACATGTTAATAAGTTCTAATTGCTGCTTATACCTTCTGATGTCCGTAATATGGGAACAATAGTTCCCATACACCTAACAATATTAGTGGTGTTTATGAATGTGCTTCGTATTCCTTAAAAAACAAGTCTGACCACAGGTATTTTTTTATATAATATAGTGTATGTATTATTCTGCTGTCAGGTAGCAGTAATGAAGCTAAGGGCATCCTGCTTTAGGGGGGAACACTGTAAAATGTCAAACCTTGCAGACCTTGCGAAAAGGGCAAATTTTTGGAGCGTGTTTAAATTGGAGTATCTGTTACTGCAACCCCCAGGCTAATGGGTGTTTTTCGAGCTATGGTATCGAAAGTCATGATAGCATACAGAGTGCACGGAAAAACATCCTTTGTCAAACAGAATAGTGGACGAAAGGGAGAGCTGAGTGAAAGAGACGGGCGAGGTAATGAAGGGTATTGTGACATGTAGAAAGAAAAGAACTGCAACCAAAATGACCACAGAGATCAATCGGCCTCTGAATGTTCTGGTATCAACCATTAGAGGTAGAAGATAACTTCACAAACAAAGCATTTACGGAAGAGTAGTTATTCCCAAGCTACTTGCAATAGATGCCAATACAAAATATCGTCCACAATGGTGCCACGACTGCAATTCCTGGTCGAGTAATATGTCGAAAAACGGCATTTGGTCCGAAGAATCATTGTTCACATTGTTCCTCGTAACAGGACCTGAGTATGTCTGGAGAACACCTACACAAGCGTAAGATTCTGGCTGTCTCATCTCAACTGTCAATCATGGAGGTAGATCTATCAGGGTTTGGGATGGCATCTCATGGTTTTCTTCAGGCCCTATTGTAACTCTAAAAGGGAGATTGAATGGGAAGGACCATGTCGAAATTTTAGCTCACTAGTCCATCCTATGGTGCAAACATTGTTTCTTGCAGAAGATGGCGTTCTCCAGGATGATAATCATCCTATACATACAGCTAAATCTATCAAGTATTGGTTTGAAGAGCATGACAAAGAAGTCAAATATCTTATCTTGCCCTGTACAATCCCTCCGACTATATATCATCCAACCACTGTGATGTTTATAAGCGGATAGAACCAGGTATCGATATCGACCACAGCATCTCTACAAGAACTTTCGTGATTTTTCCCTGAAGAATGGTATAATATATTCTTAACCACTGTTCATGACTTGTATAATCCAATTCCAAGGTGAATCAGGTGGTATTACATGAAAAAGGTGATCCTGCGTCGTATTAATAAAGGTTTTCATGGTGTTTCTTAGTGTTTCCATTATTTTGATAACCACCTGTATATGTGATCAGTTTTTACAAGCCAACAAGTAGTAAACTATCAGGGAGGAACTTCTAATACAAGCGGCTAACAATTTACATGAGGAGCCTAATTCCTTGTCCTCAAGTTTTGTTTCAATAATTTCAGTTTCGGAGAGCAGGAGAAGATATCTGCTTAGCCACTGCTATTTTTATCATTTTGTGCTATAGAGGGCGACTAAGGGGGTAACAGATGCATAGCTCCAAAGAGTGGAGCAACCAGAATCCGTCTCTTGGTGAGATCAATTTCTAGGGATGGCTTTTGAAAAGGTAAGATGAAGAATCAAATTAAATTTACCGTGTGCGCTTTAACTAACTAGTGGGCTGAACTGGTATCCCGTCTAAGGTATGAATCGTGTCCCTTGCTGTCCTCTTACAGGAAGCAATATGTTGGTTTCTCTATTTGGTACTTCCATAAAAAATTAGCCAGAGAATTCGTGGTGTGGATGGGCGAATACCCCCAGGACAAAATGCCTTCCCTGTTGAGAAAAAAAAATTAACCATATTTTTGGAACCAAGTTCTTTTATTTACTTTTAATTATTTATCTTCATAATGGAGGGGGGATGAAGAGCCGGTAACCCAAACTCCTACCTTAGTTCCGTACTGTTCCCAAGTTTCATACGCCCGTCCAATATCCAAGTTTCATACGCCCGTCCAATAGTAACTATATCTCCTAAAGGACGAAGAATACCCGGTACACCCGTGCTCCACATAGACGAGGCGATTTTTAAATGGTGTTCGTTCGCTTGTGAAGCGAACCACGGACAGGTCTCAGACTTCTCACGGCCTAGCGAAGTAGAGAGAATTATAAATAGAATATCTTTCAGTAGATCTAATCATTCTTTTAAGTATTACATTTTGAACAGCGTAAACACAAAATCATTTGGTAACAAGCAAATCCTACGGCTGATTTTATTTATTATTTTTTTTCTACGGGGCAAGTACATTTTGTGGACATTCGCCTCTGTACGTTGCGATTTTTTTTTTTTTGGCATTTAATTATAGAATGCAAAAAAAGGACCAAGTTTACTTCCTATGAGGGGGGGGGGGGCAGTACAGGAAGATGTATATCTTAGCTGCTCTATACGTCACACAATGAGGACTGCATTGGTTGCATATAAAGCTGTAATAAAATTTTCTTTCTGAAATGTCACAGGAAATCTTGTTTATCAGCATGAATAATTACCCAATATACGGAATACTACAATACTGCCTCTGATATTTCGCATTCCTTTCGCCATAGTATAGCGATTCTACATTATTTCCCTTTTGATGGTTGGTTCTATAATGTTTTAGCACAGATTGGCTAATATTATTTTAATCGGTTATCCTGAAGCTCCTAATGTTAAAACAACGTGTACTGAACTCCAAACTTCCTCGAAGATTAAAACAATAATACTTATTCATGTGACTGAAAACATTTTCCTTACCCGATCAAGTGCCCAATGAAAAACGCACACAAGTGTCAGATGCTGCCACCTGTGATTCATTGACGGATGATACATTGCATATTTGGCTTCAAAATTGCGTCATTCATCGCCAAGAGAAATGTTTTCAATCAGAAATATCCTTTTGATTACGTTCACTGTATCAGAAAACTCACCTCACTGTGTTAGTATTTAGGATTTTTATTAGCATAATCAATTTTAAAGTATGAAAGTGCTCTAAATTATTTTGTTTTGCGATTTCTTAAAATTTATACTTTCTAGAAATATTTCGTTGCCAAAAGGGCGTTAAAATAAGAATTTGGTCACCTCTGTATGGGTTACATTTAATGTGTTATTGGCTGTAATTTTAAAAGTACGTCATTTTACGTTTGTTATTAGAGTCGTGGACTTTGTATCTGACATTTTCACTAGTATAAATTAAAGGGAATTGTAACATTCGCCCTCTTTGAATTTATATTTTGTTGTCTTATAGCACACGAAATTGCACCCGTAAGTTTATTGTCGGATTTATTTATTACGTGACTACCTGTTGCTTGAGGAAACTCTTGTGTGTAACTTTGAATGTTGTTTAATGAATTTATTTTTTGTTACATATTATGAATCTTTGAATGCAAGTTCAGTTTTAATATGAAATTTTAAAATATCATAGGTTGAAACTTCTTGAAATCATTTGCTTTTACTGATCTCTTTAAATCAAAGTCCCCACATGTATACTTGGCCTTTTAACTGCATGCATAATTTTCTTAATTGTTAATAGCCGATATAATAATTCATCTGTAAAACTGATTGAACTTGAATTAATATAAAATGTGACCAATAACTTTATGCATTTGTACATTCAGGGGGCGTTTCATATTCATGCTGGGAAAATTAAGGGCTTTTTTCCTGTTTCCCTTCATTGCGTCATAACTATATTTTCCGTTTGAAATTAAAACGAGAGAGCATTTAAATCGGTATTTTCATGTCGTTGACATTCTTAACTCTCATTAGCTAGACGTGAATTTTTTAATGTATTCTGTAAATGATGTATTTTAATAATTTTGGATACGAATTTGTCGTTTTAATATGGCTTTTAATTTTTGTCTGTATACTGACAGACAATATTGGAACGTCTCTTGTATTAAATACCCAAAATTATAAGCTCTATAAAACCTTGATATTTGGCACGAGTTAAAAATTTGACTTGCCATGTCACTTTGGTTTGACATATCTATTAGGAAGAGTTAATTTTTTCAGTCATTTACTATTCATAGTTTGCGAATTTTCAAAATGAATCTCCATACTCTATTATTAAAGTAATGTATCCTATAATTTGTAAATATTCATGTTTCTGATTGCTTTAGAAATAAAAAATCTGTGTGAAAGTATATTTGATAGTAAACATGAATCTTATGCCATTACTATTTGTCTTAACATAATCTCTGTAATGAGAAATAATTTTAGTTCATTTTAAGTCAGGAATATGTATATTGAGTGAGAAAATAATTCATTTCAACTAGCTTACCCTTTTTACTTAAGGATATTAAACTTCAGTTTAAAACTTTTAATATCAATCTTTGTTCTTGTTACCTAACCGAAATTTTTTTTTTAGAATTTAAAGATGACTAACCCAGAAGATAATTCTGCCACAAACACTGCACCTAAACATGAAGGTGCATCGGCTGCTGAAAACACAGTTAAAAGTGAATTTCTGGAGAGAGTGTCAGAAATTCCAGTAGTGAATGCTGCTAAGGAATACAGTACTGCAGCTTATAATCAAGTAAAGCAGCTAAATAGATTCACTGCAGCTGCACTTTCAGCTGCTGAGATTACTGCTCTCTACTTTGCTGTTACTGCCAAGCCTTTCTTAGAAAAAGTTCAACCTCAAGGTAAGTTTGTCATAGATAAGAGCTAAGTTAGCTGATGGTATGACTTCATTGAATGACAGAATAGGAAAAAAATTAGTCTATAAGGAGTTGTTAATATAGTTACTGGAAAAATTAATGGAAGTTTGACATTCTTTCTAATATAGCTTTTAAGATGGCTGTTTTTATATGCATTTTTTCTACTGAATAAACTGATGGTTCTGAATTTTATGTACAAATATAATTTCAGTAAGTTTATTTTTGATAAATACTTCAAGAACTATTTCTTGTTCATATTGCTATAAAAGCATAACTGGTAATGCTTGGAAATAATTTTAAATTCATATGAAGAGAAAAGAGATAACATTTAACACATTTAAACACTTTGGACTAAAACTTGATGTGTAAGGCATTTATAATTTTAAATTGGTCAGTGAGACAATTCATAGCTTGTACTTCAATGCTTTAATAGTTATTTAATTTTTTACATCTTAATCAGTATTCTATCGTATCTTGATAATGCTGTAATTATCCAAATAATTAAATTACTAAAGTGTGAAATAGAAAAAAAAGTTGAAATAAAAAGTTTCTTGAACATAATATATGAAATATTTTCAGCCCAAATTGTGGATCAGCTAGCTTGCCGTGGCTTGGATACTGTGGAAGAAAAAGTGCCTTTCTTAATGAAGCCTCCTGAGCAGCTTGTTGAAGATGCTCGCAAATTGTGTAGTACAACTGTTGAAATGGGCTACCAAACAGTTGAAGGAATAAAAAATATGGGAAGTGAAACTCTGTCATCAGTAAAAAACTATGGTTTACAGAAAGCAAATGATGCTCTAAATGGGACTGAAGAACTGGTTGATAAATATCTTCCTCCGGCATTTGGAGAAGGTACATTAAGTAACTCGTTATGTTATTTAGCATGCATTCTTGAAATTTTTTCATCAGGACAGTAACTTTTTAATGTATTTTTGTAGTAAATGGTTGATTTTTATAAAGCCATTTACCTCTTGAATAAAATGAGTTTTATAAATATAAACTGAGATGTTTTTCTAGATTAGACTAGAAGTTATTCATGTAATAAAATTTCTAGAGTATAATTCATATAATAGGGTTCTATATCACTAGAGTTTAAACCTTTCAATCATTTGCCTGATGTACATTCATTTTTTAAAAACTGAAAAATTATTCTCTATTTCTTGATGAATAAAATTCAGAGTATTGGATAGGAGCTATTCTTTAAGTGTCATCTTAATGATTCTTTTTTTTTTTTCTCTATAATTTGTACAAAGTACTAAAAGTTGAGTCTTTATGTAAATATAGGTAGGACAGGGTTCAGAAAGTGAGTTATCACTTGTCTAAACAAGTAATTTTAAAATTCAGTTAATGCCCTACTTATCAATTTTTGCTTTTATAAACTGTGAAATTTTCTGTTTTAGGTGATTTTTTTTTTTTTTTTAAATTAAATATTATAGCATACTGGCAGTGAGTACCATATAAATTTCTTTCTGTTTATTTTCTGAGTTATGTGTTCATTAATTTGTTACTTTCTATCTTTATGATGGCAAGTAGAATTGAGCTGCAGTATATTAAAAATTTGGAAAAGAGTTGGTTTCAAACCAAATACCGTACTAAAACTCAGCTTAGATAAGTGTTTACAAGTTAGGTTACTGATCATAATGCTGTATTTCCTCTTTGAAAGTTTTTAAAGTTTGGTATTCCCATATCATATCTTGAAAGTGATTTATGTTTACTCTGCTATAAAGTAAATTATTTTTTAACAACATTTGTGTCATAGTGATAGAAGATGGATAAACCTGTTATTGAATCTGTATTTAAATGGTGTTAGTCATGTTCTTATTTAGCTATATTTGACTTAAGTGTACAAATATAATTTAAAATTGTTTTTGTAATTTTAATATTCAGCTGGGAAAAGTCTGCTAATGTGAATGTTTTTTTTAGGGATAAGTAATTTTAAATACAAAAATTTTTTATTCAACAATATTTGATAATTTGTTTCTCTTTGCTAGGCTCCCAAGAAGCAGAGCGTGAAAGTAGCTCAGTTCCTGAAAAGGCTACGAAGTTAACGAGCAAAATTGGACTTCGAGTCTATGGCCATGGCGTAAAGCAACTATTGTCTGCACACAGGCTAGGTCAAGAGTCTGTCTCAAAGCTTGTTTACACAGTTGAGCTTGTAAGTATTAAACTAAATCTTCTAAATTTATGCTTAAAACTTTAATGCAATTTTCAAGACTGACCTATCTAGTTTTTAAAAATGTAATTGTATTGTCTTAAATGCTAGTCAGTTAGTTAAGGAAAGACTTTAGTTAATAAATTTGAATATTTTGGATCCCCTGTTAACTTTTTAAGTTGATATAATGTAGTTCTTTCAGTTGTTAGCAAGGGATAATATAAAATAAACTCCAAAATGATAAATCAATTGCTACATTAATTTATTTAAAAGTTACATATTAGTACAGGAAACTGTTAATTGACTGGTGGAACTGTAAACTTGTAAATATTTTTCATCTAGATTTTACTGTAGCAAAGAAACCTTAAAATGTTTAATTCGATTTTGCTCAAACTTTGGTACACTTTAACTACGAATAATTTCTGTAGTTTAAGTTTTCATAGCAATTAGTATTAGTTCAGTTTATAAACTACATTATTTTTACTTAACTTTTACAGAAGATCATGTCTTTTGGTTATTTTTTTAATACATTTTTTATTAGTTGCAACAACTGAAGGAAAACTATGCTAATCGAAGTGTACAAGAATATGTTGATGAAGCCAAAATGAAAGCTACATGGATCTGGGAAGAGTTAAACAAAGAGCCTGCAGAAGCTTCTGAAGCAGAAAAGGTAAATATATTTTAAATTTCTTAACTTCTAAAACTAACAATTAGAAATAATAGTTAAAATCTTTAATTTGAACTAAATTCTTATAATAAATGACTTATATATAGCCATAAAGGAGTAAATTAACAGTATGGTAAAATGATACATAGGTTTTCATTGATCATGGATATCAGAATTTTTTTTATTGAAAATTATGTACTTCTTATAATTATACTAATTCTATCATTTAATAAATATATTGCTTCTAATTATAACTAATATATGAATTCATCTTATTATTGAAAATTTGAATTTGTGACAAAATTGAATAAAATACCATACTGTTCATGTATTTTGTAGAGTTTGGAACAAAGAATGCTGTCATTAGCTAGGCGGACGACTTCCGTACTTGTTCATGCATATAACATTACTAGTGTACCAATAGCAGCTTTACCTCAGACCTACAGAGAAGGACTTCAGACTGCTGGAAGATATGCTACAGAGTTGTTTTCACAATTTGATCAAGTAAGTTTGGTTTTTATTTTGGTGCCCAGAGTTCTCATTCCACTCCCAGTTATTTTCAGTGAATGTAATGTTAAATTACCATTGAAAGAAAGTAATTATGATTTAGATTCTTTCTAGTTGATAAAAGATTGTCAGAATCGAAAGACACAAAAATTCATAGATATTTTATTTATTCTTTTGATTAAAAAAATGTTTAACTATTTAAAGTTCTTAGTAGAAGAGTGTCTAGGTTCATTTTTCAGACAGAGAAGACAATCTTTATATAATTTAATGGATTAATGGCATTTCAATTCATTGCAATGACTGGACATATGAGTAATTAGAGTTACAAGCTCCGTCACGAAATAAATTAAGCTTGTAAGTCAAGGCATCGCTGTACTTTCAATTTACTTGGCATGTTTTCACTTTGACTTATCAAATTTTATACTTAATTTTAACATGAAAGCATTAATCTGTACAAGACTTTTATTTTTTGTAATATAATTCTCACAAGTTCAAGTGGTTTCTGTGTAGTGCAGAATTTGAAGTTTGGTTGTATGGAAATGTTATGACAATGATGCTTTGTGAAGATAGCATGAAACAGAGCAAGTGAGAAAACAGCAAATGAGAAACAATTTTTCTATTAATAAGAAATTAACATTTTACTTCTAATGGGAGCTACTTTAAGTAACTTGATTCTGTACATTTTCAAATTTAATATCTAAACTTAAAATTGTCAAAGATTCATATTAAATATCTACACATATTTTTATTTCAGTTGGCATGAAATAGTAACTCTAAAAGTTAATTTTTTGATGACCTCCTCTTTAGGAACCCAAAAATGCAATATTCAAACAAGAATGCATATGTACACCTAGAACACATGGTGTGTCAACATTGTCTTCAATCACAAACAGCAAGATTTCTTGCCACTTTATCTCTATTTAAATCTCTCTGAATGCTGAGATTCTTTGAAGTATTATGAATGTTTAATTTTTATGTCAAAAACTTTGTTCAGTTTTTAGGGTACTTATGCTGAGCATAACTCCATGGATATTAACATACTCATGTATAAGAAAATGTTAATTCAGGATTGGAACGTAAATAAAGCTTATTAGAAATAACACTAAGTTGTATTACTCGTGTTAGAGTATTTAATCTCTACCATATTTCACTAAACAAACTTATTGTTTAGTTGCATTTTAACTAAATTTAGCTTTTCTATTTTAATATTAAATTGTCACATCTTTCCTAGGCTAACAGTGCTGGCGAAGTTACGACTGCTCTTCTCTCGACAGTAAGAGTAAAACTTGGTGAACTTCAAAAGCTTATCCATGGTCTTACCTCCCAGACTGAAGAGATAGAAATGGTAATATATTATCTTTATGAAATTTTAGAATGCATTTCAAAGATTAAAATTTATTAAAAATAATTAATGCCTTTTCGCACAAATAGTATTACAACTGATATATATTTCTGATCTAAAAATAGCTATTATTGGAGCCACTGAAAACCTCACTTATGAAAATTCAGTACCCTAGATGCTTCTAAAAGGATTGGCTGAATTTAATGTGGCAATGACCATTGTGCCACAAATTATACTATTATAAAGAATCTTATTTTCAACTTTATATCTTTCAAGATATGGGTCATATTTTCAAATTCTTCTATGCAATATTCCATGTTAGCATATTCTTGTATAACAATGACAAATTGCTTTTCACATCCATTTAAGAAGGATTCTATGGCAGCATTAACTAAGAACGTTTCTTTAACCCCTTACCAGTGCTGCCCAAGCTGGGTTTGGGCAGGAGAAAACTTAGCGATTCTTTTCAGTGATCTACGTTTTTCTTTCAAATGGACATTTAATATAGAGTTTTACTATTTTCACAATAGATGGTGGTATTCTAAAGGTGTAAATTGGCACAAATGAGTGTTTTGCACTGTTAGTCTGAATCTGCAATAACTGCTCTGTCCTTTTTATAGAATTTTATACCAAAATTTTGTTTTTGCAAAAGTTTGGTTTGCAATGTCTGATTCAGACTCTGATGCCTGAAGAACTATTTAGGTTCTTCAGACAATGACTTGAGACACAAGTTTATTGTAAAGAGTGTAATGTGGGCTTGTGTGCAGTGCCATGTTTTTGTATATATCATACTGTAAAAGATTTGTGAAATTCACATATTCAAAATCATGAAATGTTCAACATTAGTTTATAATATTTAGCTTTAAACTTACCATGCCATTTAATTTATTTTTCCATAGTTAAAATTTTTTGAATAAAATATCTATTAATTTTTCACATGTGTCAAATAATTAAATATAGTAGTTATTTCATTTAAAATCTTGTATTTTTAAAAAAATAACCATTTTCTAACCCTTTTTATTGATATAATGCATAAAAATTAAGCAGGGGAAAATTTCCAATTTGGGTGCATTTTTTCTCAAGTAAATGTCACTAAGGGTTAAAGTTAGTAGCCTAATGCCATGTTTATAATCTGTCCCTAAAATCTATGCTTTAGAAAGAATTTAAAAAATTTTTGAAATGTTTTTTCTTTTTCTCTCCCTGAATAGGAAGAAATAAATAAACCTACAGAATCTACAGAAGAGAGTAAAGCTCGGGATTCTCAAGCAGCTTCATAATTTTGGACTTTTTTCTGATTTTATAAATGTATTTTGTATTTTCTTAATTAAACTAATTGTTTCATAACTCATCTCTTCTGCATTCTTTACCATTTTTTTTTTTTTTTTTTTAGAACACAATGCATAATTGGACATTTATTCAATAGCAAAATTCTCATTGTTAAATACAAAGTACGTGAACTTTAAGAAGTGAAATTCACTAAAATAGCACAAAGCAGTCAGTATCAGGTTTAATACCAGCAATGAAAACTCTAGAAAAATTTGTGGGATAACTTTGATTATTGCAGGTGGACCATGTTTGCATGGAAGTACACTTAAATACCCTTAGCAGAAATAAATATGTACACTTTGGTTACAATTATCCACTAATAGTTTTAATTTAACTGAACTTAACAGAGGTATATGATAGGTTACATTATTTACTTGAATCCCAGACAATTTTTTTAATATAGAAATGTAAAAATCAGGATAGGTAATACAACTAGATACAGGAGGATTTGTGATGTTACTATGACAAACTGGATGTAGAAAATGCCATTTGTGGCAGATATGTATTCAACTGTATCTGAAAATTTTTTTAAGAGTCATAATTTCAAGTATGTAAAATTTCAGAAGCTAGGAAATAGTAGTTGGTCATGAGAATATAATTTGAGTGAATTTATTGGAGAATTTTTGGTTAATAAGAAAAAAATTTTAACTTGTAAATTTACAAAGGGGGCTTTCAGTTAATATTTTTCTTTGGTTTGTTTTTTCTAATAAAAACTACTCGATAGAATATCTGAATTTGTACTACACTTTTTCTCAGCATTTTGTATGAGTTTACCAAGATTCTTTGCCAAAGCTTTTAGAGAGTAGCAGCAAGAGTGTCTTCAGCATTTGATGTTTTTATTGCCAAGTTTTGTGTGATGCTTGAGGTATACTAGTGAAATGACATTGAAAACTGCCAGTCTGTTAGGGTGATTAGACGTGAGGAAGGAAATAATAAATTGATGCCATTGAAGGCATTGCCGGAAGAAATGTATTTCCTATCTTACTGAAGTTAACCTAGCATGTATTATGGAGAAGTAAAATACAGTTCACTTGAAACTTTTAAATTGTTTTGTGATCTGTTCTACAATGGTAAAAGAGGGATCATTATTAAACCTATGTCATATTTATTCCTTTCATAATAAAATGTTAAGTGTTCAAATATCTTTAAAAACTCAAAATATTTATAAAGGTTTAAATTATATTTAAATATCGAGAAAAGATCTTGGTACAGTAAAACTTTGTACTATCATGCTAAAATTTTATGTTAGAGATCCATGTTCTAAAAACCATAGCTTTAATACAGAATATGAATTATGCAACTGAACTACAGCAGTTAAAAATCGATGACATGTAAATGGGAAGTAATTTACAATCAAGCATCAAAATGATATATAAATCCATGTGTAGTAAAATTTTAGATAAATGAATTTGATTTTTACCATTGAAATAATCACTTTATTCATTTTTTACAACACTAATATTACAAACTGGCAGCATCTTCCTATGCCCTGAAAACAAGTTTTTCTCCTCCAAGTCTGAGATATCTAAATCTTTTTACAGGAAAAAATTCTCTCCCTCAAATTTCAATCTATTCAGCAAATTCTTGAGGTTAAATCACTTCTCTATAAGAAGCAGTCCGAGAGGAAATTGGAATCTTTTAAACTGTCTTGTCTAATACATAGAGGTCTGATGATAATTTGACAGCTTACAATGGGGCTAACTTCCAAAAGTTGGTGAGAATAGAAGGTTCAGACAAGATTTTTGTTGGCTTATCAAGAGATGGAGCTGTGTTTTGTCTAAATGAAAGATTTGAATGCAAGATTTGAAAGGTGATTTTTGAAGAGGGAAAACTGAATTTATGTCAAGCATTGGCAAAGCCCAACTACAATACAAAAAGTTGTGAGAATGGGAAGACAGGAACTTTGAACTAATGATACAGAAAAATAGTTAGAGAAGTGGCTTGAATGAAAGGGTAATAAATAAAAGAAAATTAAAGTTATACATCATACATATAAATACTTATCAACAAATAGATCAAAGAATTCCAATTTGCACTTATCTTACTCTAAATCATTACCTGTCTTGGATTACATTTTAATACAGAGTAGGTGATTACAATAAACATGAAATTCAATAACTTAGTTTTGAATGAGTGTGAATCATTCTCTAACAAATCTAGCATTAACTCTTATTAATGGAAAAGTAGTCTTTAGTTTGTAGATGCTTTAATGTTTGTGACTGAATATGACAAAGAGGTGTGTTATTTTATTAGAAAACATTGAGAGGCATAAAATAATTTTTTAATTCACAACAATGTATCTTAGGAGCGAAATATGATTAATTTTCAGCTATTTGCTGAAGATACTGTTATGTTACATACATAAAAGCTTTCAAACAATATGATATCCTTATAATTGTTACAACAATCTAGTTCTTGTTAAGGTTTTCAGGATATTCCTTGTGTTTTCTAAATAATTTTGTTCATAATAGGAAAGTTTCTCACTCTACTGTTTAATAAAACAGTCAGTGACATATCTAAATTTCCACCAAGTTATGTGTTGGTGTAATAATTCTTTTCTCAACACCTAATGACTCTTTGTTAGAAAGCTTTCAATCACACTTGTGTGTAAGAATGTCAGATTTCATAGAACTGATTATGATTTTAATAAAAACAAGCATAAAAAATCTGTTGCTTTAAAATTAGAAAATTTGGCTTCCTCATTTCAGAGAAATTTGGAGATGAAGTGACAAGGTACTAATTAAAAAATTATAAAACTAATTCAACATAAAAATGAATAATGTGTTCAAAATTTCATGGAATCATAGATTTTTTAATGATTTTCTTCACTTGGCAAGAATATGATTGGACGATTACAGCTTAAAGCTAATTCTGAATGGTTACATGTATTCATGCTTCCCACTGGATTTGAACCCCCATACTTGGGTTCTGAAAAGTAGCATAACCAATCAGCATGAATTAAGGGTAATAGAGCTGACCATTGTATATTAATATCCTTTTAAATAATTCTGAAAGTTTAATATGTAAAACTTGTAGTTATCATGTATTGCACATGTATATTTTTTTCAACAAGAAATATTTTATTACATATCAACACATATCATAATTAATAATATAAAAAGCTAAATAATTTGAAGTTTATTAAACAATTGATTCCTTGATATATTTACAAACACTGATTATTGAAATCTCAATATTAACACAACAGTATATATGTATATATATATAAATAGTTAATTATCTACACAGCTAGAATTCTTTGTAATTTAAAAATATTATAAGATCAATATATAATTTTGATATTATTGAGAAATATAAAAATTATAAAATAGAAAATATTCACAAGCCTTAAGACAATGCAAACATATTTACATAAATATATTTCTGTAGTGGATTCTAACATGCTTCATAATACCAAAAAACATAAGTACTCAAAGTGCTTATAACAAATATTTAGTTTCTTTGGTATATCTTAGTACATAAACATTATATACATATAAATTTGTATCTTTGAAAACTAAAAATAAATATTTTACATTAAACACTGCTTTACTCTTCATCTGTTTTTGTTCCCCTAACTGTAATATAATTCCAGCACCCCTAAAGGATAAAAAATTCATAAAGAAACTACAATTTTTTAAATTTTATATTAATAATTAAAGTTTGTTTTTCTCTCATTGTATGAAGACAATGACAATATATTTTATCTTGACAATTTTTGTGCTATTCTAAAAAGGTGTAGCACACAAAATCCATGTTCTTCCAGTTACATAACATCGCAAAGGACTTTTGAATTAATGTATTTAACCTTCAATTTTAAAAATAAACTATCTGTTTGTAGATGTTAAGATAAAAAAAACTTACCTTGTTCCCCCCCCCGTCCCCCCCTCTCTCCGGAAAAAAAAATTTTTTGAGGGGATTATGAGAAGTCTTGAGTATTTATGTCATCCCATAACAATGGTTTAATACAGGGTTATCAGGAAAGAATCATCCGATTACAAAATTTAATATTTTCCATAATTACAAACAGAAAATTATAATTAATATGTCATTGTAAAGGGAAAATGTTAAATTCTTAGTTTGTAACTTTTTTTCTCAATTGGTGGTAGCACTGTTGTCATTAAGCTGTTTTTGAAATTTTAAAAAGAAGTGGACATGATGTCTAAGCAGAAGAAGGCTTTTTGTGTGCTCTCCTTTGTAAGAAGTCAGTCAGTAATCACTGTTCAGCGTGGATTTAAGAGCACGTACCATACAAATAAAGCACCACATCTCAGAGTATCAGAAGGTGGTACAACCAGTTCCAGGAAACTGGATGCCTGTGTAAAGGCAAAAGTCCAGGGAAACCAGGTGTTTCAGCAGAGAATGTTAAAAGAGTATGAGAGACTTTTTTATGCAGTCTTAAGAAATCGACGGTTGGTGCTAGTCATGAACTTGGGATACCCCCGTCTACTGTTTGGACTGAGTTGAGAAAAAAATTGCATTTTAAGCCTTACAAATTGCAAACCATGCAAGCACTGAAGCCTAGTAACGAAATTTCTAAACAGAACTACCACACCATTGGATTGGTCGCAGTGCAGCCGATGATTTGGTCCTACACAGCTACCCTCCTAGGTCACCGGACTTAACCCCATGTGACTTCTTCCTTTGGGGATATGTTAAAGATCTTGTGTTCAGACCATCTTTGCCTACAAGTTTGCCCAAACTTAAACAACGCATTTGTGATGATTTACAAGCAATTAATAGTGAAACATTACAACGTGTTAGGCAAGAAATGACATATTGAAATGATATTGTATGGGTGACTAAAGAAAGTCATATTGAACACCTGTGGAAAAAAAAATTTAACATTTTAAATTTAAAATGACATATTACTTATAATTTTCTGTTTGTAATTATGTAAAATATTAAATTTTATAATCGGATGATTCTTTCCTGATTATATGGCTGGCATGAGAGGGGTTAAGAAATAAAGAGAAATGTATTGATATAAGATGTAGCTTAAATTTTGAAGAATTCATAAATCTTATCCTGTGAGATGCAATAAATTAATCTGCTAAAGCACATGAAATTAGAGCTATATAGAACTATCATTCTAAGAGGGCCTTAATAACTCAAGACTTTTGGATTGGAGATTGGATGGAACAAATTTGTTCAATCAAATATAATATCTACCTCATCATACTTCTGAATCAAATGCTTTTATACCGATCTGCAGAATCTTTACCATAAAGAGAAATTACAGGATGATTTTTTAGTAAATAAAACCCAGTTAAATAAAATATAGAAAGCAAATGCAGTTTGATAATTAAAAGAATAATATACTTGAAGCCTCATTTGTCATGTATTACAATTAATTTCTTTTGTTTAATTACCTCAAAAACTTGAGTGATAATGTTAGAATTCATAATCTTACTTTTTTTAGGTAATTCCTTGTAGTACTATGTTTTATTTGGATCTTTCAGGCATGCTAGACTGATAATTTATTAACAAGTTTAATCTCTAAGTTAACTATCTAACTTAAATGAACAGTTTTAGAATGACGATATATTATGAACAATATGAAGTATTACAAAGATTATTAAACAAAAATCATAAAAATAACAAAATGATGTACAATTTTTAAGATTTTCAAAATACATATTCAGATATATAATATTTATTTATGGGTTTAAGAATAAAACCATTGCTTAAATATTATCGCTGAGGTTTACTATGCCCCTGACTACCAGATGGCACAATTTTACTTTTTCTATTCTAAACCCTTAAAGTTTTGTTTCTTAGTCAGTTAAGAAGTAATGATGCTCTGTGTGTCATGTTCCATTGTAACTATTGTATGTGTGTTTCAACTATACCACTCTTTACATTAATTAAAGATATAATATAGAATTAATTGGCTTATATGGAATTGGTTAACTTTTAATGCTGAAATTTATATACTTATAAAAACCAAAAACTTACTTAAATAATTATTGAATCACAACTAAGCCCAGAATTTTTCTTTGAAAAAAAATTGAGAATAACCTTTGAATTTGATAGAGAATTTTTTTTCCAAGATATTTTTTGCTCTACAATACTCTTCAACATTTGAAAACTAATTTCAAACTTCCGATAAGATTTTAAAATAAATAACAAATTAAACTTCTTTTTATACTTAGATCTAGTAATAAAAAAATAAGTAAATCTTACTCCAATTCCTTGTTCCCAATCTGAACCGTATGGATTTTCCACTGAAACATTAGAGCGTCGGCATACCACACCTGAGATCACACCGGATGAAGTAGGAAAGTTATTTTTGATACACCAAATCTAAATTATAAGAAAAATATTTAAACAAAAATAGCCATGAAAATGCATTATAAAATAAATACTAAATAAACAACTTTAAAAGAATTCTTAAATATTGTTCCTTCTGACAAATGATAAAATGCAATCATGCAATGTTTACAATTAACACACAAATTTTTACTCTTTTATACTTATCTTGATATTACTATACTATTTCTCACCCAGAACTTCCCTCGTCTTTAAATTAACACTAGAAAGACGAGAATTTTTTTCTTACTAAAAAGACTGAATGCCGTAATTGCAATGATTAAAAGGAAAATCAAGAATTTAAAATATTTAATTTTTATTAAAAATTATTAAATACTTTAAATTTTGAACTATTTCATACCAATATTTAATAAATTAGTATATATTGAGATATATTTTTATGCAGGTATACCGAGCTGACAACCTGGTATGGTTTATCCGTAAAAATATATGGATGGTTTGTGCAGTTCTTATTTTTCAACACCAATATTTCTGTTACTTGCAAAAGGGGGGGAAGAGACAAAAAGTAACTAACATTTTGCCGGTATTTTAAAGATTTCTGTCTATTTTCTATATTGCCGTCAAATTGACGGCTTTCAGTCTTAGTAGATATACAACATATTTTCTCCCCTTCTTTACTATCAAATATAATTTTGTAAATGTCTGTGCATATTTCGCGTAAAATTAGAAAAAGTCATAAAATTTCAGAAGCCTGAGGACATAAATACAGACATAGTACTCAATAGTATGTCCGAAACTGTCAAAATGACGACAACCGTCTTTCTAGTGTTCATAGCCTTTAGCAATTAATCAAATACAGATAAAACCTTTAAATAAAAATTTTAAATTCAAAATGTTTACCTGATCTACAGGACCCACAGACACTTGTTTTACATCCTCTGAAATCATCTTCCAGTGAGTACCTTCTTTATAAACAGGAACAATTTCTTGCCGGGCCCATAGTCGGTTACTGTCATCTACTGCCAATACCTTAGTTTTTCCAGCAGATATCTGACGTAATGGGCAACCTACTTGAGGGGGTTCAACATGGCACCAGTACTGACCTAATTATATATATATGTATGAAAACATTAAATACAGGCATTAAAACTATAATTCATAAATACAGTCGATTCCGGTTAATTGGACCACATCAGGATACGATCATTTTGGTCCTAATAACCAGCTGGTTTGATTAAACAAACATGCCTTATGTTACAAGATGGGATTTGGTCCAAATTAGTGGCTGGTCTGATTAACCAGAATCCACTGTATACATAAAAACAAATTTAATGCTATCAATATCCCTCATTATATAATGTTTAAATGGTGTGATTTGTTTCTTTTTCTCTTTTTAACTAAAAAAAACAGTTTTAAAGAATTCAATCAGCAGTAAAACAAAGTATAATCACCATTAAAGGACAAGACTAAGATAAAATCTGATGCAAGTCCCTTTTATTTTATTTTAAACAGGATTTAGTGTTAGCAGCTATAGCATCTGGTTGTTTATGGAATCGACTGTATGCATAAAAACAAATTTAATGCTACCAATATCCCGCATTAAATAATGTTTAAATGGTGTGATTTGTTTCTTTTTCTCTTTTTAACTAAAAAAAGTTTTAAAGAATTCAAACAACAGTAAAACAAAGTATATCACCATTAAAGGACAAGACTAAGATAAAATCTAATGCAAGTCCCTTTTATTTTATTTTAAACATGATTTAGCATTAGCAGCCATAGCATCTGGTTGTTTATGGTTCTGATAAGATTACATACATTATTCAATAGCAGAAATCACTGATATTATTAATTATTTAAAAAGGGTTTGGAGAGTTATACTGCAGAACTACCTGTAGGTGTTTGAGTAGTAATTCCATGTCTAAGTTGGGCAGATCCATCTTCAGCAATGGCCCAAACAGCCCCCTCTCCACCTACTGAGATGGAACAAAATGGCTTTTCTGTTGGAATGTGAGTCCAACCTGTACCCTAAAACAAAGTTCTGAAATCATAACTAAGAAAATGTACTGCCAAACCATTTGAATAGGAAAATAAATGCTTGTTTTTGAGAAAAATTACGAGCTTTATGGAAATGATAGTAAACTTTCTATTAAGACAAAATTGCACATGTAAATTCATTATTAGAAAAGAAAAACAGACAAAGAAAAAAACAAGTAAAAAGAATATAACCACATAATTCATTGAAAAATATTTGTTTTCCTCAACGTTGCAAACCTTTATATCTATCAACATGTATTTTCCCTCTAACTGCAAAATTCAACAATTTTGTAATATTAAATTAACACAATAAAGATAGAGGCACATATAGCAAATTTTTACTTTATTATGATTTAAATGTACATCAATAGTTAAGATGTGTTCATTTCTTAAAAGATCTCCAGGTCACCTCAAAATCTTGCCCCAATAAAAGAGTTGACATATAATTGGGCTCCACCAACTAAAGCTTGATGTCAGTACTATAATGAGCAACTCATAATCCAATTCACC
Source organism: Dolomedes plantarius (assembly GCA_907164885.2). NCBI lineage: Eukaryota > Metazoa > Arthropoda > Arachnida > Araneae > Dolomedidae > Dolomedes > Dolomedes plantarius. Next base: position 44,240,757 of record OU015497.1, on the reverse strand, counting down.
AGTAGAGGTGATAAATTTTGCCAGGTAGAAAACAAGTTGAAAAGAAATGCTGTTTTCTACAGTAACTGATTATATCATCACAGTTATGGATGCTACAATTTGGGCCTTTTAATGGAGGAAGCCTTTTTTTGTTGTTGTGTGTGTGTGTGTCAGTCAGGAATTGGCCAGAATATATTACCTTAAATTGAGGGGGTTATTTATGCAAAAAAAGGTATCTCTGGCATACCCAGAAACTACGGACATAAGTTTTGCCCTTATTATATGTTCCTTAGCAAGATGTACCCACCAAGTTTAATCATTTTCTAGCTATCTTAATTTTGGATCCCAAATCATAGAGGATATTATTTATTTATTACAAATGCCCGGAAGATTGGCGATGATGCCCTTTGTTCTCAGTAAAGGGCGAGACTATTGGCCATTCATTTAAGGGGGCATCGTATAGGTGGCCAGCATTACCCCCTACAAGCCGGTCCTGTAATTTAGAACCGAGTCAAATGACGAGGGACTGGAGCACTTGACCCCGCACCTCCGGAGGCAAATTTGAGAACTTGGAGGACATTGTAGGCACGACAGATTTTACGTGCACCAGCCACTATTAGTGAACATGGCAGTGTATTTTGTCAGCGATCCGCATCGAACCCGCAACCCTCAGATCACTGACTCAACGCCTTTGCCAACTGGGTCACCACGCCCTCCAAATCATAGAGGATATTTGGTTCATACTGATAGGGACCAGGTTGACAGCAATTTTATACTCACCGGTAAAAATTTTAGAGAAATTTTGCTTTTGGAATGTTACTTACTTTTGCACAATGTTCAGTCACTCCAGTTCTGTACAATATATCACCATTGACTGCAACAGCCCACACAGCTACATGATCATTTTCTGCATGAGAATCAATTTGGAAGGATATGTCCAACAAAGGAGTATTACCTAATTTTGTCCATGGACCACTTGTACTCAATTTACACTTTCTGAAATTACAACAGATAATATTCTTTGAAAATATGATATAATCATGAAATAATGAAATGCTAAAATCTTGAAAATGCTTAAAATCATATATCAAGGCATAAATTATCATCTTAATACAATATTATAATATACCTACATTTCAAAAGCTAGTTAAAGAGATATACAATTAAAACATTAATTATAAGTTATTTTTTTCAATTGTACTATATTGAGGCTATTTTTTCCTCTTTATTTACAGTTTATGCATTAATATTTCAGTTAAAAGATTAAGAATTAATATGTACCACATTTTTGGAATTAATTTTTAAACTTCTCAAAGAACACAAAAACATCATAGCATACAATGCTCAGTAGATATTGCCAGATTGAAAATGTATAGTTCTAAAATGTGAATTAGTAGCAATAAAGAACTCATTTTGATATCAAGATACTTAAAATGCAATATTAAAACATCACTAAGAATAACCAAGAACAACATTGCTGTTTAAATGGTAAAATCCTACATAAAATACTAATTATGAAGTACTCTCTGTAACAGCTATTATCACTGATTGAATATAATTTATGAAATGTAATCACATAAGTGACGTAATTTTGGAGGAGAAAAAGAAAAAACCTAAATTTTTTTCACACTTATCATGGAGAAAATTTAAGTAATTCTAATGTTCATGACTTTCAGTTTAAGATTATATGAAAAGTAATTAAAAATGTTATTCTGAATTGTCTGATTATACATATATATACATAAAAGACCAATCTAAAACACACAAATATATATATACAGTCGATTCCGGTTAATTGGACCACATTGGGATGCAATCATTTTGGTCCTAATAACTGGCTGGTCTGATTAACCAGTGGTCCAATTAACTGGAATCGATTGTATATATATATATATATATATATATATATATATATATATATAACCATCATATTTAAAATTAAGAGAGATCACCTAAGTATTAGAGATTATTATTATTTTTTTTTTGAAAAATAAAGATATTGAATAAATAAATTTGCAACTGTGGTGAGGTGTAAACATAACAAAAAAATTACAATACTTCAAATATAACTTCTTAAGTACAGAATACTGGCCTCCCAATGAAAATGTATTTATTGAAATCTCACTGTATTTATTACAATATGCACATGCAGTGCAATCAAAATTCATAGTTTTGTATCCATCACATAAATAAAGTAACAAGAATTAATAAATAAATTATGAAATGTTGGATATATAGCCCAAAAGTAATATCATTCAGTAGAATAAAATTTTAAAAATTAAGCTATAATTTATCAAGATTGAAAGCTGGAACTGAAAATCTGATTTAATTAAGTTAAAAAAAAATCCAAATAAAATACAAAAAGAATGCATTTTTTAAGGAATTTTTAAATTAGTAGCATTCAGTAGACATTAGCGTGTTATTCTATGTTGGTAAATAAATAGGATATTTCAGTTCTAAGATAAAGTCGTGCATTTATACCAGAAAATTTATTTATTACAAGATAAAAATAACTTTTTATATACCATGTTTTTAAATTTTCTGTTGAATCATATAAACTTGACAATTCTATGTATTAATAAATACTTTTTTAAAATGTTTTTGATGAATTATCCCATCAACTTGAAAGAAAATGAAGTTAATTGGAAGTTAACTTACACTTAACTTTTCGTTCCCGTTCCGGCCAATAGATGGCTGAACCAGTCTACAAAACAAAATTAACTGAAAATAACTGAAAATTAATTTAATTCTGCTTAAAGATGGCTAAAATTATTTTAAAAATGCATTGTCATCGTGTTCTGAGCTATTCTAAAAGTTTCAAATGTCTAGCTATTCGGGAAGTTAGTTAAAAATCGATTGCAAGATTTGTACTTGACAAACACACAAACAAGAAAGCAAGTTAATAAAAACATGGTAAAAATAATGAAAAACCTACCTATACCACCTCCTCCTCCTAACATAATCAGTAAAGCGCTTGTATCCATGGTATTTTCGGGGAAAATCAGTAGCATATTGCCAGCCTTCATTATCAACACCACCTGGTGTTTTGTAATCAATACACCAATCTGAAATCTGCAAAAAAAAAAAATAAATAAATAAATAAATAAATAAATAAAATGCATGATTAAACTTAAGTGCTAACTGGTGCAAGATTAGGTTCCAATTTCATACAGAAATGGACAATTTTACTCAAACATAGGGAAATATATATATGAGTAATTAAAAACTTGTATTGGTAGAAAACAAATTTTTTTATGAGCATTCTAGTTACCTTCTAGCTCAGTGAGAAAATGCAGTTGTTTTTCAAAATAAGGTACACTAATTTAGGATCAATGCTACTTATATAAACATTTTGCTCATTTTGTACATGCGAAATGCATATTTAACACCAGAAAGACAGCTGCCGTCATTTTGACAGATTTGGACACACTATTGAACGCTATGTCTGTATTTATGTCCTCAGGCTCCTGAAATTTTATGACTTTTTCTAATTTTACATGAAATATGCACACACATTTACAGAATTATATTCAATAGTAAAGAGGGGGAGAAAATGGTGTTGTATACCTACTAAGAATGAAAGCTGTCAATTTGACGGCAATATAGAAAACAGGCAGAAATCTTTAAAATAATACCGGAAAAATGTTAGTTACTTTTTGTCTCTTCCCCCTTTTGAAAATAACAGAAATATTGGCTCTTCGGATATACTGGTGTTGAAAAATAAAGACTGCACAAACCATGCATATATTTTTACGGATAAACCATACCAGGTTGTCAGCTCAGCATACCTGCATAAAAATATATCTAAATATATACTAATTTATTATATATCCATATGAAATAGTTCAGAATTTAAAGTATTTAACCATTTAAAAAAAAAAAACATTAAATATTTTAAATTCTTAATTTTATTTTTAACCGTCAAAATGATGGCGTTCAGTCTTTTAGTAAGAAAAAAATTTCTGTCTTTCTAGTGTTAACCGAGTTAAAAGAAAGACAGAGAGAGAGAGAGAGAGAAAGAGACTGATATACATGACATATATTCTGCTTATCCTCTCTTGAACAAAAATTTTGCTGCTCTTCACCCAAAAAACAAATTTAGCAAATTTTAATTGAAGAATGTACGACTTTTTACTTGTTACATAAGAAGACAATTGGATACTGTTATTTACAAAATTAACATGCTCCTCATACAATAATTATAATAATGGGTTTAGAAAGGCTGACTGCTAAATTTTTAGAACTATGAAAATTTAATTACAACAACTCAATCTACCAGAGTATCTACCTCTACATGTTTACATCCCTCCTATTTATAGAAGCTTTAAATGAACAATTTGATTATAGAAATGAATTTACTTAAACAGCAGGGGGTAAAATGACTAATATGTAGAAAATGCTTATCAGTAATTTTTAAAATCCTTCCATTTAAAAAAATAAGAAAATTACATATTAGTGAATAAAATTTAACAAAATTGAAAGAAATGGCAGACTACACAACACACACAGATAGTTTTAAAAATGAGAATAAAATTCAAGGCTGAATTAAATTAATCTGATACAAGCATTATACATAACACTTTTAAAGGATCCTATAATAAAATTCCTGTACACTTTAAAAGGATATGACCCTTAGTAGTTAATATTTATACACAAATGGTGCTTAAAGATTAGAAACCTCTCTTTTTTTATAATACATACCCACTGCCAATGACCGGATGGTAAATGAGTATTTTCTTTAGTACACTCTATTCTTCCACTTTTATCACTCCACATATAACGATCAGTGGGCAAACCTTTAGCAGTAAATCCAGACAGAGGGTTCCACCTTTGATTTTCATAAATATACAAACATATTGCATCTGACATTGGTCCAACTGAAACATTACTACCAGGTATACCTGTAAAAATTTAAAATACACATGCTTAAATAATAATAATAATAATAATAATAAATGAGTGAAAAAGTGAGTAGAGAAATGAAAAAAAAAGTAAAACACAAATGAATGAGGACCAGTTAAACAAGGGAAATTTAATTTAAAAAGACACTGATATAAATGTCATAATTTCCATGCACAAGTCCTTTTTGCATACAAACTGAATAAGTTAATACACATTCACATTATAAACTGCGCTTGGTAACAGGGCCCAATTTAGAAAATTCTTGACTGTAGGTACAACTCAGGATGAGGGCCCCCTAACACTGATGTGGGCATAAAATTTTCAAAATTTACACACGAAAAAAAATATAATCATGAATCATTGTGAAAGCACCATTTTACCAAGAATTAGCTATTTGAAGCGTAGAAGCCTAGAACATTATTAAATAACAAAAAGCAATACAACATATTAACTTCATCATTAAAACACCAATACAATGCAACCAAAAAACTTATTAATCCCTTATATACTCTATAACATACATATGATGAACTATACATATAACTATACATATGATGAACCAATCAAATTTGAAAGGATATATAAAAAAATTGCTATTAAAAAGGGTAAAATTAAAAAAAAATTGAATTGGGAATATTTTTTTTCTTCTTTTAAAATAAAAATTTGTTGGGGGCTCCTAGGCCCGGGCCTAATGGAAAATCAGGGCCTGCTTGGTAAACAGAAATTTGGTATGGAATTATTGGGCATCAACTGAGTTTCTGAAAGCTGATTCCAGGACTTTTCTTGACTTTTTGGGCTCAAAAAATTTCCTGACATAATCTTGTGTAATATTTTTAATCTTTTTTCTGTTTTTGAACAAATCATTATTCAGTCCCTGATTTGAACAATACATAAAAAGTGCAATAAAAAAAGGATCCTCACTGAGCAGAGTAAGGAAGCATTTAGAGGCGCTGTGGCCCAGTTGGCAAGAGCAGCGGTCCCTGATTCCATGCTTGTCGCTATAAATCCACCGCTGTGTTCACCAATGGCAGACGGGGGCATGCAAAATAGGGCGTTGCTGCAATGTCCTCCAAGTTCTCAAATTTACCTCTGGAGATGTGGGGGTCAAGTGTTCTGGTCTCGTCAATTGACTCGGTTCAAAATTATGGAACTGGCCATTTAGCCAATATTGGCTCTTCAGAATAGATACACAAGTCGGACTCCAACCTTTGTGGTGCTAATTTAAAACAGAAGCCACATCTTCATCGCCCATAGCCTTAAGGACTTGATCTGATCTTGCTATCCGTCAAGTGGCATAAGCAGCAACAACAACAACAACAAGAATCTTTCTTTTTTCTTGTCAATCACTTTTCGTATATTTGAAGCCTCAGTGGAATTGGATTGCAGTTTTAAGCATATGACAAGGGGGGAAAAGAGTCTAAATTTTTAACTTACAGAACTAAAACAAATAAAAACATTTTATGACTTAACTTGCCACAAGCTTTTTGGTATTCTGAAAGCAGCATGTTTTGAAGTAGAAGCAGTAAAAAAAACAGATATTTAGATTTTATAAGCAGGAAAATTCATGACCTTTTTGCAGGCATGACAAGATTTTTTTAGGACATAGTTTCCAATTCTGCGAATTTTCTAGGACTTTCATTACTTTTATGACTGGTAGACACCATGAATTACATAAACAACATATGGAGAATTCAAACTTCAGTTTATAAGAGTACTTTATAGTATAATTATTATTATGGCACTTGATGTATAAAAAATATATGAGAACATACAGAAAAAACAACTAAGATGGAATATGAATAATTAAATATCCTATTTAAAACAGATACTTAAATGCTCCCATGAAAAGTTATAAAACAGTAAGACAATCAACTGAGAAAGAAAATTATAAAATAAATAAATAAATAAATAAATTTTACATACTTTAACAAAATATTATGTCTGGTCAGCAATCAAATTAATTGATTATAATAATTAATTAGAAATTAATCATCATAATGATTTTAAGCCTTTATACTTTAAATAACTAAGAGATGAATATTACACAAGATGATAACGACAACGATGGATCAGAGATGAATCAACACAATAAAGATCAGTGCAATACTATGTGGTAAAAATAACATTAAAAAACCTCTAAGTTTGAAGTTAACATATTAATCAAAACTTCATTGTAGTAATCCTTAATAATGACAATAAAAACTTAAATTTAAAAACAGAGCTTTAATTTTCAGAACCTGTGTAACCAAAAGTCGTTCATAATTATTGGTCAGCATCATGCATTTCAGATGTTGCTAAAGAAAATACAATAATGTAAACAATTCAACATGAACTAAAACTCATAAAGAGGGCATAGACTGTCGAACAAATTAACTGAAAACCTACCCTGGAGTTGCTAAAGAAATAAATTCTCCATTCATATGGAATATCCCCCCCGATTGTTTTTAGGTTCCAACAGCAATTTAAATCATACCAATGACTGAAAATTTTTCCTCAACATTTTCATCCCTTAACAGCTTGGGGAAGTGGAAAGGTATTCCCACATATACAATATATTAATATCTTTAGTACATCATAACTAATCAAGCCCACTTTTGCGACATTTGACAAAGAATCAAACCTATAACTATTGTACATATTCCAAACATTTAAACACTGGAAATCATATTTCACAAAGTATTTGAAATTAAGTCACTGCCCTATTCTAAGTAAAGACAAGTTCATAAGCTTTATCTTACCTATTAATTCATAAAAAAATTTACTACAATTTCTCAGCGATATTTGGAAGTTAAAAATCAGGAAAAAAAAACATATAGAAATTTGAATAAAAATAAATATGAATAGATACACAAAGAAAAACTTCTGCAAAATTAAACAAAAACAAACACATACCTCACTCTCAAATTACTAAAATGCATTTTTTCAAACTGTATATTGCTTTACTTGAACTCACCATGGTATGGACCCCCTCCAAAGCCTTTAGTATATACCCATGCAGTGCAGTTATAGCCCAGACCCCATGTTACTCCTGAAGGACAAGTCTCTACTAAACGCAAATGCCCTCCACCTAATAAATTCCACTTCCTAAAAGCAAAATGCAATCAAGTAAAAAAAAAAAATTACTTTAAAATACATGTAGGAAAAAAAAAATCAACAAAATTCATAGCTCCCTCTAACTTATCTAAAAAAGTAGAATGAATATGGCACAAAAAAAAAATGGAGAAGGCATTAAAAAATACAATAATTAAATGTAAATTTATTTGAAATATGTTGATAATCCTCTTTAGTACTATATGCTTACAATTCTAACTAAAACATATCGGATGCTATAAAATAAGGTTATTCTAAAACTCAAAAAAGATTATTATACTCATAACTGTACTGAAACTCATAAAAATTACCTGTTGAGGATACAATTTCATTAATATATTTCCAAGCTCATAAAAAGGCATTATTTGTAAAAATAAAATAAGTGCTTAAGGGCAGGTTTTTTCTTAAAGAGTGTACTAAACAATCCATAAAAATTTATGATTTAAATGAGATTGAAATCTTTTTATAGTATACTAAATACATTTAAATGCATAACTTTATAATTCAACATAGCATTTTTATTCAAACGCCTACCAACTGTATCAAATGCTTTAACTTTGTTACATGCATCTCTTCCAATGAAAAATAAATTATAAAATAAATATGGTATATTAAGCTGTTGTTTCAAAAACAATAAAAGGAATACATTGATTGTAGGAATACAGTACAACCTCCCAAATCGGGACGTCTCAAATCCGGAATGCTTTAATAAATGGCCAATTTTACTTTTCTATTTTACCGATAGATGTCGCTACCAAAATGATCGGTAAAAAATTGCGCTTCCTTTCAAGGAAGTGACAGCAGCGATTTTGAGGGCTTTCAAGTATCTGGGAAAGAAGCTGAAATAGCAGAATTAGTAGAATGTGCGAATAAAGGCAACATTAACTGTTAGGAAAAACGGTCTTTTTCCCCACAGCTATTTTTATTTACTTAGCGAGCAGCTCAGCGATACCGTCATCATCCATGCTTTGCCTATGACGCCATAGAGTTGTGACGTCAATACGAGCGAGAGCAGGTAGGATGATGTCATTACCTATCTACCCGGTAATGGAAGTCGAGTCACAACCGTGCCCGTGGGTTAATTTGCATATTCTCGTAGCTCACTCGCAACGCCATGTGGCGCCTAGGCGACGCCTGGGTATATATAGAGAAGCTAGATGTGCAGCTATTATTAGCGGTTTATTATGCGTATTAGCAGAGGTGATTAGGAGGACTGTAGCTGTACTTAGCAGGGTTGACAGTAGGAGAGCGGTAGTCTATTTAACTACTGTTTTACTGCGTTTACTGTTTACTACGTAGTAAAGAAAGTTTAAGCAAAAAGTAGACGAACCTACAGCATGAAGCAATAAGCAGCCATGACGGATGAATCATCCAAGAATGAAACTCCCGTCAAGTCAGGGGGCGTTTCCCAAGGTGCTCGCCGAATTAGTTAAGCCGGTGCTGTGTTTCCCCATCGTACAAACTACAGCTAACGCGTGAGTTTCCGGAATTCGACACAGAGAGCCAGTCATTCAACGTTAGACCAGAGTCTTCTCTTTTTCTTCTATTAAGCAAGGACGATTACGGCAAATTAAACTTCACCAACTTGCGGTACCAATGCGGTAAAAACATTTTTTTTCTTTCGCCTCTGTCTGAAGATATTTCTGTTTACCCAAGTTGGAAATGATTTAAGTATATTATTCACTGTATGTTTGTTTTCTATTATATATATGTGGTGTTTTGTTTTGATTAAATAAATGTGCATTGTTTATGTTCTGATAACGTTAAACTATGTCGTTCCTAGTTTTCATACCTCACACACAATGTTTATGTTTTAAGTTAAAAGCTTCTAGTCTTTTTTACTAGCAACCTTCCACTTGTTTTCAATAAGGACTTCGTATCCTTAAGCTATCGTGCAGAGCTATCGGCATTTCTCTTGCGTCTGCTATCGGCAAGACTTGTAGCGCAAGGCTATAAGCAATTGAAGGGGGAATCGTATGATGAAACCTTCTCTCCCGTTGTTAACTTCACTCTGATCCGGTTTTTCTTTTCATTACTAGTCTCTAAACTTGGGTGGTCTCATCTACAGTTAGACGTAAAGTGTGCGTATCTATATGCCCCGCCGACTGAGACGATCACAATTAAGCAACCACCGGGTTTCCTCGAGAAAGGAAAGAAGACCATCTCTGCCTACTGAAGAAAGCCTTGTATGGGTTACACCAGAGTGGTAGGGTCTGGTTTTATGAAATTAACAGTATCCTGATTAAGAATGGGTTTAAGAAACTAGACTGGGCAAATTGTGTTTATAGTTTTTCTAGAAATTTGATTCTTTTATATGTAGATGGCATAGTACTTTTTGGACGAAAGCCAGAACATGTTAAAGCAGCGGTGAAAAACCTGCAGAGATGTTTCGACCTCCAAAATTTTGGGGAAAACGACAAAATTATTGGGGGTGGAGTTTGAGACTCAAGCTAACCAAGTGCTCATCCACCAGACCCAGTATATCGATCAGATAGCCAAAAGTTTTGAAGCTTTTAACTTTCCTATCGTTTCTCTACCTATGACGAAGGGAACTGTGTTTTCGAAGCAACAATGCCCGACGACTGAACCTGAATTGACGGAGGTGTCTAAACTCCCGTATCGGAACGTTCTGGGTTGTCTAGCGTTTATCGCAAGTCGCACAAGGCCCGACATAGCCTACGCTGTCAACATTTTTAGTCAGTTTCAGGCTAATCCAGGTTTTCCGCACTGGCATGGACTACTGAAGCTATTAGGTTATATCATTGGCACCAAGAATTTGAAACTTAACCTTTCCTGCAATTCGGATAGGCTCCTAGCGTACAGCGACAGTGATTATGCCGCGAATAGAGATGACCGTACCTCTTTGTCAGGGCAGCTAATCCTGCTAGGCAAATCCCCTGTTTACTGGCGAACAGGTAAGCAAAAAGCAATTGCGCTGTCCCCGATGGAGGCCGAATTCATAGCGATAACAGAGACCTGTAAAGAGATCCTGTGGCTCCACCGAATTATGCAGGAATGCGTCAAGTTGCATATTATTAAGCTAAATAAAGACAAACCATTAATTTTGACATAACTTATCGGAGATAGATTTTCTGAAGTCGCCAATCGAGAACAGTCGCACAAAACATATCCACGTGAAATTGTTGTTTGTACGTGATCTTCTTCTGCAAGACTTTGAAATCAAGTTTGTTCCGAGTAAGAGGAATCTCGCCGACCCTTTTACCAAGCCACAAACTAAAGACCTTACGATGTTTAAGCAAACCCTTTTTAATCCAAAACTTTAAAGCTATAAGAAACCAGATAATTTAAGCCATAAAGTAAATCGGATCAGTATACTCAAAATAAGCCAATTACTCATTATAATAAATTACAAAACCATGAAGCTAAGACTGTTTTTGTTATGAGTTATACTAATTTTCCTTTTTCTTTAGTTTACGGAATTGAAACCATTGTTTCGGTTTTGTTCTATGAGAACCTTTTTCTTCCCTCGCATAATTTGGGAAGGGTTCGCTCAATATGTTTTGAAGGCCACCTTAGGTCAATTTTTGCCACTTACGAGTGGTGTTTGTGTATATGTCCCAACTTTTCCTCATCCTGCTTAGGCGAGACCAATTTAAATTTCCCGCTGGAATCCGGTAAGTACCCTCAGGGAAGGGATCCTAAGGACCGTTGCACACACGGCGTAGGCGGAAATTTTCCATCGGACGTCGTTCTAAAAGTAGAGCTTACACACACGGCGAAAAACTCCGTCGAAGGGGAGAAAGGCCCACCCCTCCTTTTCGAATCCTGCACGTGTCCAAGAAACCAGAGGGGTCGCACCAACGCCCCCCTCCTCCCAGCCGGGATCGGAGGAGCCCTCCTTTTCAAATCCCCTTTACGATTCCAAGAAAACCAGCGCGCCCCCCCCCCAGCAAACCCCCAACCACACCCTTGAAAAAGACCCTACGACGGTAGAATGCGCTGTGTGTGTAAGCGTGCATAGGGTCACATGGATAACTACTTCAATCTGACGTCAACGAAGCCGCCAGCGCACAGTGGCACTCGACAGCTGCACAAGCGACCGTCGAAGAAAAATTTCATTTTCCGCTGTGTGTGCAAGCTCCAATTGACTTCTGTGGTCTACTGTTGGAACGACGTCCGATAGAAAATTTCCGCTAGAGATAAAAACGCTGTGTGTGCAACGGGCCTAAGAGCGAGCGGCCCCCTGTTACGTCTCGTTGGGGGTGAAAATGTAATCTGCCAGAGCTCTTGGGGGAACTTTTCTAGGGGAGTACTATTGGAGGGAGGCCATTTTGTGTGCATTAAGTTTTTTGTTTGTAAGTCCCTCATTAGAATAACAAGAATGCCACTAGATCCCGGACTCACCTGAGCAGAATGAATGCATTGTGTAAATTGTTGTATTCGAGGAAATTGTGTTTATATTTTTTATTATACAATAGCAAGTATTATTAGCAAGTGTTTATACTTGGTAAAAGTTGTGTTTTTGGCACTGTGTTTTTACATCAATTAGTGAAAACGGCACATACTCAGTTTGCATCTGTGTTTATACATTTATAATTTTATTTCTGTTGTAACGCATAAGTAATTTTTATATGCTCACCGTAAGGTATATTATACGCTACTTGTATTGTGTATATAAATCGGAGGTCCCCAAACTTGTTTGTCCCGTAGACCCCCTGCCGATTTTTTCTGTTTTGGGTAGACCCCCCCCTGCTATCCTAATACTGATTTTTTTTTTTTTTTTTTTACAAATTCATCAACTTTAAAAGTGCTTTTGAAGCTGGCACACAGCTGCTCACTTTGAGAGGGTTTACTGTAGAGTGAAAAATTTTAAAATTAAAAAATATTTTCGCCGTTTCTGCTCGCCAGTCGTGGCGCTCGCTTCGGGAGCGGTTTTCTGGCACGAGTCAAAAAGGCGAATGGCGCCGAGAGGTCAAAGGTGAGAATGACAACGGGAAATCTTGTTCACAGCAAGAGGCGGGAATGTGAGAACGGTCACTCGAATCAATGCAGGTACGTGACTAATGTCTCGCAAATGTCTTGCGGGAGGCTCGATCGTGAATGTGTAAATGCGGCACAAGACATTCGTCACGTACCTGCATTGACGCGAGTGACCGTTCTCACATTCCCGCCTCTTGCTGTGAACAAGATTTCCCGTCGCCATTCTTACCTTTGACTTCCCAGCGCCATTCGCCACTTTGATTCGTGCCATAAAACTGCTCCCGAATCGAGCGCCGCTATTGATGAGGAGAAACGGCGAGAACACCATTTACACATTCGCCCCCTAATTCGACTCACCGCTATCGCGACTGTGTAAATGCGGTGTTACAGGTGGTGCGATCGCGAATGTGTAAATGCAGTATGAGCGATTCTGAAATTATTGATAGTGTTGTAAATAACAAAAGTTATGATGACAGATCGTGAAATTGATTCAGAATGCCCCGAAAACAAAAGAAAAGTCAACGGAAGACCTGATAAAATCATTAGATTAAACAATATTAGGCTTAGAACACCAGAAATTTATCTCGGAACATGAAATTATGTCACTATATAGGATTCGAGAAAAAATTTCTAATAAGCTGAAATTAAAGCAACAAACATATTGACTGAAATGTTTAAATTATAATGTAATTATATGTTCTGTATTTAGGTTTATTTAATAATTAAACCATTTTACTTTTTTTAGTGTATTTTTTCTCCTAAAATTTTGTAGTGTTATTTAAAAACCTCAAATTCGGAAAATTCCCAAATCCGGAATTGCCGTGTCCTGAACGATTCCGGATTTGGGAGGTTGTACTGTATTGACAACCATCCCATCAATTACATATACCCAGATTACTATTAACACATTCCAACCCCATGACTTGATATCTCTTCCGTTAGATCAGGGGTTCCCAACAGGGGTTCAAGTGGACCCCTTGGGGTCAATGGAAGTTTAAAAAGAGTCTATAGTATTCCAGGGGTTTATTGGGGGTTGATGATAAATTTTTCTGTTTAAAAATCAAATTTAAATATTTAGGAATGTAATTATTAGATAATAATCTGTTTTAATATGTATAAATACAGACTTGCATAGAGCAGAGTGATCCATGCATTGTAAAATTGTTTAGTAAAATATATATTTATATTCGTTATGTTAGTTATTGTGACTATACGATGATAAAAAAATTTCAGGCCTGATGTAACTGAAGTAGTTAAGAGAGTTCTTTACGAAATAACCCAGATGGATACAGATCACAGAAATACTTTATTATACGACCTCTCTACATGCTCGCTACATTGCAACTGCGAGAACATCCCACATCGGCGAACACGACGCCCTCTCGCGTGTATTTTTCCAATGCACTTGTTGTGCTGCCAACAATTATACAACAAGGCCAAACATTAAAAAATTTGTATCAATGCATCTAGTACAACCACCATATTAATTGAAATCGAACTTTTGTGCAACTACAATCTGTGTTTCTGAAATCTTGTTTATATTTGTGAAATTAAAAATAGTAAAAAAATAATAAAACATAAACCTAATGAACCACTTTTTCTAATTTTTGTTCATATTTTTAGCCAAATTGTTATCTTTAAGTGTTTTATGTGCAATTATTAGTATTATAATTATAACATCCCCTATTAGAAAACAATAAAATTATTTTAAAGAGAAAGAGTGTCAATTTTTTGTCCAGAAATAATCAGCTTTTTTTGTGTTAAATAAACTAATGACATTATAATTAATCTAATAACTGATTATATAAAGCATGTCCACTTTAGGAAGTGACCAAAATTCTAATAATAAACACTAACATGGAAGATGGTCAGAATTGCTCATTAGCAATTAAATATAAACTTTATTCCTGTCTCACACAAAAGTAGTACAGACTACTTCAATAAAAGTCTTATACTTTGCTCTAGTCTTGAAGATAAAAAGGTTGTAATAATGAGAAATTCAGTTACTCCAGTTTGAACAGTATGAAGATTTATAATAAATTTAAAATTTTGCATTAAATTAATTTTAAAATCATGCCTAAATGAAGCAATTTTAAAATTAAACTAAAATGCTCTAAAATTTTATATCTATATTGAATTGTAACACACAGATTATGTGCTCAAAGTTACATCCCTATTTATACTTTTGCTCTAAAAAAAATTATATCACTCAAAAAATGCTCCTTTTGAGTGTTTCCCTCATATTTAATGTCTCTAAATATCTGATTTTACAAAATTCCCATTCTGAGAAAAAAGGAGCAAATCAGTGAAGATAATCAAAATAGTAAGAGGGAGCAATGAAAATTTTAGTAAATAAAGCAAGAAATTTATATATTCTAAAATGAATTTAACAATACTTACATATTTACAGGAGGGTCAGCATCAGTGTCAGAAGTAACATTATGTACATAAACATCTCCATTTATAGTAACTGACCAAATATCTTTTTTCTCAGGCACTCTTGAAATTTGATTTACATTTCGGCAGGATGTGTTTAAAGTGGCAAGCTACAGAAAAATGTTTTGTTCTAAAAGCAATATTATTATGCAATACTATGCAGTTTTATTCAATGCAGTCATAAAGTAATAAACATTGTTTGAAAATATTGAACACTCAGAAACTTTTACAATTTAAGATACATATTTAACATTATTAACATTTTTATTGTTAGTAAGGAAAACATTAGAAAATCCATAACAACAAAGAAAAAAAAAGAGAGAGAGATAAGATTTTGAATCCATATTGAAAAATTAAAATTCATATCAATTCAAAATTATTTAGAAGCTTAAAATTGCAAAAACATAATTTTGAGGAAAGTAAGTCTTTAATGCAACCAATATATTTCAATCAATATTAGTCACTTCTCTATTTCAAAATACTTTACCCAATCCTCTAAATCATCATTTGTAGCAAATGCAAATCTGTACGGTGACCCTTTAGTTGTTTTTTTAGATGTGTGAATAATCAATATGTTTCTATTCCAGTCAGGAAGGCACACAACACATGTAATATGCTTGACTTGAACTGAAGCCTACAGAGAAATTTTTAAAAAATAAGTTAAACTTGTAATATAGAATTGTTAAAAATTCAAAGCATCAAAGTGTATATATACCCATTACATCACATCCTTAAACTATAACCTAAAAGGAAAAACTACCTCATATTTACATGGCTGTAGCTAGGATCAGCCTGAAAGGAATAAAAATTAAATTTTGAAGCAGTTGAACCGAATCTTTTATTAGAGCAACAAAAGTACATCCGTCCAGTCCAGAAGATGGCTCGGAAGTAATATCACCTTTCAACATTATGCGCGAGAAGGTGAAAAAAAATATGTGACTATTATTTGTAGGGTCAGCAGATATTGGGGCTTGCGATGCGAACTCACTCCTTTCTCCAGACGTAACACATGTAGAAATGCAAAGGCATGCAATTCATGGGAAGTTCTATGGCTAAGGGTTTTAAAGCGATAAATTAAGATTCCTGTGGATTGAATTTAGGAAAGGACATTTAAATGCTAGAATGGAGGGCATAATATTTAATATATTACATATATAAAATCAGATGTGTATAACATGACAGTGTGCACTATACATCAATTAAATATATATATGTGATGATATTCACATCACAGAGGAGACAAGATTCGCAAGTGCACACAAGATTCGCGAATACTCAAAACAAGCATTACAGTTGGTAGTAGTCGTTGTCACCAAGGAATGAGCAGGAACATATTGGAGAGCTTGCACAACAGATATGCAAAGCACAAAGTCCATGAATTTTTTATTAATCCGAATAATGAAGACAGCTCACTGCACAAGAGATTTCAGCACAGTAACTTTACATCAAATAATTTGACACTTAGGCACAAACAAACAGCCCCGGACCTTAAAGAACTTGAATATACTGGACATCACATAATGGGACAGTAGTGGAATACATTTTTAGGTTTAGAAAGGGACACATGAAGATAACAAAAAGCGAAGCCAGGACAGGGCAAGGAAACAGGCAGAAAGCCTTGTTTAACCATTATACCAAGTTAAATAAATTGCTGTTTAACCTTTTATATCAAGGGTTCGTGACCCTGATGCTAGGTGGCTGAAATTCTTTTAATTGGTTAGGAACAGACATCTTACTGACCTTGTGGTATATGAGTCAAAAGTCATATGATTTTCCGAACAGGTGTGGTGTGGCGAGATAGACATGTGATGTTGACTCATGTCTAATAATAACTTTACTGCACGTGCGCTGAAGACAATAGAATATTCAGTTATTTTGTTTTTGAAACAGGGGCTGTGCTTTATTGAGGTTGACAGGAATTTAGAATACATGTTAGCTTTTCAAAGGCAATTAATAATGGTGGGACGAGACAATTAATAATGGAGGGCCATTTTTATTATATATATATATATGTAATAAATTAAATATTAGGCCCTCCATTCTAGCATTTAAATTCCTTTTCCTAAATTCAATCCCCAGTAACATTACTTTATCACTTTAAAACCCATAGCAACAGAACTTCCCATAAAATCGCATACGTTGCACTTCTACGCGTGTATACGTCTGGAGAAAGGCGTGGGTTCACATCCCGAGCCCCAAATTTTGCTGACACAAAATGACAGGCACATGTACCTCGCTTCTAGTGCGTAAGGTTGAAAGGTGGTATCTTCGCTTCTGAGCATCTGACATGGATGGACGTACTTTTTATCGCTCTAAATAAAACGATTCGACCCGACTGCTTCAAAATTTTAATTCCTTTCAGGCTGAGTCCAGCTCCAGCCATGTAAATATGAGCTAGTTTTCCTTTTCAGGTTGCATTTTAAGAACGAGGTGTAATGGATATATTACATATATATATATATATATATATATATATATATATATATATATATATATATAAAGTATATATATATATATATATATATATATATATATATATATATATATATATAATCAGATACATATAATATGACAGTGTGCATTGCAAATCAAGAAAAAAAAGATTACAATACTTAAATGTAAAATTATAATAATAATAATCTAAATCAATTTTGCATGATGTAATAATAATTCATATGTCTTGCAGAGCAAAAGTATGAAAGAATAAAATCATATTTTACATACCATATCTTTGGAATGATGCCAAGTCAGAGTGCTTTTGCTAGCAATATCTTCATGCTGAACCAATTCTAGAAGGCATTTAACCCAATGATTTTTGTACCATCGGCATGTAACAGTTTTGACCCAGGAACTCTGCAAATTGAAAACATTAAATGAAGAATTAATTATACAAGAACTTATGAATAATTCTAAAGTACTTAAGTCTTACTAAAGTAAAAAATTATATTAACCTCTATTTTCAAAAATATTTGCTTTTGATTAACCTTTAAAAGAATTAAAGATAAAGAATTTTGTTTTTAAAAAGTATTTAATTGTTAAGGTAACTTTAAAGCCTATTTATCTTTACTCGATAACATTTTTAAAAAGTTACTAAAATGGTAATTTTTAGATTTGTGTTGTTTCTGGTTTTAATCATGATTTTCTAAACAGAACATTAATGATAAACTTGAGAAAAAATTCTACCTTATCGATAGCTTCTGGATAAGAGGAAAACTTCTGCATCTCTCTATTATACCTTTCTTTAAGTTCAACAATCACAGTGTTATACCATGGTTCATCAACAGCACTTTTTTGGGCTGAATTACCTGAAAATAATTTTTTAATTTTTGTATCATACAAAACGCTTGCGTACAGCATAAAAAATATAAGGAAGGTATGAATGTTTGAAAAAATATGTTAAGGTAGATTGCAAAAAAGTAATAATAATTAATTATTATTATTATAATAAATTTTAATAAATATCAAGTACTAAACAGTTATGATATATGATTTGAAATTTTATGTTGATTTAAAAAAAAGGCTTCTTTCAAGTACTCAAGTTCCTCTCTCTTACTACTTTTAAACAAACCTCCTTGAAAACTAGTATTCTTACTTTAGTGTTTACCCTAAATAGTTTTAAAAATGTGGAACACCCTGCGCCTTTTAGATTTGCAAAGTTAACTCTGTTTTAAAGAAAAAAAATTCACATTCACTGAAAACTTTGCAGGTAAAATGTATTAAGACTGAAATAAGAAAATAAAGTTTGGTTTATAAAACAATCAGTTTTAATTACTTAAAACATGTTTAATTTTTAAAAAATGTACTGACTGTGATTTTAAAATTATAACTTAAAAGCCTGGCTAAATTTATTGATCAACAAAATAATCAAGACAAAATTTAAGAAGCGAATCTTTATTAAAAGTTGCAATTTTGTTCTTCTAGAGCGCATTTTTATAAATAAACACCTTTTTTTGGACTAAAGTAAAAAATTATATTAACTTCTTTATTTAGAAATATATAATTTTGTTTTAATTTTCTATCTAGCTAAAATAGGGTGAAATATAAAGAGGGTTCAAATATATAGGGTGATTATTAGAACAAGAATTTATAGATGTAATAATGAGCGTCAATAAAGGAATGGTGTTAATAATTTTACCATTGCCTCAGAACTAATGTTATTGCATGTTGTGCAAAGTAATATTTCTTAAGTAATTTTTCCTATATATTTTTTGCTCCATAAAATCTAAATTTCTGAATGGAACAAATGGAAAACCTTTTTTCAGTTTTCAAGAGAGAAACCTATTTGAAATACTGATGTTACATGTGGATCACTTCATTTTATATATCCTTCGAACAGAATATTTATGACAACATAGATTTGCAATTTTATGTAACAAACTGCTTATAACTGTATTAAAATATTAAGAATTCCCTTAAACATTCAAAACTTTTAATATTGTTACACATAGCCTTTAGCAAGTTACCTTCACTGAACCAATTTGGTAATGAATCAGAATCTATGGCACAACCACTAGCACTAATCCAAGTCCAAACAAATTCTTTACTGGAATGATCAGCAATTGCTTCCAATGGGGAATGCCACATCATATCTGGTACATCAACAGATAAAGAATCACCATCTACATTACAGTATGATAATGTTCTATCATCCAAACTTCTTTGGTATCCATCAGTATCTATATCTCCAGAACCACATCTCACCAACTGTTCTGATGATTTTCCCAGGTTGTTTGAAAGCACAATACCATTTTCTTTGTTCAAGACAGGGCAAGATACAGCACTATCAGTACTAATTTTTCGAAAACTTTGAGTTCTACCATCTAATGAAATCGAGTCTGAAGCACAAGTTGATACTGAAATTCCCCTTTGAGAGACATTAGACATTGAATCTAAACTTGAAACACTCGATGAATGGTGCAAGCGCCTAATAGGGGCTTCAAGAACTTTCCATGTTCTTCCACATAATTCAGAACAGTTCACTCCAGTTCTGAGTAAAATGTCATGAGCATCTATACCAATGCTGAGTACCTAAGGAAAAAAAATATCGATGATCAAAAATGCAATTGAAAAGAAATGTTTCAAATGAACTTTTACAGTCATTCTAGAAATCATTAGAGAAGAGTGTCTCAATATCAGATAGGAGTGCTAGACTAAAATTTTAATTGCAATAGAATAGTACAAGTACATGCTCCTTGGCTGCTCCAAATGCACTTTTGCATTCTTTAAAAAGGGGATTTTCAAAAAGGAAATACATAATATATTCCTTTTTTGTTTTAAAAAGGAATTTTTCTATTCTTTTATTCCTTACAAATTATTCTATTTAGTGGCTTCATTCAGCAGGTTTACTTGTGTTTTTCTACACATCTTAAAATTTAATATACACATCTTAAAAATGGCTTCTTAATGCTCCTTTGCAAAAGTATCAATCAGCTACAACTGATAGAAATAAACTTAATTTTACTTCAAAAACTATAGAAGACAGAAACAGATACATAAAATGATTAGAGATGCTCTTGGTGATGAGGTGTTAGGTATCATGCAAATCTACCAGGAGTCTAGGCATTGTAAAATATATTCTACAATAATAATCTTACAAAATATTTTATTTTCCCTGAAAAGGGAAGTTCCTCTAGAGAAGTGATCTCCAAACTTTTTCGACTGTGTACCCTTATGACGAAAATAATCATAAATTGTACCCACTAATTTTATATATATATATATATATATATATATATTGTGTGTGTGTGTGTCAAAAATGATTTTTTTTTTCAGGAAATGAACAAAAAAATGCAGAAAATCAAGTTTGTTTTTATAATTCATTTATTTTAAATGAAACAATATATATACATGCAATTGATAAATTACAAGAGAAATTTGAAATTATAATTTAATGGGAACAGTGTGATTGAATTTGTTGACCACTAGACATGAAAGTAGAGTTGCCAGGTTTCTATAATGCAGAGTCGCCAGTTTCAAAAAAAAAAAAAAAAATTCGCCCAAATTTTGTTTTTCAGTTATAATTTTGTATGCACGGGAGGACATAAAGTATTTTGAAGAGAAATGTGGCGTACTCCCTAGAATTTTATGTGTACCCAGGGGTATGCAGAAAACACTTTGGAAACCACTGATCTAAAGCAGAAGTTCCTTACCAGTAGTCCAAGAGAACCCAATAAGTAGTCCACGAGGTCAAGAGTGATAAAAAAAAAAAATTGGTTTCATTGTTTCAAAATGACTGTGAATTTAAACAATTTTTTAAAACTGGGAGCAAAAAATTTTTTTGTTCCAATTCTAAAACTTCCTGTACTCCTTCTACTTTCTAACATTTTGAGTACGAAAAAATCCTTGTTCTGCTTAAAAATTTCTTATATATTTTCTGTGAAAAGGACTCACAGCATCATAGCCATTTCGCAACATCACAGCTAGTAAAACAAATGCAAGCTGAAAAATCTTGTTAATCTTTAAGTTTTCATAAGCTTTTATGTTTGTAATTAAGTTTTCATTTACGTTAAATTTGTTATTGTTATTAACACTTTGAGGTCTAAGCCGGAGTGTCACTCGGGTTCCCATTTTCTCTGAAGCAGACTAAACCCAAGAGTCTCTTGGGGTCAACTTTTAATTCTCTGAACTACAAAAATACCAATTATATACATTCGCCATCTTTTTAGATAGTATCTATGAACCTTCTACTTTAAAAATATATATATATATATAGAGAGAGAGATGGCAGCACCTAACAGAGGTAAATTTATTAAATGATATAGAATCCAAATTCAAATCAGTATTAGTTTGAATGCTCTTTGTGCAAATCCATACTTTGAAATGTATCACACCAAAGCAAATTTTATTAAATGATGCTATTTACCAATAAAAGCTATTTTTAGATCTTTATAAACCATTTGGGTAAGTTTTTATTCGATTTTATTTAAAATTTCATGTTGAAAAGTTAAGTTTCCTTATGCGGAACATTTTTCTTACTTTTAAAACTTGATTTTTTCAATAATTTCTCATGAAATATTAATTTTTAGTAAATTTAAATAGTTTCTACAATATGAATAAAATCAGTTTAAAACTTATAATAATAAAAAATTGCTAAGATATATATCTTCAAAGTATTTTTAAAAAAATAACGAAAAGTAGTAAAAACCCTCAGTCCAGAGTTAGACATACGGTCGAAATAGCTCAGACCTGAAAGTGTTAAGTTTATTTGTGACTTTTTATCAAAGTGTTTTATCACAAATAGTTTGTTTATTCAGAAAATAAAACACATTTATGCCTCTAAAAGGATTGGTTGTGTGGTGGTCCTGGAGAGATTTTTCTTTTGACAATTCTTTCCTGATCAACAAAAAGTTAGGAACATTTATTCTAAAGTCTACCCTCCTTACTCAAACCATAGCAATCTCTCAGGAAAAGTTTCCAATTCAGAGATCAAATATAATCATATTCTAAATAGATACTTGTGGACATTCTTAAAACACAGGACACTCAAACCTTAGATTCCCAAACAGGATTCTTTTCAATCTCAATCCTACAAAGGAGATCCAGAGATTTATTTAAATGATGGTGCTATATAACAAGGGGGCAGGGCATAGTGTTTGAGGACTCCAGATACATAAATACAACAAAGAAAAATGGTAAATATTTTAAACAGAATTCATTTTAAAACTTGATATTTATTGATCAAGTTAAAAAAGAAAAGGAACTCTTTAAAATCATTTTTAACATAGGACTATGTTCCTCAATAACAGTCCTCCATAAAGAAAAAATTCAGAGTCCATTGCGAGTTATAATTTTGGCAGCGTGCCACACAGTAGCAGTAAACAGTTAAATGAAAAAGTACCAAAATGCGTTTTAAAAAAAAAAGAGAGAGAGAGAGAGGTAAGTAACAATAAGTAATCCTATGTTAACAACATGCAGACGTTTCGTTAGAAGAGACTACCTGAAATTTTTTTTCATTACATTCTTTTCTGATATGCAGATCTTCCAATAAATAAACACAATATAGTCAATCATTATAGTACCCTTAGAACTGCTAATGAGAATAGTTTAAAGATATTGACAAGTGGTTTTCACAATCATAGAAACTTTCAATTCATAAGTAATTGAATTCAAATCAAATATATACTCAATAACAACCTACTGCTGAAACGATACATTATTACATACTTAATATATCATTTCCGTGATATATCAGCTTTGCAGCACATTCATTTTACAAGAGCCAAATGCTAGATAAGGTATTACTGCATTGCAACATATGAGTTATTAACCAGATAGATTGAACCAATAGAGGTATATTTTCTCTTTCCAATCCATTTTACAGATATCTTCCCTCTTGTGCAAAGTAGTTGGTAAATTGAGATGAAGTTGCAAAGAACATATTACTAACCTAAATGTACAATAAAAAATGATTTTTTTTTGCTAAATTACAAAAACTGTATAGAGGTGGCATATAATCTGGTTGCTACAAGTTGATTAGCTTATGTTTCATGGCATGAAATTTCATTGCTATACAGTCGATTCCAGTTAATTGGACTACATCAGGACAAGATCATTTTGGTCCTAATAACCAGCTGGTCCGATTAAACGAACATACCTGATGTTACAAGATGGGATTCGGTCTGAATAAGCGGCTGGTCTGATTAACTGGTGGTCCAATTAACCAGAATCGACTGTATTTAACTTGTATAACCAGATGGCAGTGTGTTTTATAAATAATCAAACAAGAGATAACAATCAAAGCAATAACAAAAATATTCAGGCATTAAACGAGACAAATTTTTAATGCCTTCACAGCTGTTTGTTATCTAGGCGTAGAGTGGAATATACCTAATATCATGAAAATACTAATGACTTATGATTTTCAAAGTCATTATGTATGAAACTTTTCCATACACACAACTTTTATTTTCCCTGTATGTTAAAATCCCCAGAAAATAAAAAAATATTTCTTTCGTATACTGATACATAAGCTCTAAAAAATAAAATATTAATGTTGTTATGAAAAGCCCAGTAGAGGGGGCTAATGACTGCTAGGAGGTGGAGTTAGCGATTACTGTGACAACCGCAACATTATATTTGGTCAAGTGGCAGCAGAGAAAAAATAACCACAAAGTAACATTCTCCTGTATGGCAACAACAAAAAAAACTGTCAATTTTGAGATTTTAAAAGAGAATAAAGTCGCTTGCATATGGTACATATGGCTATGTTTTTATTTGATGCATGCCTCTCTCACTGCATGGATTGGAGATTTTTGAAAGTAGGGATAAGTACTCCCTTACATAATTCATATTCATATCTCTTTTATTCAGCTTCCGTATACCCATAGATCGCTCCAATATTTGTATTCAAAATTCTATTCATAGTGTTGCCATTTCTGCGACAAATGTAAAACAATTATTTTAATGATTTCCATCATTATTATTTTTTGTGATAGTTAAAATTAGTTGTTTCAAATATCTAGGGTTTTTAAGAATACTAATATAAATCTATATATGACCAACTTTTCAAAATAATCTTAAAATATAGAAACATGTCTTCAGCAATTTTATGACTACAATTTTTTTAAACAATTCAAATTACTAAACACCAATCAAATACATAATTAAAATATACCTGATCATACAGACCAACACTAATGTTTGTCAAATTTCCAAACATTTCAATCCAGCCATTTCCAGTAGCATTACTATCATTTTCCCCTGAGTGATAACCATCAATCCCCTTGCGAAACCAAACCTAAAAATAAATTTCTTTTGAAATTTAATGATACAAAACGAATTCATTGATACAACGTTTTTAGTAACATTCATAAAAACAGAAAATATGTGGAATTATACATGGGACAGAAAATACATGGAATTATACATGGAACAGAAAAAATATGAATTAATGACTATCTCTCAACCAAAAATTGCAAATCACTAAAATTTCCCCCACTGGAAAAAAATAATTAATTTAAAGGTTAAACATGCTTAATGGTGCAATATTTTCAATAGCATTTAACAGAAAAACAGAAAATACATATAGAATGTAGAAGTAAAATATACTATGAAATAGTATTTTAACAAATCAGAAGATCAAATTTATTTTCTTTGTATGAAAAGGCACTAATTACAAAATACTAAGGATACTTTAAAAAATGCTTTTAAATTTCCAAAAATCTTATAGACAGTTAATTTAAAATCACCTCCCTTAAATGCTGATAACTTTTAAACTTAAGACCAATATAATGATTCAGAAAGCTAAAATTAAAAATATACTACAAATAATCAACCTGGAACTATTTTAGAAAGATTAAACTTTCTTCCATTTTTGTAAAATTTTAATAGACAATAAAAATTTTCTATTGTAACAATGATATTACATATAATTTTATTATTTCAAACTAGCAATTAAATAGTTATTTGTTATATTCAGGCTTGAATATAACCAGTATTTTCCTTTCACAATTACAGATTATTAACTTCAGTCAAAATTTTTTGCATTTTACATAGAGGAAAAAAAAGCAAAACCATTAAATAACATTAAATTAGAACAAAAGACATCAAATATTCAAAAAGTTAGATTTTGTTGATTGTCATGAGAAATTTCTAACATATTAGATTTAATATGATGGTAAGTAAATTTATTTCAAATACTGATTTTTTAACAATTTTTGGAAAAAGAGTCCTATGCAAGTACATTTGCAGTGTTTCGATATATATATGTTGTTTCTAATGCCCCCCTGGCCGGAAATTCTAGACCAGGTCCATAGAGGCTTCAGGTTGAAGTGTGCGTCTCTGGTTTATATAGCACCACAAGGGTCGGAGAAATGGCGACTCCAGTCCAGAGATTCGGGGGGGGGGGGGGGAGGCAATGTCGGCTCTTAGGGTTATATATATATGTATATATATATATATATATATATATATATAAGATGCAGGGTGTGTCACAATTCCTTCTGGGATTTGGAAGGCTTATTAAAAAAAAACATATTACCAATACAGCAACAAAGATGACTTTATTGGAGAAAGAAACATTACAAGTTTTGTTTCACAAATGTGTTAGTAGATGGCGGCACTAGGTCTGATAGCAGTAGCAAATAACCGAAACACAGACTTCATTTTGCACATAAGAGAATGGCGTTTACAGGTTCACAGAAAGCTTACCGCGTGTTAGAATTTGCGAAAAGTGAATCTGTTGTGACAGTTCAAAGACAATTTCATACAAAATACGGATTTCAACCACCAACGGATAAAACAATTCATGCGTGGTTTCAGAAATTTCAGAAAAGTGGTTGCTTGTGTGATGGAAAACGAACTGGTCGTCCAGGCCCTTTGGCGGAAAAGGTTACTTGTGTACAAGATGCGTTTGTGCAAAGCCCGAGAAAGTCAATTCATCAAGCGAGTGCGGAATTACAGAAAAAGCAAGTGATACATGAATTTGACTTTAGACTTGATATCTGCCGCATCATGAAAGGTTCACATATTGAACATTTTTTAAACAAAACTTGAAATGTTTCTTTGTCTAGTAAAGTCAACTTTGTTGCTGTATTGGTAATGTTTTTTTTTATAAGCCTTCCAAACCCCAGAGGGAATTGTGACACACCCTGTATATATATATATATATATATATATAATATATATATGTATATATATATATGTATATATATATATATATATATATATATATATATATATATATATATATATAAGAAAAAAGCATTCTCTCGTTTTAAATTTAAACAAATTTAGTATTAGGTCTAGGATTATATAATTTTAGGCTATGAAAAAAAAATTCGCCGGGCATTTATTTTTTTGGGGGGGAGGGGCAATTGCACCTACCCCCCCCCCTGGAGCCGCCGTTGGGTCGGAGTCCATCTTAGCTAGTTGCTACCTCACTTTTGACTGACCAGCCTCAGGGGCAACATACGGGGATCGTACCCTTTCTCACCCTCTCTGACCTTAAAGATGGGACTTTCCTGTCTATGGATTTAGCGTACTCATAGCCGGCCTACACATTGAATGGTGCATGTCAGGATTTGATGTGAGCACCCTCAGCACCAAAAGCCAGCATGCTACCTTGATCCTACCGATGTATAAATATGCATATGCATGTGCAATAAACAAGGGTGAAATTCAAAAATTGCACTGGGGCAAAATATACTGTAACACATCAGTAAATACTTTGTAAGATTTGATTTTAGTATAAACTTTAGTTTTTCATTAATTTCAGAAAATTTTCAACAAGTTTTCAAAAATTGCAAGTTTTATGTACACCAAAATTTTGTGAAACTTTTGAACCATTTTCTGTTTTTTTGTGCAAGTCATTATTTGTATGTTAAGGACTTTTCTACACAATAAAGGAATAAACATAAAAAAACACAATAAAGAAAAATTCTTGTGCTGCCTCTCCATGAATTGAACAATACAGAGATATAAAACTGCAATAGAAAAGGATACTCACCAATAAATGTAAGAAATTATTTTGAACAATACACATTTTGGAACTTTAATGAAATTGAAGAAATTGTAATTTTAAGTATTTGAGAGATGAAAATGGATTTATTTTTGCAATTTGAAGAAGTACAAACATTGTTGCACTAAACTGGCCACAAGGTCTTCCAAATTCTGGAAATAGCATGCCCTAAGGTAGAAGCAGGAGGAAACATAAAGATATATTTAGATTTCAAACAGGAAAATTCATGGCCTGTTTCAAGGTGTGACAGCATTTCTCTGTTATTGATCTCTAAATCATGACATTTTTCATATTTTCAGGACCTGTTTTCTGATTTTGCAACTTTTTCATGACTTTTGAGACCAAACACAAAGTAAAATATAAACTGAAATTTTAAATTACCTTGTGGCTTTTGCTTAAAGCCCACACAACTTGTTTTCCAACGCTAACCTGAGTAAGTCCCTCTTCAACATTTGGAGGTTCAACAACTATCCACGAGCTGCCTATGTAAAATGATGCATTTTATTCAGTAAAAAGGTGGTAAGAAAACAGTAACAAGATAATCTAAAAATATATAACATCAGTTTAAAGTAGCAACTAACCAAATTAGGAGAATAAAGCCTAAAACTAATCTTTATAATTATAATGTATGTTACACATATAATATAAAGTGTTTTAAATAAATAAACTAGATTAATTGCCCAGAAGATTTAAATATCCAGTAATGCATATAAGTAATAATTTTTAACACTATGGTCATGCTTTCACTTCTGCGCATTAGATATAAAATAAAAAGGAGAAACAATTATGAAGTGGAATTGATATACACCATTAAAACATCAAACTAAAGTCAAAATCCATGTAAATCATAAAACAAAGCAACCAACTCTACAAAACTCTACAACTGAACAAAATAAAAACTTATATATTACTCATATATATTACTCATGAGTGGTCAAAACAGATAAAAAGAAAATGAAAACCTATTTACTACATTGAATCTTTTTACTTTACTTTTTGTTCTTATATTTTTAAATAACACTTCCACTCAATCCAGTTCTCCTGCAGTTCCTTTAAATTATCATCATTTACATTTTACATAATGCATAGAAAACTGAATACATCAGTTAAATTAAGATTATCAAATACTATATAAGCACTTTACCCATTGATCTTTCTCTAGTGACACCAGTTCTAACTAAAGCTTCTCCTGACCATGTTATAGCCCATACAAGACCAGTAGGGCCAACAGAGACTTGACTAACCTCAGATTTATCTGGGGTAGGGATATGAATCCAGTTTTCACCTTCTGGAGAATTTTCTGTCACTCCATCTCGAAATACAGTCTGAAAGGGATATGTTAAAAATTATAGTAAGCATATACATTCCAAATATAAATGGAAATTTTGCAAATTATATTTAATTTTACACTGGTTTTGTTTTAGCTTCATATTTAAATTTTATTTAGCTTCATATTTAAATTTTTAATAGCAAAGCCTTTAGAAATAAATGATATTGATTACAAAAAAAACTTTTAACAGTACACTGTATTCATCAACTGAATCAAAAAATTTTGTCTTTTGAAATTTAAAACTTTTCTTTATTAATATTTGTAACTATACATATAAGGATACATTGAATTTCACATAACATGAATGTGGAGAATTATTCTTACTTCTAACTAGATAATTTGTTTTACATTACAAGACAAACCTAAAACAAACAATATAAATGCATAGTACATGACTATAAAATAATTCAATTTTTACACAGACTTTTAATTTACTCGAGGGTTTGGTAGATTGGTTGGTTTTAGAGAGCTACAGGCATCTTTTTACTACATCAGAGCTAAACAAAACAAGACTTATAATTTAAATATGGTTCAAAATGACTAGAAACATCCATGCTAACTTCAGAGCATGGTCTGCAGATTATGGTATCAAAGGCCAGAACCCTTACCAGTTAGCTATTATTTTAATTTAATGAGACCTTTAGAGACTTTTACAACAAATTAGAAATAAAAAATATTTTCAATCCTTTTTAATTATGTAGAGGACTTTTGAGTACATATTTAATGTATTTAGCCATAGATTTATGCTAATAAATATACTGTCATAAGAACAATGAATATGTAACAAGTTTGTATGAAATGTTTCTATATTAGAATCACATTTACAGACAGTTAAACAAACCAAGACTTATAATTTAAAGATGGTTCAAAATGACTAGAAACATCTATGCTAACTACAGGGTTCAAGTTTGCAAATTATGGTATCAAAGGCCAGCACCCTTACCAGTTAGTTATTGTTTTCATTCAATGAGAACTTTAAAGACTTTTACAACTAATTAGAAATAAAAAATATTTTCAATCCTTTTTAATTATGTAGAGGACTTGAGTACATATTTAATGAATTCAACCATAGATTTATGCTAATAAAAATACTGTCATAGGAGTAATGAATATGTAAAAGGTATGTATGAAATGTTTTTATATTTTTGTCACATTTATTTTACATGTATTTATTAATGAGATTTAGGATTTTATTTTTTATGTTTCTACTTTTAGCCATATGCTTATTAGGTCATAAAAAAGTCAATACTTTAATTAATCTAAACATATAACACTTATTTTTTAAATTAATAGTTCCAAAATTAAGATCTGAGTTTAGTTTATACTTAAGCACAAATTTGAGTACTTAATTAAAATTTTTACCTATCAGGATAAAGTGCTGAAAATAAAGCTTGAATCTCAAAACAACAATTGACTAGGTAAGAAAATTGCCACAAAAATATATCTGTAGAGCATTTTTACAGAAAATTAAGTCATTTGTATGATCTAATGTAGAAAAACAATCATTAAAATTGTTAGGATTATTTATATCAAAAATGTTAATTAAGTACTAATTAGAAGAGGGTTATTCTGATTTATAATGCAAGTTCACATTTTTAGTAACTGATATTACTTTTAAAATGCAGTGCAATTCACTTTATTGATAAAACTGCTATTTTCAATTTTATATCCCAACTTTTAATACTGTGAGAACATTTAAGAACTTAACTCTGACTAAATCAAAAGTAAAGAAAAACTTGAAACCTACAAAAAAAAAAAAAAAAAAAAAAAAAAAAAAAAAAAAAAACAGGTAACCCCGTATAACACGGCACTTCTATAGCACAGATTCACTTTAACACGGTTCGAGAATTGGAAACATCGCCATATGACACGGTGCTTTTATAGCATGGATTCACTCTAACAAGGTTAAAAAATTGGGTAAAATCCTCGTACGACATGAAATGTAATAAAAACTATTGAAAGCGAACTTCATCTAATTTGAAATTAGGGAAACCCCCATACAGTTAGAATCATTTATCTTAAATGAAGATCCTTCAAATGAAAGGAGTCCAAAGTTTAAAAGAGAACTTTGTAAGTACTTAGCACCATATAAGGAAATTTATAAAGATCTTTTAAACTAAAAGCAAGCAATCTAAAATAACAGATTTTTTGCAAAAGGTAGAGCATGGATCTGAAGATAATGCAGAAAAATGCTCAAAGGATAAGGATATCTTGCCAAAAAGAAAACACCCTCGGTTAATAGTGCTTAGTGATGACGAAGAAAACATTGTTTAATTCATATTAATATGTATTACTTCTTAAGAAAATTTTAATAAAGATATTTATCTTAATTATGAAAACATAATAGCATGGTTTTTTTTTAATTTTTGGAACCTAACCCGCCCCCTTTTCGTACTAGTTCTTTGTTTCATATAACATGGATTCACATAACACGGTACTTTTTTGGAACATAACTCCCATGTTATACGGGGGTTACCTGTAAATTAATAAATATTTTTAAAAAAGCAGATTTACATGCAGGATAAGATGGAGTATTTGAAAGGAAGATGTAACATGTATGTTATATAACACAATGATACCCACTCTTCCTAATATAGTAACAGCCCACACAGCAAACTTTTGAGGCTCTCCACCTGGAATTTCTGTTCCTCCAACACAAACATCTATAAAGGGTTCTCTTACTGGATCATCATTAACACCAGGAATCTACAAATAACACAAATAACATAATTAAAATATTAAGCAGTTATAAGCTCATTAAAGAAATGCACTTCTGTGGTTATCAGACTTCCTGTGGAGTAGACTTATCAGAGTGAAATTTGGCAACTCTTTTTCTGGGACCTTTCGACTATCTACTGTTTTAAGCCCTACTCTCTTTTCTTCGTTTTTAGCTGGTGTTGAGAAAGAGATTTCGGGGTCTTGTAGGATCAGTATGTTTGATGATATTGTACTGTGGGATTCTAACTCAGATATTGCTTTAAAATGCAGCACTCTAAAAATAATTTTGAGTTACTAACTATGACAGCTCAACTTTTGTAATGTAGTTTATGAAATAACAATTACAAAAATTTGCTGTTATTAAAAAAAAACTAGAAAAGCATTATATAATTGAAATAATTAATCAAAAACCTTTTTTTACACGTATTTATTCCAAATTAAACTGTATATATCCCAACATTTATTCAGTGTGATAAGAGAGTTCTACTATGGGAGGGGAGGAAGCCTAGTTCCTTTAACCCTTTCAGGAGCGCCGTTTGCACAGTGTGAACGCCTAAATCTAGTCTTCTTTTCACTTGTATTCAATGTATTCCAGTTAAATGAGCAGAAAATGGCTAGTACTGCCATCTGTTTTCAGTTTAAAGAAGTAAAAACATTTTGCAACCTTTAATTGGAAAATTTTTCAAGATTTTTTAGGTTAAAAAAAATCAGGAAAAAAATCTGCACCGTGTAAAGGGCTGAGGTTGTTGTCCCTGAAAGTGTTAAGGAAAGTATAACTAAGACATTTCTAACTGCAGATAAATTTTTAAGGTCTTGAAGTACAACATAATTTTACAAACTTTTATGATGTTTTATTTTCATAAAAATATAATTTAAAAATCATTATAAGTTATAATTGCATTTAATTCAATAACATTTAGAAATTTTAAATAAAGAGTAAGACATCCTTAAAATGGAAAGAAACCTTAAAGCAAAAATCCTAAATGTCATAACAAAATTCTTAATTTAATTTTAAAAGATTTACCATTATAGAAACAACAATGAAATTCACTCTTAAAAATATCAAAGGATATATCTTTTTGGAACTGTTTTTCTATCTTGATTTCTTTTAGATTTTCTGTAAAAGTTTTTCAAACTTTATTGGTTTTCAAAAATAAATTTGTCTTCTTATAGCCTCTAAATTACATTGAATATAATTTTTTCTTCAATAATTTCTCAGTTGTCAACATTCAAAAAATAAATAAATAAATAAAGATATTTAAAGAGCCAAATTTTTATCAACACTTAAAAAATTTCTTATTGTTCAATAATTCAATTGTTACTAAAACAAGAATAATCTATATATTATTTCTAAAAGGTTTTTTATTTGGAGAACTATTTTGAGAGAACTGTTGAACATAATAATATGGTTGAGGTATCAGAACAAAGGTCTTGGTGTGTAGATGTGCCAGTCGAAGAGAAAAATAAGACAGGGGCAATGATTCGGGTAGAGCATTGAAGAAATGTAAACATTTTCTCTTCTGCTAGATTGCATGCACATGCTCACATTTTTTTTCTCATTTTGCATTGCTCTGAACTTTTTAATTTTGAAATCATCTGCTCTCATCACCCTTCTGTAAATTAATTAATAAGTTTCTTTATTGGAAACATTCGTGTAGGTGTACATTACTCCTTTTGCATGGAAAAACAATTTGCACTAAAATTTATTTTGTTCCCCCCTGAAGAACAAAAATTTTATTAGTGATAAAATAAGAATTTATTAATTTAATTAGTGATTAAATTAATAATTATACTAATTAAAGAATATACTAATTAATTAATTGTAATTTATTTATTTTTTCATTTTATTAGTGATTAAACAGAATTTTATTAGTGATATTTTTCTTTGGTATGCCTTTTTAAAGTTTAATTTTATTTATTCAATTCTATGTATACAACTGAATTACATAAGACAAAATTCAACCAAACTATCAAGAGAAAGCTTCTAATTTGTCTCATAATTAAAGGATAATCTATATATTATTTATATAAGGTTATTTTTTACATGGAAAACTATTTTGAGAGAACGACTAAATGTAAAAATATGATTGAGGTATCAGAATAAAGGTCTTACCATGTAGATGTGCTAGTCAGAGAGAAAAATGCGATTGAAGGAAAGGTTCAGGTGTGGCGGATTGGTAAAATTACCATGTAAAGTCTTCGAGAAAAGCATGCATGTTCACTTCTTTGTTTACATTTACTTTTATCACTTGCACACTGAACTTATAAATTTTAAAAAACAGGCCAATTGTAATACATTTTTAATTGTCATTGCCCTTATCTACATAAGGTGCTTCAGTGTCCCATTTGAAGTGCTCAGGGTGTTCTATGATCAGTCTTAAAGTAAGTAAATACTTCATCTATATATTAATTCTATAGGGTTTTGTTACTGAAGAGAACTATTTTGAGAGATGAGCTGAACATAAAAAAAAAAGTTGAAAAATGGAGGTCATTGAATAAATTTGTAAATTTTTTTCAATCATCTGAAGTTTACCTTTGTTACTTGAGAAAGTTTGTACTATTCAAAAAAATTAACCGTGGATTTTGGCGGGTTTCTACTATACTATTGAACAGTAATAATCTTCTATTAAGGAAGTCAATCTGAAAAAAATCATTGTCCCTACTTATGAGATGTATAACAAGGTGCCATAACAGTTTTGCCAACAACACGATTTGCTGTTACGTTTCGTCATTGAAACTAAACAAAATTATTTTCCCAATGTTCAGCAACCAGAAAAAAACACACATATGGAAGAGGAGTCTATGATAGAAGTTAAAAAATTTCTCATTACTAAGAAGCCCACTTGGCTGCTCAGTTTGAGCACCCATAACAATCAGTTAAAGTTGATAAATTAGATGCAAAGACTGAACTGCTGAAGTTCAATAAGAATTGAGTTGCATAAGTTAGAATGACATTTGTTATTCCGATAATGAAATGAAATTTGCTCGATTTCGAGCAATGGGGCCACTAGTAGTATGTTTAAAACTCTCTGTATAGATATATTTCTATATTTGTATAAAAGATTAGTCATGAGAACACTTTCTTAATAAATCATTTTATATAAAATTAGAGTAAATAAGTATCAACACTGTTTGGTTAGATCTGAACTTATTTATTTATTATTATTATTTTTTTTATATTTTTGGGAGGTGGGTGAGGGGGAATGGTAATACTATTTATTCTTTGTCTTTTAAGTATTTCTTTGTTATATGAATATCAAAACAATCCAAGACTACTAATTTGTAAATTGCATGAGAAAACTGTGACATATTTTCATCTTTGTTATTTTTTCAGTTTCCATTAGTTTCTGGGAAAATATTGGACCTTTTTAGACAGGGGCAGGAGGAAGACTCGAAAACTGCCCTTTGGCAGCACAACTGCTAAACTAAAGAATACGCTCAAAAATCAAAATGGAACACCACAGTAAAATAAACCATAGCATTAAAAGAAAAGAAACAAACAAACAACCAACAACATTCTCAAATTCAAAGTATAATTAATGTTATACTTATTAGAAAAAACTTGACACTCTCCTTTGACAGGGAAAAAAAATTTATCCCTTAAAACACTTTTAAATTTACTTGATATTTTATATAAGAAAAATATCAGACATAACTTGCCGTATTGATCAGTTAAAAAAAAAAAATTTGCACGCAAATTACTTGATAAATGATTAAAAGTTCAAAAATAAAGCATAAAAATTACATTTCCATTATGGAGCAATTAAACTCTCATAATTTACTAACATGTAAAAAAAATTTACAAACAAGAAATTAGCAGATTTTTCATTAATATTTATCACTGATATAAAGGGTAAAAGGTCTTTCCAAAACAATGCAATTACAAATCAAAAAGATGATTAATTACAGGAGTCCATTTATTTGTGGCACAAAACCTTCGGTATCTAATCCACTTGCGTCGTCTGACCAAAGAACTCCAAGTTTTATTCGGACCATATTTAGCCGGAAAATCAGCAGCGTATGTCCATCCCTGAAGAAAATATTAAAAAAAAAGTTCTTTTGATATTAAAATAAAATTATAGCATTATCTTGGTAGAAACTTTTAAAAATTACAATAAGCATCACAAATATGAAAAATTCTTGTAAATACTAACCTCAGGTTCAAGGGGTTGACCTTTTAAATTATCCTCAACATACCATTCTTCTTCCCACTCCCATGCATTGGAGGGTAAAACAAAGTTCTCTTGAGGTAAAGCTGTTAACCCATCTTTACTACTCCAATGAGGTCGATCAGTAGGCAATAACTTGTCACAAAATCCACTAACAGGATTCCACCTCTAAATGAAATTTCAGTAAAGTATTAGACATTAAATAAATTAAAAGAAAAAATTAAATAATAAGATATATTTAAAACCAAAAAATAGTTATTTTAATATTATTATCCAACCTCTAAAAATACTTCTTAGACAAGGCTAAACAGTTGTAAATATATCTGAAGCAAACACACTAGATAATTATAAAGATACATTAATTCAATACATACTGCATCAGAATTCAAAAGCAATTTATTTCACTAAAATTCATTCATTCATTGTCATATTATTATGTCATGATCATTAGCATAATAATCTGAACACATCATTAACTGTAATATAAAAGAAATAACCTTTTCATTTTAAATGTCTGACAAATAACATTTACCTGAAATATATCAAATATAATGATACATCTTTTATTTGAAAAAAAAAGTTTCAAAAACCTATTTAATTCATTCTGAAAATAGAAAGTTCATTATATTCCAGATCCTCCAAAATTAAAATCAGTCACAAAATTGTTGAACAGTCTTAACCTCTGATTTCAGCATCTATAAAAGGTAACAGAGAGACTTGAATAACAAAAATCTTTGGATATACCAATATCTATACCAATAATGCATAAAGAAATTTATCCCATGAAAATTCTCTCAAGTATTATAAATTAAGTAGCTCAATGAACATATCAAAAATTTATTGGCTAAACAAATTCACATACATACAGAAAAAGTGATAATTTTAATTTACTACTTATTATTCACCAATAAATTTTTATTTTAATAATCCTTGTTCCAAGAAGCTCTAACCAAGAAGTTCCAACTAGCTCTAAACACCTGAACTATAGGAATTAAAACTACATAGTCTTTTTCAGAAAGTAAACTTGTAGGCACCTACACAGATCGATCTTCAGATGAGACAATACTCAATGGTGGAGATGGCATATGTCTTGTTTTGTTGACCAGAGGCATGAAACAATACCAATTTAGTGCACACCAAATTGCCTAAATTTAAACTTGAACTTATTGCAATCCAAGAGGACCTTATTATTTCGGATACATAATTTTCATATTTACAAAATAGATGCAAATAAATGCGAAATTTCTCGATATGAGCAAATAAATGCAAAAATTATTTCTTTGCTACTTTTCAGCAAAAACTCAGTGATAAATGGCTTTTTTAGCGAAATTAGGTAATAATAGTAATAATTTATTAACATAATTGCGTAACTAAGACCATCTGAGGTCTGTAACTGAGAAATCTCACTCTCCTTCAGATTTGCTCCGAATTTCACCCAGACAGTTTGTCCATATCGTAGTTGAACCAAAAAATCTAACTATAAAAATCAAACATCAAGTTTGTGGAGCAATTTAGTAGATTTAAGATCGTCTCTTGAGTGCTCAACTCAAGGGTATTTCAGCTACTTACATTAATTAACCAAGAGACTATTGTTGATGTTTTATACAGATTTTAATTGCAACAAAATGCTGCTACCTTAATTTTGCAAAGGCAGCTATACAAAGCTTCTGTAGTCCCATTAACAGAGTAGATGCTGAGAGATTTCAGTAAGTACAACGTAGTAATAATGCCAGAAGACAAACACTTAAGTAACATAATGTGGAAACTGCTACAATGTTAGCTTTTAACTAAGCCAAAGTACAAGTAAAACTGTAATTTTTTTAATAAACATAAAATTCTTGAATTTATATTTTTTTGCGAATAAATGTGAAATTTTATGTATTGTATTTTTTTTGTTGCGAAATTTATGTATCCCTACTTATTATTTAAGTTGCATTAAGGTATGCACACAGGGCATAAGGTACACTATTTTTTTGTGACTCTAAAGAAGCCCTTGAGGCAATACAGAAAAGTATTTCAAAAGACACACAATATTCCCCAATCACTTAACAGGATAAACCAACTGTATAAAAGCTGTACTATGCAATGGATACCAACTCATATTAACATTAAATGTAATGAAGCCAGGTAACTCAATAGTGAAACATTGATATCTGTTTTTCTATGCAATGTGAATTCTGTGGTCCAGGTTTAGACTTGGAGAAAAAAACAATTGAAAAGAAATATCAGATATGCAAACTAAATGCAAATACAAAAACAACTAAAACTACTGCAAGACTCAGAACATAATATTACGATGAGTAACATTATGATGAGTAATGTGCTACAAAACTAAACATTCAATAATCAGATTATAACAGCAAAAGAAGACTATTTTAAGACTGATATAGGTAACCATAATATTAATAGTATTCTGAACACTCATTTAAATAAGTTACTTTAAAACTAAATAACTTTTACAGATTTAAGATATATATGAGAGTGAGAGTAAGAAATATTTAATAATTGTGAAGATCGCTCTATGATTTTTCATTTTCAGCAGTATCATGTAAAGTTACGAGTTAAAATTACCTCATTTTCAAATGTCACTACACGGTATCGAATCGGTATATCTTTGGTAGGAACATATACGTAAATTTTATGATCACCTCCTATGGCCCAAGCAAAAAACTCATGAACAGAAATTTTTTTCACATCCAGACCATCACTTTCAAGTTCAGTCCATTGATTATTTGCAGTAGATAATGTAAACACCTTTCCATGACAATCTACAGCCCACAAATAAGACATTAGAGACACAATTAAGAATTACTGTCAAGACACTGATCGAAGGCAAAGGTCCGCTTCTGCTGATTTCCGCATCGCTCCTCATAAAGAAACTACGATCCTAATGGTTAGCACATATGTTATCTAGAGATTAGGACCTTTAATACTCCTCAAAGGAAACCGGTGTAAACAGTGATGAGAAATAGCATACGGAGAAATATATGGTATTATTTTTATCTATACGTATCTTTATTGATGTTATTCAAAATAAACTACCGCTATGATACGGTAAAACAAAA
This sequence comes from Dolomedes plantarius, assembly GCA_907164885.2. Classification (NCBI taxonomy): domain Eukaryota; kingdom Metazoa; phylum Arthropoda; class Arachnida; order Araneae; family Dolomedidae; genus Dolomedes; species Dolomedes plantarius. Next base: position 44,201,670 of record OU015497.1, on the reverse strand, counting down.
TCACTCTAAACACTATGTAATGTTTACATTGCAAAGAGGCTTTTAAAGGTAAGGTGTTTGGATTTTGCCTTATTTGCTATAATCAGCTTAAAGTGTGATTATTGAGATATAGTTCAATTATTCTTCAGTAGGGGTCGTTCCACTATTCCTCCTCCATCCCCCCCCTCTCCCAAACGCTTTTTACGGAAAGTTTTCGGTATCTCCTATTTTCAGATAAAACAGACGATGCAAAATTTCAAAATTACTCTTTTTTTTAACATTTGACAAAATACCCTGGCATTTTTTTTTTTTTTTTTTTTTTCACCGATGCAAGCAAAATGAAGAAGCGTTCACCCGACGTCGCTACTGAGTCGCTTAGTTTGGGTTTGGATTAAATATTATTTTTCTCATGTTTTACGCTGTTATATGTTTAAAAGTTACCTCTTGCCGAAAAGTATATTTTATGTTTTGATGTTCGCGTACAATGTAAATGATAGTAAATTTTTCATATTAATTTTGCTCTGTCTTTTCAGATTTCGCTATGACCTTAAAAAATCGTTCACTTAAATAATTTCTACATCGAGTGTTTTAGTTGTACCGCCTAATCAAAATGAGTTCCGTTGACTTAAGTTCCCGCGACTTTGCAAAGTAAGCATCTTTTATTTTAAACTATATCTTATATATTCTTTTAGGAAATGTATATTGCTCTGTATACCGGCTTTGTCAGATTATTTCTAATTTTGAAAAAGTTCAGTAAATTTAAAAAAGCCGGGGTTTGTTTTTTACAGCTGGAGTATTTACTTTTTACTTTCTCTAAGCAAATCGTTACGAGTAAGTTTAATAAATTATTGTAAAGAGTGAACTTAATGAAGATTGTCGTATTGTTTAAAACTTTTTTTCAGATCAAGTGAGTTTATTAAATCCTTTCCATTCCTAAATTTAACCTCTCTGTCACATGTTTTATGTAATAAAACTCATAGCTGCCAATGCATCCTTCATTGCTTAAGAAATTAAGATCTTCCTCAAGAGCTGAGTGTTAATTGATGATTTTGTATATAATAATCAGGTAACTTGTATTAAATATTTTTAATCCTTGTTTCTATTAATATTATACATACAATAGCCTATTTTTATTTTCAATAGTAAGCAAAAGATAAAATATTTAGGATGATGTAAACCTAAGGGTGATGTCTATTTAGTTGAAATTAGTTATTTTCTCTGCAGCGGTATAAATTAACTTTGTTGCTTAAAGAGCCTTATTGTTATCCTAAAGGTTAGCCCAACTAAGTTCTAGTTGTTAGTTTGTTACATTTTAATAGTGTAGTCTTATATAGACATTCTTGGACAAATTAGTTAAAAAATTAGAATTACAATGAATAAGTGTAATATACTGTTTACAGTAAAGTATTTAAGGCCATATAAACCTGACAGTGTATACATATAGTATTAAAATTGTATGTGTATGTATAATAATTAGGATCAGGCCTGTCCAGGAGCTAGTAATACAGTAGAGAAAAGGTAATTTGCTCTCCACCCATATATGAGCTACATTCATGTGTATGTTGTGCATTAAAAGAAATAAATGTAGTTTCGTTAAGTAGTAAAGTCTTACATCATTATATTCTGGGGTGGTTTAGTATCTCAAGTGCATGTTTTGATGTATTTCGAAATAGGTGTGAAGTATAGAACATTCAACAAGAACCAAGGACCAAGAAAATAATTCATTAATTAGGCACACCAAGACCTCCAGTCTTGGTGTGCGTAATTAATGAAAACTCAATTATCTATTTTCCTGAATTTTTATTTTTTAATCATTATTTACAGTTGATAATATAGCAGTAATTTACTGGGAAAGACTTTATGTACTTTATTTTATTTTAGGTTAATCCATTTTGATCTTAAAGGAGCTCCTCCTGTGATTTCTTATTATGAACAGGTATTTTTTTTATCTATCATACCTTTATTCTGAGCAATTTTTTTCAATTGCAAGCAGAAAAATGTCATGTCTTTACAATATTTTTTAATGCCAATATTCTTGAGCTCAAAAGATATCTTGTATTGTTATCTATCTAAAGAAGTTTTATGTATCTTGAATTTATTTTGATTCTTTGATTGACTCTAAATTTTAACTCTCTTGTTAAACAGGTGTTTCCTTTGCTTAAAAAACTTGGAGCTACTGGAATTTTCATGGAATATGAAGACATGTTTCCATATTTTGGGGACCTACAAATTGTTTGCCAACCTGATGTTTATAGGTAATGTTCTGTATGAAATACATTATTTTCCATACTAAATATCTGCTTCTATAGATTCAGTGGCTAAAGTACTAGCCTTTAGAATTGGAGGGGGGTAGTCAAGTCTTGTTATTTGTATGAGTATCTGCAGCTCTTTGGAATTGTCTTCTTACTGTCAATCATAATTTGTCAAATGCCAATGTAACAGAAACCAATCTATTCATATAGACTGTATGAGATCAGCTTTTTAAAGTTGTTTTTTATAATTTACAGAAACAGGCATTTAATTTATTTTAATAACTTGCATTGAAAGATTTTATTTTAAGTATTTTCTGGGAATTTTGAACTCTGGCTGGGGTGCCTTGAGTGGATGGCGGATCTGTACCGTCCATCCGGCAGCCCTGGGCCCTACACTAATGAATAATGTCACCGAACATGGGAAATTAACCCTCGACTACGTATGCAGGTATTGCTACGTAGCGACTGGGCTTCAGTGACTTTCATGGGTGATACCAGCCGTAAGTGGCAGGTCAGGACCCGTAACTTAAAGTCTTATATACAAAAAAATTTTTTATATATCTTTTCATAAGATGTTTAACCGGGAGAGTTTTTGGAAAATTTCAAAACTCCTTGCACTTTATATATATATAAATGTATGTATATTGTTATACACTACAGTACAACTATAAATAATTTGTATTTTGTATATATTTCAAAGTTTTATGTTCTGTAATTTCAGCATGGAAGAAATATTAAAAATTCAGAAAATAGCTTCAGATAATGGGTTAGATGTTATTCCCCTTGTGCAGTCATTTGGACATTTAGAGGTATAATGTTTATTATTAATTCATAGATTTATTTATTTTATTACAATGTATATAGTTGCATAAATGCATATTATATATATATACATATATATATAAGTAATATTCACTTAGTTGATAAATTAATTTTTTTAAACAAGCTAATAATTTGTAATGACTCTGTATTAAAAAGATATAAATTAATCAAAATCAGTGGTGCACCCAGGATTTTTTCTTGGAGAGGGGGGGGGGGGGCAAGATGAAAGGATAAAAATATTTATAAAGCAAAATCAATATTTATAATGCAATTTATATTTCTTTGGGGGGCCAGGGCCCCTTCCCCCCCCCCCCCCCGGGGTGCGACTCTTATCAAATTCATACCAAATTGCAAAATGTAAAATAGTTTTTAATTTTTCTTATATTTATTATATTATGTACCATTATACAATATTATTAAACATCAATGACATGTATACACATCATGACCACAAACTAAATACTCTACCTTGAAGAAGGATTTATAACAACCTTGCATTAGTTTTTTTTTTCTTCTTAGTAGTAGCTTTTCCAACATCAGACCCATTCCTGGGTACCAGGAAACTATAGAATTTCCTGCATAAATGATGTCCTGGCATATATGTCGCACATAACAAAATTTAACTTTTAAACTTGTATAAGCATTAGCTTATAAAGGTTGAGTTGTAGCAGTATATGCTCATGAGATTATGATTGCAGATTTAATTTTTATTTTATTATTTTTTTTTTTTTTTTTGTAATATATGTTTTTTATAATGCACCATATTTTTCCATTTAATAATTTACATAATATCATTATGGTCACGGCAGCTCTAGGAATCTGTAAGCTTTTAAATTTTCTTCTCATTTTGTTTCATTTTGTCTATGCTCCTTAACGGTACGGTAACCCTTAAACGGAACAGTGGGGGTCAGATCAGACCGAAGGGTGTGTCTTCCCCCCCCTCATTACAAGAGATCGAGTTGACAAGGAACCCTTCTAGTCAGTCTTGCAACAGGTGTTGGAGCGTTTTACAGTCAATACAAGTGTCTTTGTTGAAAAATGTTAATCGTGATCACTAGTCTTTTTATTTTAAAGAATTTTTAATTTTATTTTGATATTGAAGGCCAAAACTGTCAGTATATATGATTTTTTGCGTTTTTGTACTCAGAAATTTGGTTTCACTAACTTCTAAAACTAGATACAAAACTAAATTACATATTTGACCTAATATATACAACATTCTACATAAATGCTAGAGAGATTTCTTTGTTTAGCAAAATTACAATTTGTTGGTCAATTTTTCTACAAAAAGGTTTTTATTTCATGTAAATATGGTCAGGTCGGATCCGACCTGACCATACCATCTATTTCGTCTCAAACCACTGTACCGTTTGAGGGTTAAAATTTTCGGGTATTGCATGGTAAAACTTTTGTGCAATAATATTGCTATGACTAAAAGAAATATTGTGTCAGAGAGTTATTATTATAGAGTGTGTTCTAAAAATTATAAATATTTAAGCATTTTAAAGTTGATTTTGTGTGGGTATAGTTGTTTAATTGTGCTTAATGTTTTCAAATCTAGTTACATCTGTATTTTCTCAAATAAAAGTGTACTAGATAAATTATGAATTATGATAAAATAATTTAAATTTTGTTTTATTTAATGCCATTTTACTTGAAAGTTTAGATAATGTCAAGACCTATATAAAAGCTTTTTTGTACAAGAATTTATAGTTGTATTAAATATCATTTTGAGAGATTTTTACTGTACTTTGACTTAGGAAGAAACGTATATGTATTACACTTAAAATTTAGAGAGTAATTTCTAATAAAGTAAGTGCAAATTACTAAAACATTTGATGAGTTTACCACAAATATATTCATCATTTCTGGTATCTTTTTTGAAAAAATTGCAGTAAAATAATGAATGAAAAATGATTTTGCAGTATTGCAGTCAAAAAATTGAAGTAATATATATCAAGAACTAATATGAGAAATGAATACTGAAACAATTTTTCAATAAAAATTAAAGCTGTTAAAGTGGATAAGTGTTATATAGGATACCCTACAGCTAATTCATATGACTGATTTGGAACTAACATAACTGATGTAAGACTTGTATTTTACTATTGAAACTAATTAGTCTAAGAAATTTCAGGTATATATATATATATATATATATATATATGTGTGTGTTTGTGACTTTGTGATAACTATTTGTTCTGTATCTCATAAAATGTGTTTTTAAATCTTCAATCTTTTCTAATGTTCTTTTGTATCTGATGTTTAGTTTTTATTAAAACATGACAAGTATTATGAGCTTCGAGAAGCTGAACGATATCCTAATGCTTTATGTCCTTCTCATCCAAGTAAAGTGTTATATCTTTTCTATGTGTTTTTTATAAAGTTGATTTTTATTAATTTTTAATGTATTATTTATAGTTTGTATATTGTTAGTTATTAGGCTACCTGCTGTAATTTGATTTTCTAGCTGAATTGTGTTCTTTTTGTTAAAATATCAGTTTTCTTAATTTCAACTAGATATGTCATTTAGTGATATCATGTGTAACTAAATGTAGATTATTTTATTTTTAAAAAAATTTTCTGTGTTTTTGAATTTAATGAATAAAGTGTAGATTTGTGCTGCTATATATAAAAACATAGGTAAAAAATAAAACTAAAAATTGATTCTGTAGGATTGAGGTTCTTTTAATAGGGAAAAACCTGACCTAAAACTTGATAACCTGAGAAAATATTCATTTGAATTTATTTCTTTCAAAGGATTTGTTTGTTTAAAGTATGTAGATGTCAGTTAACTTCATTAAAAATAAATAAAATCTTTTTGTAGTCTACTTTCAATAACAGTATCATCTTTTTTCAGTTTTCAGATAATAAGATAAAGTAAAACCACCAAAGGATTTTAAAGTGGTTCCTAAATAGTATCCAAATTCAATTTTGTAAAAGATTATTTTTCAGAAAAGTATAAAAATTTCGGTACTTTCCCAATATACTAACCTGTTGTCAACCTCTTGATGAACTGTAACTATTGACAACAAAAAGCCGTTCTCATATGCTTCATAAAACCAGGGTTTGATCTCAGGAATACCTACTCACAAATTGCAGTTGGAACCACCATGTTAGTTACAACAAAACCCTCTTAATTCTATGTAAGAAATGTACATGAAAATGAAATTTGAAGATTATTTTCTGCAGCTCTGTCTACTTCTTATATACATTTCTTCAAGTAAATGGTGTTCCCACATCTAAGGATTTCTGCTTGAAAGAAATGATATTTATACCACCTAGAGTAGAAGTTTAGCTTGCAAAAAATATTATATAATATAAAAAGTCTTAAACATTAAAATAGAATTTGCCAAAGTGAAAAGGGATTATTTTATTGTATCCCTTTTATTTCTTTAACTACAGACTTTATAATGTAATTGACAACTTTTTATATAATGTTAGTGATGGATCACTATAATGAAAAGGATAAAAATTTCTTATTAAGAGAAGTGTTGAGAAAACTGATTTAATTTTTTTTTCATACGTACAGCCACGATCCTAATTGTTTAAAATTTTAAAAAGTTACATGTGTTTTGTTATATAAGTGCATTTAACTGTCAACACAAAAGCATTCTGTATTAATTTTTATCTCTTAATTTTTTTAATTTCAAAGTTAGTGGTTGATAAGGCTGTTTTTTTTCTTTTGACATATCAGTGTTATGAGTTGCTATTCATACTTTTCATGCAATTCAAATATTGTGACCTGCATAATAGTGCCCAGGTTTTACAGTTTGTATATAAACTCATTCACATCATGAAGATACATGCTAGTACGGGATGAAAGCTTATCTAACATATATGAATGAGTCAATTCTTTTACTGCTTTCATAGTGGTTAAGCATGTATTAATTGTGATTTTTGTATTCGCTTTTGATGGCACATTACAATTTTTGTCTCAAAAATTTTGCATATCTGTTAATAATAATTAAGTTTAAAAATAAATGCTTTGATTCAAATCACATTTTTATAATCCATGATGTTTAACTCTAAGTGAGACTTCCATCTTTTTTGTGCCAAAATAATTTTACAAGTTTTTATCACCAAGGTTAAACAGAAGTTATTTATTTCAGAGAGTGAAGGTGTTGTTCTTGACATGATATATCAGATTGTTGATGCCCATCCTAATTCTAAATACATCCATATAGGTGGAGATGAAGTAAGAAATTAATTTTACCTTATTGTATTCAGTTTATTACATTAAAGTACGGAATCTTGTCTTTGGTTACTCATGTTACATTTGTATTTATATAGCTATATATGTATTATATATTTATATAGATAGATAACAGGGAGAAAATCATAGTACTTAGATATAACAAATGTATCCCAGCCTCATAGAATACTAAGTTTTTGTTTCTGTTCTCAAGTTAGAATAATAAGTGAGAGTATCAAAATAGCACTTGATTGAGCTGTACTAGCAGTTGAGCTTGTTGAAGGTCAGAGCTCTGTAACAGAAAGTAAATGATAAAGTACATAGCAATGAAGTTTATTGTTTGATTCAAGATTACAACTTGTTGTTGTTGCTTATCCCACTTGACTGACAGCAACATCAGATCAAGTCCATATAGGCATTGGGGCAGATGGGGGGCAGCTCTGGTTTTTTAATTAGCATCACAAAGGTCGAAGTCTGACTTGGCTATGAACCGGTTCCGTAATTTTTAACTGAGTCAAGTGACAAGACAGTACACTTGACCCTGCACCTACAGAGGAAATGCGAGAACTTGAAGGACATTGCAGCCATGACAGATTTTTCATGCACCAGCCACCTTTAGTATACATGGCGGGGATTTGTCAGCAACAAGCATAGAATCAGTGTGTTCGATCACTGGTTCACTGCCTTTACAACTGGTCCACCCACGCCCAGATTACAACTTCATTTATGAAAAGAAAAATATGAAAGCTCCTCTCTTAGAAGTATATCCTGCCCAGATTTCAATCACTTAATCCTTAACTTTCAGTTCTAAACCTTGCTCCATCGCACTATGTAGAGGTGATGGATCCAACAGTTGGGCCAACTGAAAGCCTACTGTTGGCAGACCTGCAAATCCAATGGTTGGGCCGACCTTACACTAATGTCCAAATCCCACCGTTGGCAACCATGCCTGAAAATGGTTGGCCAACGACTTACCAACAGTTTTGTGTTACTTGGGACTTTTTTACTAGCAAATTCCTACATTATGCACTAAGTGTTTCTGTGCATTGATCAAAGTTCATTACTCCTTGATTTTACTGGCTGGTACTGTGAATATGTTTTCTATCAATTTCTAATATCAGTGGTATCTATACTAACTTGTTTAATCTGCCCTTGTCTTCAAGTATCAGATGTTAGACTCATGCAAGCATCATACATCTGTTTTTGTATATGAGCATGCAACATCTTAGCTTTGCAATTTGAGAATTAGTCGTGTACAAGGTTATTGAATTTGCTTGTTGACTTCACCTGATAGTCATGCAAACAAAAATCTGGTTTGCAAATGGAAAAAAAATGCAATACCTTTCAAGGCATTAAGTATGCATTTCAAATATTCCATAAAATAATGTTAAAAATATTCTTGTCAGAGAAGCAAAAGTCTTCATGTACATTAAAATCTTCATATCAAATAAGTGTGCACTGAAATTAATGTTTCAAGCATGTGTATATTTGAACTTACAATTGAATTTGTAGTCATAAATTCATATTATAAATATGTTCTTAGAAGGCAAATGTAGCTGTTTTACTTACATTGTGCATTTTTTGTAAAAATGTTTATTGTTACCATTTTGAGAGAGGTAGTATGTATGCTATTCAAGACTGAAATAGCATACATATCTATCATGTTCAATAGTTATCTTAGATCAAGGTTGCATTCTTAATGTAAGCCAATTATATATGGGAACTTAAGATGAAGAGGGGTGTTTCAACAATCTCCAGATGTACATTTTGCTCTTAGCCCTTTTGTCCATTCCTCCCGTCCTCCCCCACCTCTCTTGCCTATTAACATGCTTGGATCTTTTAAGGTTTAACCCTTCAGGGTGCGCGCCCGTGTACAAAGTGCAAAATTTTCATAATTTGAATGGTTTGTTTTTATATGTAAGGTTTGGATGTTCTAAGAAAAGTTTCTATTATAGCTACACCCTTTCTAATGCAGGTCTGATTTTCTGACCGTGTATTCCTTTCCATTCATTGTTAGTCAGATTTAACCATGGTAAACCAGCAATTATACTGGATTACAATACGACAAAAGCAGGAGTTGATGTAGTCGATCAAATGTGAAGGTAATACATGGTATCCTGCATATCACAAAGATGGGCAATCTCATTGTTTTTTAGTTTTTTGGACATAAGGAATGAATTTGCAAGGTGTCCTTAGATCCAATAAACCGGACAGTTTTGAAATAAGGCGATTGTATTTGCATTCTTTGGCCTTTAATTATAAATATATCTCAATATTATGAACATTTTATATGTTGTCAAAAACGCAAAATTATTATTTTCAATTTGAAAAAAAAAGTTTATTACAAAAGGAATAATCAGGTTGAAAGAGACATTGCACTTTGTGCCACACGTGCCTGCTGGTGTTCCAAAAATGGTACACCCACTGAAGGGTTAAAGGAATGCCTGTTGGAAGCTTTTCCAAAAATAATTATTATACTTGTCACAAAGCAACAACATACCATCAGTATTAAGTTACAGTGTTTTAAGTATGGAAAATTGGTTACAGTCAAATTATTATTTAAAATCATTTTCAAATTTCATTTAATAAATATTTTGTGATTTTTATATGCATTTAATAAATTAGAAATCAATGTTATTTTTTAATTTAGCTTTTCTTTTAATTAGGTTTGGCACCTAGGACAATGCATTCATTGCAAAACAAAAATGGAGTCTCAAAAATGGAAGAAAGAGCATCTGTTTCTGGATCACATATCTCGTATTGCAACAAAAATTCTAGAAAGATGCCCTGACAAAGAAATTATTATTTGGGATGATATGATGAGGGACATAGATGTCAGTATTTTAAACGGTACGTTATTACACAGTTTACTATTTTACATGAATATTTTCATATATTTTTATTCACACACACTTAATGTGTAATGTAATTTTATTTTACCAGCATCTAAAATTGGTGTGAAACTTGTGATGCCTATGGTCTGGCATTATCTGCCTATTGATGAGTTTAAACTGAAGAACAGTAAGTAGCTAAGCATATATGGCATGGGGGTATGTAATTTTAAAACACTTAAATACTTTTAACATTCTCTTTTATTAGGATTGTTCATTGTTTGTGTGTTTAGAAAATTATATTTCCAATCATATAATGTTCTCCTTTTTGAATAATTACTAGTAATGTAAAAATAGTGGAATTAAAAGTAATATTTTTTTAAATAAAGCATCTATAGAGCACAATATTTTTTTTCCATATTTTTCTGATACTTAATCCCTTTTTATGAAAATTTGATTGCATCAGCAACAGTTCTATGACTGAAACAGTGTAGTTTGATCTATGGTTTGTAAATAAATAAAAGATGTAAGGAAAACTTTTCAAAAAAATTAGTATTTTTCTTTCGGTTGGACTGAATCATTCCTGGTATATTTTTTCACCTAAAGTATACAAACCAGTTGATGGAAAATTAAAAAATTAATCTTAATTTGCTAATTTCATTTGAATAGTAGAGGGAGCACATAAAAACTTTTATATTAGCAATGAAAATAATTTAAGGGAAGGAAAAGATTTATAATTTAATCATTAGATAAATCTGTCATTACTTGAATTTTTAGTTATTTAATGATTTTTTTAACTGCATGATTTATTTTATTTTTTTTTTTTTTGGGGGGGGGGGGAGAGGATAAAATTAATACGTGCCAAATAACTTGATATACTGTGATACTTTTCCTCCATAATCAGTTTGTTTAGTTAAAAGAGTATCAAATGGCAACATGTTAAACATCAAGGTCACAAATTTGAATGATATCTCCAAAATGTTCAAATTTTGATGACCTCGGATTTTAGAAAACCTCATTATAATGTGACATGTTGCTACATCTGAAGTTATGCTTCATATTTAATTACATGTGGTCTTAACATTTTCCAATTAGAGTTAGATAGTTGAAGACATTATTAGTCTATGATATTTCAGAATCAAAACAGTGGAACGTAAGGTGGATAAATATATCTTTTAGCTTTTAAATATTAAAGATGCTGTATTATAGTAATGCAACTGCTTTCTATGCTGCTGTATTACTTATAGTTTTAAGATACTTTTATCATAAATTTGAAAATTACTGAAATATGCACTGTCATTTTTTTTTTAGCTCTATGGGACAAGTATTCTACAATATTTCCCAATATATGGGTTGCTAGTGCATTTAAAGGTGCAACTGAAATGACTCAGTTAGTTACACCTACTAGGTATCATGTTGCTAATCAACAAGCATGGTTTAAAAATATTAAAAACATATGGAGGTTTGTTTAAGAAAATCCATGGAATTGCCTTACTGGGTGGCAGCGGTAAGATAAATTTTGTTCATTTTCCCTATCTGTATTAAAGATTAAATTTATAGAACTTTCATTAGATCAGTACAGAAAAATGTTATGTCTAGTTAAGCAAGCTGCACTTGTTATAGTTCTCAAAATGATTATCTTTACTAAGATTAGAAGGAAGTAGGATAAAATATCTTTTTGAAATACCAAGAATAGTATTGTATGTAACTCCAACAAACAAAGTTAAATATGCTGTAAAATTTAAATAATTCTGTGAATGCATATACACAGTTTGATGTAGTTATTACAATCAAACCTCAAGGGGAATGAGACAACTTCGAATTATCGAGGATTTTGATATACCGAGGTTCGATTTAATAATAGCATGGGAGTGGTAGGCAGGTTTAAGGGGAATGGAAAAGCTTTGATTTATCAAGGAATTCGGTTATATCAAGGTTCCACTGTAGTTATATTAAATTCTGGTTTGTTTCCTATCCACTTCATTTTCTATATCATAATCAATGATATAAATTCTAACAACAGTTTCTTTATCAATCAGTTAAGGAGTATACCCCTATTAAAGATTCTACTACTATTCAAAATGTCCACAATTTTATTTGAATTAAATTATTTGCCATATTATTGTGATTTTAAAACTGAGATGCACTTTTAGTTCAACTATTTCATGTTTCTTTTCCCGTGTTTTAATAATGATAATCATTCGTATTCTAGTTGACTGTTGGCTGAATGATTATTAAATTTGAATTCAGTTAGAAGCTTAAACATTAATTGCAGTTATGATAGGGTGTGCAAGGTTTTACCATCTAGTTACATAAATGTGACACATTTTCTTATAGATTGACATAATTGGCAATCCCTCCTTTTGAGTAGATCACACCTTAATGAAAAGTAATTTCAATTTTTTTCTATCCCTTATCTGTAAATTGAAAATGTGATAGGAAAGTTCTTTATGTACTTACCTTAGCATATACAAGATTTATATATACTACAGAACAACCTCCCAAATCCGGATGTCTCAAATCCAGAAACCCCCCCAAATCTGGAATGATTTAATAAATGGCCAATTTTTCTTTTCCATTTTACCAATAGATGTTGCTACCAAAATGATCATTAAAAAATGCACTTCCTTTCAAGGACGTGACAGCAGCGATTTTGAAGGCTTTCAAGTACTTTCAAGGGAGAGAAGCTGAAATAGCAGAATGTGCAAATAAAGGCAACATTAACTGGATAAATCAGATATACAGGAAGTTTTAGACACCGACAAAAATGTGCCAATCGTCGGTTCTTTGAGTGATTCTGAAATTATTGATAGTGTGGTAAATAACAAAAGTTATGATGACAGTGATCGTGAAAGTGATTCAGAATGCTCTGAAAGGAAAGAATGCCAACAGAAGACCTGATAAAATCATTAGCAGTATTAGGTTTACAACACCAGAATTTTATGTCGGAACATGAAATTATGTCACTATATAAGATTCGAGAAAAATAATTTCTAATAAGCTGAAACTAAAGCTACAGACATTATTGACTGAAATGTTTAAATTATAATGTAAATATATATGTTCTATATTTATGTTTATTTAATAATTAAACCATTTTACATGGTTTTTTTTTAGTGTGTTTATTTTTTCTCCTAAAATTCTGTAGTGCTATTTGAAAACCTCAATCCAGAAAATTCCTAAATGCTAGAATGCCGTGTTCCTGAATGATTCGGGATTTGGGAAGTTATTACTGTACCATGTATTTTAACTATGCTACTCTTGAATTTATTGTCTTATGTGTTATAGCTCATTGTTAAAAATATTCAGGCCAAATTAAATTTACTTTGAAAAATTTTGCAACTCTTTAGAACTGTGCTTTGTAAATATATTCTGGAAAATGATTATGAGTTAATAGCAATGAACTTTTCTTACCCTCTAGATTTGACCATTATACAGTATTATGTGAACTGTTTCCTGTAGCCTTACCAACATTAGCAGTATGTTTGCTCACTGTATAAATGGTTGTATTATTTAGATAATTAGAAGTTATCTTCAAAATGTGAAATATTTTATCTGTTGTAACTTTCTTTGTTTGCATGGATTATTAAATATTCTTTAAATGCAGGTGATTTTAACGAAAGTGTTCAGAAAACAGCGTCAACCCTTTTAGGCTTCCAAAATTTAATTGAAATAGATACTTTTTCCTAGGTATGTAAAGTCTAGTATTTTCTAGTCTATATTACGTTACTAGAATAATGGAAAATGTGAAAGAATAATTGAAATATTTCAGGCCTCAACCAGTGGGACCCTCCTCCACTCTTTCCTGGAGGTAATATACATAATAGCAGTCTACTTTTAGCGAATTGTATTACAGAGTATCACATTCTCATGCATCATCCAAGGTAATTATTTATGCATTCTGGAAAAGCAGTAAATGCAGTATCAGTAATTATGCTGATTTATCTACTATTTTGAAGTGTTATTTATAGTGAATGTATTTGGAGTTATTTTTTTTAAAATGTTTGCATTAATGAATTGGATCGGAATAGTATGCAAAGTAATTTTACTTTTAACCTGTAAATGGTAACATCCATCTCTCGGACGGATAGGGTTCTACTTTTTCTGCTAGGGTGCATAATTATCGATTTGAAACCTTCATGTTTGAGCTATGCTTCCATTATTCCATGACCTTGGTTGTTTTTGCTTATCTTTGAGTTTTGTTTACTTTATCACCTTACATTTACCATTCAAGAAAACTCAGTCCGCTTTAGCGATGGATATTACTTTAACCCTTTCATGGGCCCACTTATTTCTCTTTTGAATTTCTCCCAGTTTTTTGTGTTTTATTATCAATTAAACAATAGCATTTAAGGAAATATATTTTATTTTACGGAATTTCAAATTTAAATTTAAATTTTAGAGGTGGGAAGCATACTTCCCAAGGACCATCTATGGACATAAAAAAAATTCAATTTAATGATGATTATTGCCATGAAAAGACGAGAAGCGTGTTGCAATGCACAAGCGTACATCACACTCTGCACACATGTAGCGGGTCCTCTTTTCTTGTGCTTTTGTGCTACATTTCCTACATCGTGTATAGTTTGAAACCAACTTTGGCATATGGTTTCCCACACAGGCTAATCGCACATCATCTGGAACTGCACACTTCTTCACATGGAAGCTATCAGAACGACCTTTCCTTTTTCTTGAAGAATATCCGTCTATTAGCTGACGAGCTAATGCTATATGGAATGTCAGCTGGTCTAAACTTCTATTCTGTTTATTTACTTGCCATAATATAAAACTATTTACGATGCCAAATATATATCAACAGAGGTGTCAGAGCACAACAGATTTCACAGAACCGGCTTCCGAACTTTAATAATATATGTACTATTTTTGTTTCAATTGCTGCAACTAGATGGCAGCACAAAACTGAAATGGGAATTATTCTTCCCAACATTATAATAGCGAGACCAATATATTATAGTGGGTTTTGCGGGTACCACTATAAGGTGTATTCCTAAGATCGTGTAGGTGGGAAGTCATCTTCCCAAGGCCCACGAAAGGGTTTTAAAGTATGTATTCGGTCATTCTAGGGTCCAGGGACACATTTTTTAAAAAAAATCATGTATTGAGTTAAAATTTTGAAATTTTTGTGATGGTTAACCATATAATTTATAAACAAAATCTCATAAAAACTTCTCAAAGTTTTTTAAAAAATTTAAATTAAAAATTTTTTTTGAAAGTGGATAATTTAAATCGTTATAACTCAAAATATTTGTCGAATTTCAAAATTTTTTCATTTCATTAAACAAAAATATATGAGTTTCAATTTGATACAGCATTTTTCAAAATATTAATTTAGAAAAAATTTAAAATATTTAGAGTAAAAATTTAAAAAAAAAATTATGTAACATTTTTAAAAACATATTTTCAAAAATAAAATTTTTTTTTTGAATTTGCTGAATCAAAATTAAAGTAAAATAATTGAAAAAGACATGTTTCAAGTTTGAATCATTTATCTTTAACGATTCTTGACTTATAACAATTTAAAGTCGGAAGAAATGGTGAAAAAAACGCATTTAAAGGTTTAAACAAAGTTATATTAAAATTAAAACCAAGTTTAAATATATTTTATGAATCAATAGTACTTGAAATACAGAGCTAAAATTAAATGAAAATTGGAAAATTACATAAGTAATGAGCTACGAAATCCAACTTAGTCTCATGGACGGATGTTACTGTTAGAGTGATTCGACAGATGTTACCATTTATGGTTTAAATTTGACTTTCATCTTTTTAATTTGACTGCTATTAGAATTTAAACAGTGCAAGGACCTAATTTTTTTCTTGATGGTTAGCAGAGTAAAATATAATGAATCATTCTGTTATTTCTGGTTTTCATTATTTTTTATGACTGTTTGTAAAATATTTTTAAATTACTGAAATTTTACATGTTGAATCATTCTCTTTCAGATATTACATGTCAGATTCAAAATTAAAAGCTGAATAAGATGTATTGAGGCTTTTATTTGTATTGGTTTCATGCTGCTTTGAATCATGCATAAAAAATTCATTTTTTTAATTATAAGAGTTATTTTAAATTGATGTTTTCTGTTTTTGACATAGTATCCACTTTAAGTTGCTTCACTGAGAAACATGAAATTTTAATTTATATAGCTCTAAATTGTTAATGCAGGTTGTTTGTTTTTGTCCTTGTTATATTAAGTCATTAATACTGGATATTTGGTGATTTTCAAATAATTACTTATATCCCATTAGTTAGATAAAATAAAAATGATTTAAATTATAAATTATAACTTAATCTTTTTTATTACTTTGTAGAGTTGTTAGATGTTAAATTGTATTAACATCTTATGAAAAAAATTTAGTGTGTGTGTCTGTGTGTATGATTTCATCCTTCACCACTTTATAATGATATCATTCTAAAAGTCAAATATTGGCATTTTAAAATATAAAGTATGTAACTAAACTAATATTATAAAATATATATTGTGTATTTATTCTTTAACAAAATCTGCTTCCTTAAAACTTTTTGTTTAATTTGTAAGGCTCTCTCTCTCTCTCTATATATATATATATATATACAGTGAAATCTCGATCGATCGTTTTTCGGATCCATCGTTTTTCCGTATGTGCGTTCATTTTATCCAGTCCCAAAGATCATATTGCTTTGTTATGTTTCAACATCTATTGTTTTCCCGCATTTATCGTTCATTTCAATCGGTCCCTTGAAAATCGATAGATCGAGATTCCACTGTATATATATATATATATATACGGTGAAACTTGTCTACTGTGGCCAGTAATGGTTTTATAAAAAAAACTGGCCACTTTGAGGGGTGGCTGCTAAAAAGAGGTTTCTTCCATAACATTGGTCTTGAATTAGTTCTGGACAAGATATGTCCATTTAGAGGGGTAGCCAGCTACAGAAGTTTCACTGAATATATATATATATCTTACTAGTAACAGCTGAAGGTAAATAAATGTATAGTAGTGAGCAGACACGGGGACGGGCTAATCTCGCGAACCGAGCATAGCAGTATATCGCGACTGCTACCGATGGATACAGACAGACGGGACACGTGCACTAATACCATCCTCAACATTCAAAACTTTAAACTTTTTTAATTATTAAATTAAACTGCCGAACTCAAAGAAGCAGACAATAGAAACAGCTGACATTTCCGGGCGAGCCAGCTCCTTTCCGTTTTGCAAATTTCACTATTTTCATGCATCCAAAATTCAATTTTTTCGTCCCACCAATCGACAATTTTTTTTATTTCCATGTGTTCTACAACTCTTCATCTTTAAGGATATGCACATTTTAAAAAGTTTAAATGTTTTTCACTGCAAACAAAGCTTTTTCCCCAAAGCAGTTTTCCGAATTTCACGAAATCGACCATTTTGATGGACAAATATTTCGGTTTTCTGCACCTATTAATGCCAATTTTACGATTTATCAGCATTTTCTAGATGTTCAGCTTCCAAAATTTACCAAATACATTTAATAAAAAAATGTTATTCTAAAAAACCATACTTACAAAACTCACTTTTGAAATTTCCCCACGCTGATCGCCATTGTATCTTAATGTAACTAAATGCCGGGTTCGTAATTTTTTGACTTATTATTTTACTCACTAATAATTTCAGCAAGTTCGTGAAATTTATTTCTAATTAATGAGCAAGTGATGAGGAATCTTCTGCCACCAATTTTGTATTCATCAGAACTGTCTTTCTATTTTTTTAAGCACTTCCCCCCCCCCCCCCCCCCCCCCCCCCCCCACCCCCCCCCCCCCCAATGAGGTTTAATATTTATATTAGACCATGTTGCCAAAAGGGAAAATAATTAGTTGAGAACGAGTCATTTAATAATTGAAATCCAAAAATACCAGAAATAATTTTAGTTTTAGGAAATGAAGTTAAAACCTTTAGAATTTTTTCTAATTGAACGAACTTTTTTTTTGCTGAAAAAGCAAAATTTATAAACGGAAATTTGAAAGAATTATTTCAAAAGCCAAAAATCGAAATTTGAAAAAGATTATTTTAAATAATTATATCGTTTATTAAAAATTCTAATATATCTTTAAAAGTGATTAAATAGTTTTTAATCTTTAAGAAATGAAACCATTTCATTTTAAATCAAAAAAGCAACACATCGGGTTGCCACTCAACTAGTATATAATATATGCTGAATTATTTCATCTGTTCTCTTATTCACAAGATTTTGTTTTATGACTCTTTTCTGTTTTGTATATTTTATGTTATGTTTTCAGTAAATCAAATCCTTCATTACTTTACCATATGTTATGAAAATGTATGAACAAACCCTTTCCTTTTTTAACTCAGTTTAATAGTATCAATGAACATAGTAAGCAATGAATTCAGTTTAATAGTAAAAAGTGTTTCCTTTTAATCAAGATAAGCAACAAAATTTATATTATTGTTAAAATTATATATTTATGACAAGACTGTACAAATTATATATTTGTTTTAGATAATTGCTCTGTAATTTTCAGCATTGAAGGAGCATTTAGCAGCTTTCAAATAATGCATAATAGAGTGAATACTTTGCATATTGACCAGTTCCTACCAAGAGCCCGAATGTAAGTTTTAATAATTTTTGTTAATGTCCCTTTTCTAGTTATATTTTGTTCACAAGGAAAAATGTCCTGAAATATCTGATAACAATTATCAAAGTTGAGCTTTTATAGTTTTAATGGATTTCATGTTAATGGTTTTGTAAATTTGCATGCATTTCTTTATTTTTCTTTATAAAATTTCCTTCAGTTTCTGTTTAAAATTACTTTAACCTTTTCCTTATGGGGTGGGATAGCATGTATCCCAAGAATATGGGCCCAAGAATGAATATATATATATATATATATATATATATATATATATATATATATATATACATACCGTCGAACCTCCATATATCGAAGTAGCAAAATGCCGGAAAAAAATTCGATATATAGAATTGATCTTAATTTTATCATAATTCTCCTAAAACATTAAAATTAACGCTAATTTTTGTATACGAAACTCCATTTCCAATTTATATGCGAATCACATTAAATGAAAGTTAATAACTAAAAATTAAATTATTGTGAAAGATTTATTGAGTACTATATACCTTTAAAAAAACAATAATCCAGTTAGTGGTTACAGTGATCACAGTTACATTCTTTAAAAAAAAACTACGAATATCTTGCTGAACAGCCAGTTTTGCAGAAAGTTCATCAAAGAAACGCTCGCATTTATTCAGTCCATCAAAAACTTCATCAGGGACGTTTTCCATGAATTGAAGTCCACGAAGTATTGTTTCAAACGCCAAAAATTGGGAGACTTTATTCTAAAGTGGAAAAAAATCTCCCAATATGTCATGAAAAAAATTTCGATATATAGAAACAGTTTTTCTATGTAATGAACATGGAGATTTGCTAAGAGTTCGATATATAGAAAATTTCGATATAGGGAAGTTCGATATATGGAGGTTTGACTGTATATATATTCGTACAGTCAATAAATTCGGGGACTTTATTTACTACAACAATGAATACATTTACAAAGTCTTCTGAACACAATCACCTTCAAAATAATGTCCTTCCGCAACTATACACTTCTGCTAGCGTTGATACAGCTTCTGAAAACAGTCCTGGAAACCGTTGCGTGAGAGCTGTCGTAAAGTGGTTGTCGCTGTTGCCATCACTTCTTCGGCATTTGCAAACCGCTTGCCCTTGATGCGATCTTTCAGTTCCAGGAACAAGTAGAAATCGGAAGGAGCGAGGTCTGGGGAATACGGGGGTTGTGGCAGAACTGTGGTGCCGTGTTTAGCAAGGGCTTGTTGCACCATCAGGGATCGGTGCACCGGGACACTGTCAGGCAACAACATCCACATGTTGGATTTCCAAACGTGTGGACATTTACCACGGATTGCCTCCCGAAGATGACGAAGAACGTGTACATACCATTTGTTGACGATGTTACCTTGTGTTTGGCGCAGCTTGTCCTTTCTGGACCTTATGCCAATAAACTTCAACCAACCAAACAACCACTGCTTCTACCCGCTGGATGTTCGCCTCCGTTCATGGGGTCACTGGCGACCCACTTCGCGGGTCATCTGCAACAGCGTCTCTCCCATTTTTAAACACGCTGTACCATTTGAAAACTTTCGATCTGCACATAGCTTCGTCTCGATACGCTTTTTGCAGTAACTGTAACGTTTCTGCAGTGGTTTTTCCTAATTTGTAACAGAATTTAATGTTGGAAAGTTGCTCCAAAAAGGACATTTTGCTACATCAACATCATAGGCTGACAGTTTGCGGCCAAATGGTAATCTGCGTGCCTTAGAAGTTGTGCAAAGCATCATGTGACGTCTCACTCGTATGCAGATAACCAGACTTGCAAACCACATCGTTATTTCGGGTCCCCCACACACCGGACATGAGGGGGGAGGGTAGTCCCCGAACTTATTGACTATACAAGTATATATATATATATATATATATATATATATATATATATATATATATATATATATATATATATATATATATATATATATATATATATATACACACACACACACATACATATATATATATACACACATACATATATATGTATGTATGTATATGGGTATAACCCCCTTAATGGCCGTTCTTACAAATGAGGTACGAAATTTCCTGTTCCAATGAGGGAATCGGGAAAATGGGCCCCGTAAGCTAAGGGTTAATATATAGCGTAAAATTATGTTCATGGGTTTTACTCATGGAAGATAAATGAAATAAAAACTCTCCTTTTTCTATGCAGGAATTACAATATAAATTTCAGTATTTCATTTTATATAAAATTTAATATATGAATTGGTTTTATCTTCCTAGATTGCTAATGAACTTAGAGGCAATAAATGTGCAACTTGAAGGTGAACTTGGTAAAATATATTATCCAAGTACAGTTGAAGAATTTTTAGCTGTGAATATCAATCCCTTCTTGGAAAAACTTCGAAAGTTGGTAAGAGATGCTGATCAACAAATCATCTTTCATTCAGCTCCAGAGGAAATACGTTCAAATTCAAGTTAATGATTAAATTATTTTCTAAGTATGGATTAAATATTTTGTTGATCTTATTCTAAAGTTTTTAATCTACATTTTTGTTATTTTACAGAGTAAAATGTAATTGGATTTTTACACTTTTGTTAATAAAATTATTGTTTTTCAAAAAAATTAAGTTTATTTTGGATTTTTTTACACATATAATATGCCTTACATGCCATAAATATTTAACCCTGGGTAGTAAATTTTGTAGTGTTATTTTTCTATAGTTTATTTACAAAATACAAGAGTTTGTTCTAAATTTTCAATTGCTTTAATTTGTCTTTACTTCTTTGCTATAAACATAAATAACAATACTTGATTTTAATAGTAATGCAGCTTTTTCATTTATCAAGTTGAAACAAGTAAATAGCTATAATTAATAATAATAACCCTGTTTTAAACTTAATGGTAAGTATATCTGCTTCCCAAACCAAAATAACTTCAGCTGATGTTCTCAGTATTATGGTGAAAGAATTATTCTTTCAACTCTGCCATTCGATTCAGAGCACTCCCTGCTTTAAACCATTCAATCTGTGGCATATTCATTGTATGATTTAGCAATATAGATTCTTTTGTACCATCTTCATGCTAGATTTCACATCTAACAGGCTGTAAAGAAAAAAAATATGTAACAAAAATTAATTAGATAAAAAGAAAAGCATATAAAAGAAACAATAAGTTTCAAAACACTTTGTAAAAATTTCTCTATTATGTGTTTTACTGGTAAAAGGTTTTTAATTTTTCATACCTTATTCATCAAATCAAGACAGCTACTTTTTGTCCCTCAATAGTTCTGTTAAGAGTAAATATTTATTCACAATAAATACACATGAGTAGAAGTTATACTTTTTTTTTTCAAAATGTAGGAAATATGAAATAAAAAACTGTATGAATTGCAAGTAGATTTACTTCCCAAAATCCTTTTGTTATGTTGGTCACATTGACTTAAATTAGTTCCTAGTATCTCAGGTCTTAAGACAGCATAACTTAATATTTCTGCCTTTTTTGCAGAGAAGAACTACTGAAATATACAGGGTTTTCAGGAAAGAATCATCTGGTTACAAAATTTAATATTTTCCATAATTACAAACAGAAAACTATAATTAATATGTCATTGTAAAGAAAAAATATTAAATTTTTTTCACAGGTGTTTGATATGACTTCCTTTAGTCACCTGTATAATATCATTGCGATATGCCATTTCTTGCCAAACACGTAATGTTTTACTATTATCTGTTTGTAAAGCATCACAAATGTGTTGTTTAAGTTCCGGCAAACTTGTATGCAAAGGTGATATGAACACAAGATCTTTGACATATCCCCAAAGGAAGAAGTCGCATGGGGTTAAGTCCGGTGACCTAGAATGGTAGTTGTGTAGCCAATTGGTCGCAGTGCAGCCGATGATTTGGTCCTACACTTGGTATGCATGCATGTTGTGTATTTTTATCTATGATCTGCCATAATTTAAACAATACTTACATATTTACTAATTTAATAAGCTTTCCTGTAACTGACACAAATATAAATCTATTTAAGTTGTACAGTTCAAGATATATGCATGTTTTGGGGATCTCTATATTCAATTATTTTATTCATATACTTTTGATGGTTAAATAGTAAGACTTTCCAGTGTTGTGTACTTTAAATGCATAGTATTGATTTTAAAAAAATGTTTCAAGCAGTGTAACTGAATTAAAGAAAATGCTTATGCATACTTTTCCTGGAGTTAATTCTTTTAATCCTACGAAAGATATCTTGTCGGATTGATTGAAGGTTGGATTCTGTCATAATCACTAGGATTCTGGAATGCCAGAGGCAAAAGACCTTGCTTCTTTAAATTTGTTTCTAAAGGAAGAAGAAGAAAAAAATGAAAATTACATATAAATACTTGTTTCAGAAATATTTTTTAAACTTAAAAAATATTAAATATTTTAAAAGAAGTACTTTTGTGGAAATTGACTGTTGTCCATTGAAAGGTATATGACAACAGAAATTATGGTCAATAATTATTATTTACCAAAATGATTAACTTAATATAAAATGAAAATTAATGGGACTCAATGTTATAATAAGTAACATCATACATAAATTTCATGGATATTACACATATAAATTTCAAAACTTTACTATACTTCATTCATTTTTATTTACAATTTAAATTTTTAAAAAATTTTTAAGATGCAAAATAGCGTTAAAATAATTGTACCATGAATTCTTGCAAAACTTTTGACAATGATAGCTCTTCCTCCCAAATGTCTGGGCTCAAGAGCTGCTTGTTCTCTACTCCTACCTTCTCCAAAATTTTCATCACCTATAACAACCCATTTCACTCCTTTGCTCTGAAACAAAATGAAGGAAAATTAATACAGATACAAAATAATATTTTGATGTATAATAACCTGATTTAAAACAAAATATTTATACCTTGAAACCTGAATAACAAATTAAACTTATTTCTTACATTATTTTCACAGAAAATTTAGAAATGCAACATGATAAACACAATTATTTCAGACTTATTTCATAGGTCTCAGGTCACTGGAAATATTACCATAACTTGGTGCTATAACAAGAATCGACTAAATGGTGAATACATTAAATGCCTTAAATTTATATGTCATTTGAAGTTGATTAATTGCCAATTATAGCAACCAAATATAGTCACATCAATTTCGAAAAGACATTGAGCTCTTCTTACTAAACTTTTGAAACTACCTGTTAAAAATTATGTGCTTCATATGGACTCATTGATTTTTTAAGAGAGTTTTGGAGGTGGATATCATTCTGTACTCCTCTACAAGGTAAAAGACTTGTAAATACAAGTACTTAAGATCGTTTTATTGAAAGTAAAGATAAGTATAATTGTTCATTAAGAAAATGCAGTTATTTGCCAATATCAGAGTTAAAAATTATATCAAGTAGTTTCTGTGTTCTGCAAAATTGAACTTCCTCACGACACTCGGAGGTTAACACTGATTTAAAATAAGCATTTTTAAAGCTTCAGGGTTTGATTTTTATATGTTCAGGCTGATGAGTTGTATCTCATATTACATTCTATAGAAGACCAAGGTTTCATGAAAAAATTCTGGTATTTAGGAAAATAAGGTGCCTCTTAAAATGCTGTAAAGTGTGGGTATAGTTTCTGCCATTTTTGGAAAAATTGTATCATCTCTTAGCAACAAATAAGGTTTGAAGCTGCTGGCCTATTATTTCCTGCTTTTTGACATACATCTTGTGGTGTAACGATAAGTAGGTAAGGCGATTCTCTGAGACATTTTTAAAATTACTACTATTGGATCCATAACTAAGAAAGACAGAGTCCTAATTAAAATGCGAATGCCAATTTTTTAGAACAAAAACTTAAATTTTTTTTGGTAAATAAATTGTTAACTTTTAAAGGTACAACATAATTAGTTAATTTAAGTGCAGCTTCACAATACAGGACCCAGCTCGGCCCAAAAACAAGAGCTCCTAAAAAAACACGTCTCTCTGGGCTGGATGTTACATGCTCCTCTCCTTGAAAACACAGAGTCTCTCCCTTTTGGCTTGAAACTTCGCGAGTGGTGCCTTCTGAGAAATTTTTGGATTTTTCACTTTCTTACTTCCAGTTTAAAAAATCAGAGCGAGATTTATCTTTCAGTATGTTGTAATCTTGTGTTAAATAATTTTTTACATAGTTACTATCAGAGACTTTTATTATATGATAACTTTTAGTGACAGTAAAACAAACTCTCACAAAGACAAATTGCCACTCTTAGTTTTCACTTTTTTGTATGTTCTATCTGTAAATAAAAATAAATAATCTGAAATTTTTATTGCTATGTTTTTGTTCATGTAATAATACGTCAGTGAATTTTTTCTCTTAAATGCCAAAGTTTCTAAGATCAGTTAAAATTCAAAATCCCACACCATTATAACCCTTCCTATCACATCATTCAAATGACAAATTTTGAAATATGTTAATTACAGTGTATGTATTTAATACATTTTTTCTCAAGTACTTACCCCCATTGGGTGTATGACTGTCGGTTCCAATCACTAAAGCACCAGGAAAAGCATAATTTTCAAGCATGATCTAAATTCATTAAAAGTTTGAATGTGAAATGTATAACTATGTAAAACAGTTTATACTGAAAACATTAAGAAAATGATTGAATTCAACTACAAAAATACACTAAATGTGCTGTTGTTGTTGTGACTTATGCCCCCTGGCCGGAATTAATTCCAAACTAGGCCCATATAGGCTAGCGTGCAGAGGGGTGCGGCTCCGGTTTATAACCGCTCCACAAGGGTCGGAGTCCGATTTAGCCAGGTGCCACCGCAATTTTGATCGAGCGCCCGCAGGGGCGGCATCCAGGGGGATAGTACCCTCTCCCACCCTCACTGACTTTCATAGACTTTCCGGGCTACGGATTTAACGTGTCCACATCTGGCCCAGATACGGAGGTATTTAACGGCACGCGCCGGGATTCGATCCGACAACCCTCAGCACCGAAAGCCAGCACGCTACCGGCCACCTAAATGTAAATTTATCAATTGTTTATAAAGCTAGATTCTGAACTTAGTAGCCTGTTTGTACAGAGTTGTACAAATCAGAAATAAACTCAAATTTTAAATTAAATTAACATCTTAATTTAATTCAGAACATCGTTGACAGAAGCTTCAAATATTTATTTTAATGTGTTGCTATGTCAGTAATTACAGTTTACCATGTACCGGTGGCGGATCATCGCACAGGCGCAAGAGGCGCGCGCTTGGGGCCTTCGAAAGTTAGAAGCTGCAATAAGAGATAATTCCGCGAAACACAGGCAACGATACCAACCATCTTACTTTAACAATTTGTCATTTACCGAACGACAAACAGTGTAATACAAGTTTTTAGTACCTAATAACCAACCAATAAATTTTCCTTTTCGACCGTGAAAAAATATCCTTAAGTAATAAATGTTTATTAACCCTTCAGCGGGCGCGCCCGTGTATAAAGTGCAACATTTTCATAATTTTGAATAGTTTGTTTTTACATGTAAGGTTTGGATGTTCTAAGCAGTTTCTATTTACAGCTACACCCTTTCTAATTCAGGTCTGATTTTCTGACCTTTGTATTCCTTTCCATTCATTTTTAATCGTGATTCCAACTGAGGATACTTCTATTTAGGGCCGCCCAGAGACTTTACGGGGCCTAGGGCAAACTTCTGTTGGGGGCCCCAAGAAATCTGATTAATCGAATAATTTTTTTTTATTTTTTTGGGGGGCCCTTTTTTCAGGAGATTATTTTGAATTTTGAAGTACGGTACAAGTTTCAGAATTTTCTTTCGGAGGAAATCTAATAAATAGATTTTTTAAAATTTTTGGGGGGGCCTGGGGTAAAGTTCCCCAGTTGCCCCCCCCCCCCTCCCCCCTCTGGGCGGCCCTGCTTCTATTTGTTGTACTCTGTGCACAGCGCGCCTGGTCATGTAAGAAAATATTCCTATTTTATTTTTGGTTATTTCGCTAAAATAATTCTAAGAGTTTACAAGTTATTTTTCTATGATTATAAATTTAAAAGGCTAATCAAATAAATGCCCTGATGAAGTTTTAAATACTAAATAATCATTAATAATTTTGTTCGCGATGTGAAAAGTAATTTTAATTTTCGTAGCATAGGAACATAGTGTTCCTATGCTACGAAAGTCATAGTTTTGTCGACAATGCATGATGAAACAGTGGATGACGATTCTGGTAAACCAGCGATTATACTGTATTACAATACGACAAAAGCGGGACTTGATGTAGTGGATCAAATGTGCAGCTTTTACACGGTATCCCGCATATCCCGAAGATGGACTCTCTCGTTTTTTAGGTTTTAGGACATAATAAGAATCAATTCGCAAGTTGTCCTTAGATCCAATAACCGGACAGTTTTGAAAGGCGATTGTATCTGCATTCTTCGGCTTTAGAACTTCTCGAAAGCCACTTGAAGACCCGGGCAAATGGTCTATCTCTCCCTCCAGACATAACTGGATTCTTACTAAAATATAAAGTGGAAACTTCCCGAGAAGCAGAACCAGAGGTGTTGGCAAAAAAAGAAGGAAAGTGTAATATATATGCGAACGGCTAAATAATGTAACTACCACGATAAAGTTTGATAAATGTAATAGATTTTCATGCAAGGCGAATTGCAAAATCCGTACTATATGTTTGCGATGTAAAGAAATTGAAGAAAACTGAAGAGAATTGAACAAATTATTTGTGTTTTAAAAAATAAATTTTTATGAAAATTCTTATTCATATTTTGGCCTTTAATAATAAATAATCTCACTATTATCAACATTTTATATCTTGTCATAAAACGCAGAATTATTATTTCCCATTTGAAAAAAAATAGTTAATTACAAAAGGAACAATCACGGTGTAAAGAGACGTTGCACTTTATGCAACGCGCGCCTGGTGGTATTACAAAAATTGGCGCGCCGACTGAAGGGTTAATAATATTTAGAACAATGGGGCCTCAAAATTAGATAGCGCTTCATCCGCCTCTGCCATGTAGAATTTGACATTAGGGTACTACGAGGAGGCAGATTCGTCCGTAAAGTCCAATTAGTTAATGTCTAGTAATTACAGTATAGTTAAAAGAGAGCTTGAAACCACTATGAAATAAAAATTTGGAGCTAGAAATTTTGTTTTTCTGCTCAGACAAATTTGCATTCTGTATTTAGGTTAAAATTGATAAATTACAAGATAAAAAGAACTTTTTATATAACACGTTTTTAAATTTTCTGTTGAATCATATAAACTTGACAATTCTATGTATTGCACAAACCATGAAGCTACAGCTGTGTAGCTTCATGGCACCAACCTTCACTTAATTATTCTTTTATTTAATTTTAATCACTTTTTAGTCGTTTCCACTATCCACAGACTTTATAAACTGCTAACTTTTATAATTTTTTTTAATTTCTCGCACAATATTTTTGTAAAGAAACTAAATTCATATGTATTCTGTTTTCAAAATCGTCAAACGCCGTTACGCAAGAGTACAAGCATTGAATTCGATCGAAGTGCCACCTTGCGGATTTTTTCCGAACTAACTTTCCATATAAAACAAAATTAACTGAAAATGAATTCAATTCTGCTTAAAGATGGCTAAAAGTATTATAAGAATGCATTGTCATCGTGTTCTGAGCTATTCTAAAAGTTTCAAACGTCTAGCTAGTCGGGAAGTTAGTTAAAAAATCGATTGCAAGATTTATACTGGGCAAACACACAAACAAGAAAGCGAGTTAATAAAAACGTGGTAAAAATGGAACACAAGTGCAATCGACCAAGATATCATAGTTTTGCGCATCATCTGAAGGAGCAGTTTTCTCTCCGACAGAAACCATACTGCTTTTTCCCAGCGTCAGAATTCTAAAGACCAACTTAACATTATTTAATCATTAACTTAGGTTGTTGTAGCCAGACATATCGACGATCATATAATGAAAATGGTCAGTAAATTCGTAAAACTAATAATTTTTATTTTTTCGTCCTTTAACATTAAAGAAAAAAAGTAAGAAAGAGGCATCTAAATTAAAAGCGATTGCATTGCTTCTAATAACCTTCAATACTTAATGCATGGAAAGATACTGAAAGTAACTACCGTATTTTATTGACCTAAATTTAAAAAGAAATTTTTAACAGCGATAACCGAGGACACGCACACACAAAATTTTTTTATAGGTACTTTTAATGGATAAAAATACCTAAAAGAAATGTGTCTTCAATGTATTATTTACATCCTACAATAATGCACGATTATATTCCATTCAAGTGCTACCTTTGACACGTGCCCTGCCGCGTGTACCATTTCGGTACATACTGAAACTTATTTTCAAGAGGAGGGATATTTTTGTAATTGCTAGATAAAGTGTAAGAGAGCAATTGTTGGTATCACTGTTACATGTAATTGGATAAAGTTAGCAGTTGTGTACGGACAACTGTATACGTGTCGGAGCGATGTTTTCAATTGCACTATTTCAGCGTTCTTTGCTTCAGAGAATTTGCTTTGCAATGGTCAGATTAAGTATCTACATTGTCGTGAAAAAACAGAGACAAGATTAATCGAAATTTTGAAAAAAAAAAAATGTGCACTTTCCTTTCAGAGGTACATTAACGTATCGGTTATATATATTGTGAATCATCAAGTTTCAATATTTACCCTACTAATATAAATAAATTTCCAGCTCGTAATAAAAGGGAGAAAATAAATAATTCTTCAAGCTCCATATCCATAGGCGTAGCGTTGGTGCCCCCCCCCCCCAAACTTAACTTTAAATAAATTAAAACATTAATAGAAGTTCAGCTAAAGTTAGAAAATTGTAGAAACCTTTTAAGAAAGTTTT
Organism: Dolomedes plantarius; assembly: GCA_907164885.2. NCBI lineage: Eukaryota > Metazoa > Arthropoda > Arachnida > Araneae > Dolomedidae > Dolomedes > Dolomedes plantarius. The sequence goes on along the minus strand of OU015497.1, from coordinate 44,172,122 downwards.
TTCCTGCTTTTCAAACTATACACTGAAGATTCAGATTATGTCTTTAGCCTTAACATAGTTTTTAACAATGATAGGATCCATAACAAAAATTCGATGCTGTATATTTTTTTCCTCATTTTATTTATATTATATTTATTTTTCTCATTGTATAACTTTTGAATACTGCTCAAACATCAATTCTATTGTTATTCAATTTTAAAAAGAATCGTAATATTTCGTATTTTATGGACAATCCGGTGGTCAATGCACTGAGGAGGGCCCTAATTGAATTCAATTCGCCCCCCCCCCCAAAAAAAAAAAGTTAGAAGCACGCTACACCTTTGTCCATATCGGATACTGTTTTTGGTACACAGGACAGGTCATAACAAATAACAATTATTTAAGAACGGTTTGGCAAGGTACGTGTACAGTAAGTACTGTATACCCTGTGTGTGTGTGTGGGGGGGGGGGGGGGGACGACTCTTTTATTCAATTATGAAATATCTTTTTAGTGACTTTCACTGAAAAATTGTCAATAATTATTAACCATGAAACTACAAGGCAACAATGTTTTTTAAAGGGGAAAAAAAGTCCCATTCAGAGAGCTAACTCGGCTCATTTGAAACCTACTGCCTTTATTAGGTGGTAAATGAAATTTGCGGTTATTTACTACGTACAGTACACAAATTCTAAACGTCAGTTTGTCTTTCATCAGGCTATGCTGTCCATTCCCTACAGTATTGAAATTTTCTATTTTTTTTTTTTAATTCATGGACTTTATATAGAACATAACCAAAATCAATTAAGTTGGACCTTTGTGCATATAAGTGGTATGTTCAACTTCATGTCAAGAAATATTTTTTGAGTAGTTAAGAAACAGCAGTATGAAACTGCACCATTTGAATTTCATAAGATGACTTTTTAAAAATATATTACTAAAAAAGACAAGTATACATAACTTTCTGGTACAACCTACCTGGTACCTTAGTTCAATACATTCATATTCAGCAACAAATTCTAGTGACCTTTCCTTCAAATAAGAAATAAATGCCAAGTGGATTAATTAAAATTAGAAGAATTAACATATTCCTGGAATGTCTTCTATGTGTTAAAACAAAAGATACATTTTTTTACATTATAAAATTACACATTACCAATAACTTTCCATCTGCAAACTTGTGTATTTCCTGGGTATGATTGATGAGCACATTTGTTTAACAGAATAGTTTTTAAGTTGGTAAACATTATGTTGAATTAGTAAATGGTGTTTATGACAAAATGTTAATTTTTTTTGTTTTTAACCCCAAAAGGATTTTTATGGAATCATTTGCTTCAAATGCAGTACATAACATTCAAACCTTCATGAAGCTCCATTTTTCTCAGTATCGCTGAGATGTAATCAAATAATTGACCCACTTTAGCATGTAACATTAATGTAAGGGAAGTAATTTAGACCAGAAAACTGTACCCAAAATTATTTCCCGGAAGAAAGAAAAAAAAAATATGTGAAAAATAAATAATCACATAACACTTTTTCATTTAAAAATTAGGAACACTTTTATTATTTGAAAAAACATACAATTAAACAATTTCATGCCTTTCACAGAGTGAATCTAGTATAGACTCTCATTCTATTCTTTCAATGATATTCGGTTTTCTGCCATAAAAGATTTTTAGCCAAATTATGGGGGGGGGAAAATTATGGAAACTTTCTGAATAAATACAAGAAAGAACTCAAGAGGTCACTGAAATCTTAGTCTGATAATAATTTTTCTATTACTTTGTTTTTAGATTCATTTTACTTATACAATATAGTACAGCACGCATGCAAGACCATTAAACCCAAATTACCATCAGACTAATGGAGCATGAAAATGTGAATATAAAAAAGCATTATTGGCATTGTTTAATTTCTTCACTAGTTTACAATACGTGGCCTGTCATGGCATGGTACTTTAATTCAATACATTCATAATCTGCAACAAATCCCAGTGCCCTTCCCTTGATATAGGAATTAAATGCCAGGTACATAATGAAAGTTAGATACATAATATGCCTCTTGAATGTCATTTTAAAAAAAGTGTTAGCAGATATGGTTAGAGTTTTACAAGAAATAATAAACTGTAAAACAATAATTTTTATTATGATTTACATCCACTTTATTCATAAAAAAACTTGTAAATTGTAACGATTTGAATGCAGAGCTGCTTTGTTGAACACTATAATGAAATGTCAAAAGAAACTTTGAAGCTGCAGAATTTGATTAAAAGACGACTAGACAATTCCCTCTGAGTCGTGGTAAATGACTATATAATAAATATTCTTTACAAAATACTACTCACTGCAGCTATACTATTTAAATTTATCACATGAAAAGTCGATTTTCTACATTCAGTGGTACAATTACAAATCACACAAACTTATGCTTTTAATTCGGCCATTCGATTAAGAGCACTTCCGGCCCTGAACCAGTCGATTTGAGGTTCATTCAAAGTATGATTTAAAAGTACGGATTCTTTTTTGCCATCTTCATGGATTATTTCACACTTCACAGGCTAGAAAGAAAAAAAAAAGCAAATACATAAAGTAAGAATTAAATTATGTCACACTGTTTTTTACACTTATTTTATCCACAATTAACTAAAACAAATTGTCATACTACATCCTGTAAAGATTTATGTTATTAATACACAAGAGACAAGGTCTGTCAACATTTGGAAATAATTACGTGAGAGATTTTACACAAAAATTAGGAAGGATTAAGTGATTAATTTTGAACAATACAGTGGAACCCCGTTATAGCGAACCCAGTATATAACGAACTAAAATTTTAGTCCTGCCGTTTTCCTATTGTATTTAATGCTAATTTATCCTTTTTTAGTGAACCTCCGAAATCTTAAGAATCGGCTATAACGAACCTTTTTTTTTTCAGTTGACTACTGAATTTTTAAATTTTTTTTATTTTAAAACTTTTTAAGAGCGCTGAAGGTACAACGAATGTTGAAGAAGATCATGATGAAGATTTAGCTATCGCGGCATGGATAGAAAAGCACAAAATTTCATCATTCTCAGATTGTGACATGCAATTGTTTGAAACATGCGATGATGAAGTCATTACATGTGAAAATTTGACTGAAGATATAGAATCTAATGCTAATGAAGAGGAGCACATAAATGACGAAATTACCATTATCTCAGATGCTACAGCAGCAATGTGTGTAATTAATAAGTTTTTGTCTACACAAACAGCGGAAGAAAGAGTGTTGGAATCATTTGATGTATTGGGCAAAGAAATTCATAAAATGTTTTTTGAAATCGGTATTACATCAGCAGAAGATTACCTATTTTTTCTGTATCAAAACAGTGAGCAATCAATTAAAGTTAAAATGAATTTATTTCCTTTTGTCTTCATTTTTAGTTAATTTAATTAGTATTGTGTTAGCTTAATGTAATCGATTTTAGTCAATTTTTAATTCATTAATGATCATTTTTAATAGATTTTATAATTTTTTTTATACACCATCATTGAATACACATAGCAACTAATGAGTTATACATTTTGTGAACTCTAAGAATTTTTTTAACGGTTCAGATAAAGCGATCAAAACCTTTGGTCCCTTGAAGTTTGTTATAACGGGGTTTGACTGTACCCTCAAAAATTCTGTGATGAAATTTCTTCAGAGGCAAGAATGATTGTATGTCATGCTGCAGGATTCAGAAGGGGGACACTGACTGATTAATTCAAGTTTATATTTTTATTTTTTAAAAACATATTCACAAGAAGGTATAGTATAACCTGCGAATTTGCAAGGATTCAATATCAGCTCAAAAATAGTAAAAGCAAAAAGGAAAGATGTGAATTCCTTCCATTACACATGAAATGTTAGAACATACTTTATATTTTAAAATCTATGAAATAAAAAGTCTTGGATCTCAGGTTAAAAATACGATAAAAACTATTTAAGAATTTCTAGGTTTTTTACATGCATACCCTACAATCCAATTTAGATATATGTCACAGGGTGCAGCCCAATATCAATTTACCCTCATGTTTATATAAGCAGATTTAAGAACAATATAGAGGGCATAAGGTAGAGGTAGGGGAAGATACTTTAATGCTAGACATTTAAAGGCCTCCTAAGTCTAATACCATTGCAATAGATGAATATATGTCTTTAAAACTTTTTATTTCTTTTTGGTTACATGGGATGACAAAAGCTTAAGGATGATTATGTTTAGATTATTGGAAAGTTTCCCTGTTATAGACTTGGAATAATTTTTCCTTCTAAATGCAAAATGAAAAGAGAATTACTAAGTCTAGAAGATGCATTCTAGGCAAGAAAGATTAAACAGTTTTGAATTTCCTGTTTAATAAATATTTCCCAACAATTTAATTTTAAAATACACAGCAACAAATCTAGCTCTTTCTTTACTATTACGATCTTCTACAAAAAAGATTTAATTAAAAGCAAAACATTTTAATCAAGTTTATTAAATTATTGACTATACATTTTTAATTTTAATAATAATCATTTTTTAAACCTCATTTATAATAATATTTTAAATCATTTTGTAGCTATTTTAAGTCAAATAATCATGATTATACACCAACACTTCAGCATTTTTTCTGTTTAGAACAAACTTTTTGAGAAGCACACTACTAACAAAACAATTAATGAATAATAAATTTATAGAACCTTAAAACTTTAAAGTTTTTTTAAAAAATAAAATGTAAAATATACCTTTCCAGGAGCTAAATCTTTCAGTCCTAAGAGAGAAATTTTGTCAGAGGGTTGGATTTTGTCATAGTCACTAGGATTTTGAAAGGTCAAAGGCAGAAGTCCTTGTTTCTTCAAGTTTGTTTCTGAAAAATAAATTAGAATTTATCTAATAGTAAAATCTACTAATAAAAAGGTGGAAAATGTCAAATAAAAATATTTGTTGATAAATATGGCAATTTATAAATTAACTTTTCATCTCTTGAAATAAAACATACACACCTAATGTTAGCACAAAATGAATACCTCATGAAAAAATTACTAAACATATTTTTAAAAAATATCTTTCACAGCAAAAAAAAAGTTTAATAGAAGATACCATAAGGGCAATTTTCTACTCCATTTTTAAACAAACAGTACTCTTATAGAGTTTTTCCTCATCCCTAAACTAAACATTAAGGGTTTTTTAAGGTTATTTCCTAATAACTAAACACAACACACAGATTATGCCTGACTTTCATTTCAAGCATAAACTGGTCTGTTTCCAAACTTTTAATCTTAGCTTTATAAGGCTAGTACAAAAATAGCCACACCTTTAATTTATGGTATACTTTTCACTCCTTTTTTTTTTAACAAAAAAAACTCCTGTCAGTCAGTACTTTATTTAATTTTCATATCATATTTTATTTAATTTTCATATCTTTAGCATGCTTGCTTCTGTGCTTCATCAAATGCATGTTTAAACACCCACATTTTTTTTTTAAGAAAAAGGATACAATAATGTGTTACTGAAAGAAACCTTGTAATACAGAAATTTATTCATTTAATTAAAAAGACAGCTCAATGAACCAAAAGTTGAATTCAACATCATCAAACAAACAGATCATTAAAAATCATACAGAAGGAAAGCGGAGGATTTCATAAGATTTTACATGTAACATTTATTCTAAATACATTTAAGTATACTGCTGAGCAGAAATGCATTCTTGTTTACACACTTCAGATTGAAAACTTATTTTATACATATGGCAGGCTTATATTTTAAAGATTTGTTTGACACAAAAAACAGTTACCTCTTAAAAAATATAACTGATAGTTCATCTTTTCAGATGGATTTGAAATATTTTGCACTTATTTCATATTTTAACTGTGAAATTCTTTAAGACTCTTCCTGCATTTAGGTTATCACAGCACAAAGATACTGAAAGAATTTGACAACTTTAACAGTAACTAAAGCATACCATGGATTCTAGCAAAGCTTTTCACAATGATAGCTCTTCCACCAAGATGCCTAGGCTCAAGAGCAGCATGTTCTCGACTGCTACCTTCACCATAATTTTCATCACCAACAGCAACCCATTTCACACCTTTGGACTAGCACAGAAACAAGAGTTCATTAACCCACTAGGACAAGTCATTTTAATCTCATACATAAAGTAAAGAAAGATGTAAATCATAACTTACCTTGTAGTCCCTAGCAGTGTCAGGTACTTTACCCCACTTTCCAGTTAACCGATTCAAAACGTTATTAGCTTCTCCATTTTCAGAATTAATAGCTCTGAAGAAGAGAAATAACTTTAAATACGACAAATTCCTTTACATAAATTCATTAAACAATCCCTATGTAAATTAACGATATATATATATATATGTAGTGCTCGATTTCTAGAAATAGGGGTGCTGGAACTGTAACCTTCCAGGGTGTGTGGGGGGTATTCTAAATTATATATATATATAATAGGCCAGGCCCACTCACTCACTAACAACAGAGTAATATGTGATTAAATAAATGTTTTTAACCATTGTAATTTTTTTTCCTAAAGAGAGGTACCGGAATGCCGTTCTGGCATGTTCCACTTCAAATCGAGCAATGTATATATATATTGACTGTAGGATGAAAAAGGCAAAACTGAACTTTATGTTTGTAACAGCTGCAGAAAAAAAAAGCTTTAATTTAATGAAAATTTCAAAAATAAGAAAGAAAAATTTTAGAGTCAATTACAATCTTTCAACTTTTGTAACCCCCCACATAAAAGCCTTTAATATATGATTGAGAAATTTGCGTCATACTTGCATCATGTGAAATAAGAACAGCTGCTAACCCCAGCACAAATATTGCTTACAAATTTCTTATCAGAGCAAAAACAGCTCTCGATATTCAGGTGTAATCATCAAATTTCTGGTTTGGTATTTAACCTTAAAAAAATATCTAAACATGTTAAATTATTCATATATATCTCTAATTTTTCCACAAGTTAAATAAATTAAAAAATAGAAATTCCTCCCCCCTAAAAAAAGTATTATTCTTATATAAACTTATTGAAGTACTGTGGAAGAAGCTGATATTATAATATATCAAATTGCATAGTTCTAATGTTACAGAAAATAGACAGCAAACACATGTCTGTGTTTGCTGTGTAAAGAGTGTTAAGTCCAAAATGGGTTAAAATGAGTTATTAAACCAGGCATATTTGAAAAATCAAGGGCTACTGCAGGGTACAGAAAGCTAAGTCTAATTCCACTCTTAAATATTTTTATTCATCAGTGAAAATTTGGAATATGTGAAACAAAACACAAACATGTTAGTTTTCAATCCCGTTTTTCTCAAAACTATGATTTTGGACTTGATACCTTTTACACAGCAAACACAGATATGCATTCCGCCCTCTCTACAGAATATAAAACTGAGATTCCTTAAATAAGACCCAATTAAGTAAATTCCAAAGAATGCAAAAATCCAGTTACAGAAAAGTGTCAAAGTAGTACTTTAATTTCCCTCTAAACTGCAAGCAAAAATTTCAGACACAAAGGTTTTCTTTTATACTAAGTAATACATTACCCAATGAACATATTGTTTGAAATGTTGTCTAGATGTCCTCTGTATTTCAACCATGGTCCAGCAGCACTTATGTGGTCAGTAGTGCACTTTCCTTTAACCTAAAGATTTTTTTTAAGAGAAAAAAAGACAAAAATTATTCAAAATATTTTAAACTATGTTTGATTAACAGTTTTATAATTTTAAGAATGAGCAGAGGAGTACACATGATTAAACAAAATAATGGATACATAGCTTAAAAGAAACTTTTTTTTTCTTCTTTTTAAAAAAAATGTGACTGGCTATATTAAAATGGCATTTACTATAACATCCTTTTGATTTCTCCAGATGCTTGTATATGCTGTGCCCAACTATTATCTAGGAGTGGTTTATTAACGGACGTCATGCTGGTGTGAATTATCTTAGACCCTACCTTACAGACTTTGAAAGAGTATAAAATGTTTATATGCTCATCTAGCTAAAATATTTAAGTAAGGTGAATCAGAGGTAGAAAAGAATTAAAGAGATTCAGACATCTTGTGTGAAACAAAAAATACATATATTCAAAAATATCTTTCGGCAGTAATTTGAAATTATTGTTAAATAAAACTATTTTTAATGATCAACATCAACAAAATGAGTTAAAATTTTCAAAAAATTTGTCTAAAGACATAAATTGCTTATATGACAGAAGAGAAAGTATTTAAGAATCTCACGGAAGTGTGATAAACTAAAAAACAAAAGAACACAGGCACACTGTTAGCACGTAGGAAAAGTAAGAATAATATGAAGCAAATAAAGGGTCAAATTATATTTCAATTGAAAGTTAAGAGTGATTAGTATTTTCATAATGACACTCTAAAGTAAACTTTAAATACCTTAATCAGAACTAGCATGTCTGTTAGGTCTTTGCCATCCCATTTATCAAAAGGTGCCAAAAGTTGCAGCCTCTGGCTTTTGGGATCAACATCTACAGATACAGATGAGCCATCAGCTGGTGGGGCTTGGTAAGTGTCCTCACCAGGATCAAATCCACGAGGTGGCAATTCTTCACCAAAGGGTTCCTTGAGCTTGAATTTTTCACCTAAATGAAGTATAGACAGGAATAAATTAACTTTAAAACTGTATTTATATATTTTTTAAAATCAACTTTTAATGCAGGAGCTTTGCTGTCTTTCTATTACTTTATATTTCTGTAATCCATTTGGCCCTAACAATGTTGGCATTTTATTGCAATCTAATTCTTGGGGCTTTATCATGAAGCACAAATTATTGCTGTAACTGATCAGTTGTTAACTAAATCAGTTACTGCAACTAAATAACTACTTAGTTAGGACTTAATTTTCAATGCTTAAAACAAAATAAACTATTTATTTTTATAAAGATACATTTAGTTCTAACATCTCCACCCCCCCCCCCACAAAAAAATTAATAAATAAAAATGAGATCACTATTATCAGTTGTAACGTCCATCTAGCACTTTATATTTTATAAACTAGATATTACCTGTCAAAACTTATGGTAAAATACAAATTGTTATAAAAGTACTATTAAAAGTAATATTAAAAATACAATAAAAAACAAAAATTAAAAACATTATCATCATAATAGAATGCTTTACGAAAAATCACATGAAACCACATGTGAGCACATGAAAGCCATGTGTGTTGGCAATTTAGAAATATTCAATTAAACACTTTTAAAAATTTAAGAAAATGTTGCAGTTATGTTAGGTATTCGCTTTGAAAAGCCTGCTACCGTACAGACAGTTTTGAACATATCACTACACATATGTGTCGAGTTTGCAACTTTCCGAAAATACTAAATTTGACATTATTGTAATATCTGGTTAAACTATATATATTATATGGTTAAAATATAAATATATATATTAAAAAAATAATACAATGAAAAACTGTTTTACTGTGAAAAGATTATCTGATTAAATTTTCTTAAATCTTTAACAATTTTTCTTAATTCAATAATCTTAAATTAAGAAATTAATTATAATTTCTTAATTTTTTCTTAATGAAGTGGATTAAATAAAAACTAACAGACGCTAATATCAAGTTAGATATCCTTTCAAATTTCAAATGAGGTTTCAGCATTTTTGGCAGATAAGTCTTATCTATAATTTCTTACATTTTCAAGTTCTGAGTATATAAAATGAATACTTCTTATTAATTTAATTAAAACACTATGATAACTCGAAAGGTGGCGGAAAAGAGATAATTCTCTAATAAATATAAAAATCACAACGAAAATACATCACAATGAAAGGATATTCTATGCTGAGAACAGTTTTAAATGGTGGTGAGCTGTTTTGAAACTGTCATAACCGTTTATTACAGCCGTCTAAAAATTTAAATAAAGTTGATTTGTGTCGATATTATGTTGTTTCTAATAAATTATTTGGGTTTAGATAGCAAATAATCTTTTTGAACTTTACTTTTAACTTGTTAAGCATAACTCATAAAACAAAATGGATGCCATAGGCTGATATATTTATAAAGCGGTTGCTCCGGAAGCATTCATGACAGATACATACATACACAGAACATAGCAACTATTAGGGGAATTGGTTTCTTTAATGAAGTGGATTAAATAAAAACTAACAGACGCTAATATCAAGTTAGATATCCTTTCAAATTTCAAATGAGGTTTCAGCATTTTTGGCAGATAAGTCTTATCTATAATCCAAAAATAATTTTGGATTTATTTATTCATATTTCATATGGTATTAATACATAACAAAGAAAATACCTTTTGCTCCAGTAAGCTCATCAGTTAAGGGGTTGAAATCTAATGTTCCAGCACTAGAGAGAGCAACAACCATTTCTGGGGAGGCTACAAAAGCATGTGTGGCAGGATTGGCATCATTTCTGCCTGTGAAGTTACGATTGTAAGATGACACAATGGTGTTCTTTTCACCTTTTTTCGTATCCTGTCTGCAATACAGTATGGGCGAATTTAAATATTTAAAATTTAATAAGCAAATTGATCAACATGTCATACATATAAGGAGGAACAAAGTGTTTATGCTATAACTTAGGCATTTTCAGCAAGTCAAAACACCAAGCCCCCATTGTTTATTTCAACCAATTCTGTTTTGTTTAAGCATTTTAACCCTTTCGTGATGGCTGTTGTGATCTTACACCTTCCGCTGAGGCAGGAGGTGTTTCCCATGAGTGCTCCCTCCAGGCCGGCTGTCTTTTAAGCACTAAGCCAAATTTTTCAAAAAATTCCAAAATAGTAATATTTTCGAACAAATCTATATATTTAAGCTGTATATGGGTTACATACACATTCATTTATGATTTCTCTAATAAAAAATTTTTGCTTTACAGATTAAAATATTTTTTACAGTATTTACTTGACTATTGGTATAAATCAGGGATCTCACAGCATCAGGGTCTGATTGAGCCTCAAAACTAAACCATATGTTCAACGCTATAATCCCACACCAAATGGAAAACAAAATAACTCATAAATAAAGAACATGTGCAAAGTTTAAATGCCTAACCGCTGGCAGCCAGTCCTAATAAATAGCTCTCTCCATTTGTTAAAAAAAAAACTATGCCAGCATTTCAGTCATATCCCTCTTTATTTCAAAAATAAGGTCACAACTATGTGTATTCCAGATTGCATAGACATATGATACCATCTAGTGTCCCGAAAATTAATAAAATGTTCTACTGTCACGTATACATGACAGTCGGTAGCAGAAGTCTTTTCTCTCTCTCATCCGGGTGTGAAAGTCAGGAGAAAATGTGAATAGCAGCTGTCACATATATGTGACATTTATCACGAAAGGTTTAATGTGTATTTGAGCTATCATGATAAAAACTAAAATTTTATTAAAAGTCATATTTAATCCTTCAAAGCTAGATTCTCTTTGTTAAATATGCACTGAATAATATATCATAATAAAATCATGTCTGAATTTAATTATTGAAACAATAGTCATGACAAAATTAAAATATGCCCTTTTATGAATAATCTCTTTTTTTTGTTCCAAAGAAAACACTATAGTAATTTTTCTAAGAAAGAAAATACAAGCTTAAACACAATAAAAGTGAACTGTTCTCTCTCTCTCTCAACACCTTACGCACACCCTGAAAAATTCAATGGTAGACATAAATTAGTTTATTACTTCTAAAACAACCAGGGCCACCCAGAGGGGGGGGGACAACTGGGGCACTTTGCCCCAGGCCCCCAACTGCCGGAGGGGCCAAAAAAAAATCTATTTATTAGATTTCCTCCGAAAGAAAATTCTGAAACTTGTACCGTACTTCAAAATTCAAAATAATCTCCTGAAAAAAGGCCCCCCCCCCCCAAAAAAAAAAAATAAATAAATAAATTTGATTAATCAGATTTCTCTTACTACATAATAGTCTTCTGAAAAATAGTTTTGGGGCCCCCCAACAGAAGTTTGCCCCAGGCCCCGTAAAGTCTCTGGGCGGCCCTGAAAACAACCACTCTAATTTCCAAGAGTTTAGTAAAATTATTAATTGAACAAACAAAGAAAAGAAAAAGAGATGAATTTCTTTTCCTGCAATTTTAGAATGCCACATGACCTACAAAAGATTTGTGACAAAACAGAGCTACTATCCAATTTTAGTTCAGATCTTCAGAGAAAGACACATTTCCTCAAAACACATGATTTTGTTTTCACTTAATACTTCATTGAACAAAATCAAAAGGATGCATTTAACAGTTATAGTATATGTAAGAACACCTTAATATCATAAAAATTATTTAAAATCAAATTTAGGTCACAAATTATCTTACATATTAAAATTCAGTAAAAAGAAAATTTATCAATCAAATTAAAATGTGCTGTCATGAAACAAATGGGAGGGTACATGCCTAACAAGAAAAATGTTTTGGATATGACAGTACATTGAATGTTGTACCAAGTTTGAATTTATTCTGAATAGTCATACTTAATGAGGAATTTGCACATGTGGGGAAAATGCTCATTTCTATTTTTTATTAACAGATTGGTTATCAAATTGTTCGAAAACATCAATTAAAACGTATATATAGATCTAAATAATAAGAATTTTAAATTTAAAATAAGCGAAAAGTGTTGAAAAATCATGTGACCTCAAAACGCTACGTGATTGGTTCTGACGTCACTATGCACCATGCTTCAATGTTTACATTTGTCTAGCGCGAGATTCTACGTTTCCTCCTCTTAAACTAACATTTTAAAATCATATTTTTTTTCTAATTTGGTTTAATTTTTCTAATTTTAGTTTGTGGCTATTGTTTATTCCCCCTTTTTTTTAAATTATATTCTATCGTCGTCTTTATTCTTAGTTTTATTTCTGTTTTGTTTACCATGGCGTTATTACCCGGTTTTGCAAAAGGGCAATCTGACAACCTGCCTAAAATGGATTCATTTGCAGTGTTTTCCTTTTTGGGAAATAATCCAAGTTTTATGGGAGCAGAAATACGAGGATTTAAAGTTCAGAGGGATGTATATATTTGTTTGCATTTATTATTCTAGTTATGTAATGTAGATTGTAGAACGCTGACGTGCGTTGTACTTTACACAAACTTTAAAGTTACACATTGTTTATGCATATTATTAAATTAATATCGTACTCTAAAAGTTTAATAAACAGCTTCTATTATTATTCATTCATAGTACATGTTTAATTTTGTAGAATTAATTAGCTTTGCAACATTACAAGTAGTGTCTGTTATAGGATATTTAGTATTTTTAATTGTGTATTAGAAAGTTGACAGAAATTAAAAACACTACCAAATTTACGAATGCGTTCAGTGTTCTGCATTCATATCATAGAAATATGTGTATTTTAAATGGTAAAGGAATTATAATAAATCTGAACTATGCATGATAATTAAACTTTTGACTAATCACATACTAAGTGGTGCAAAGAAACAAATGTTTACTACTCATAATAATTTTAAACAATCCTCTAACTCCATAATTTTGTGTTTTAAAAACACATTTTTAAATTAATGCTTTAGTACTTAGAAAGTTACTTTTACTTAGATTTGGACGATAAGGCTATGGAGATAATGCTGTAGGATATGTTCAGGTAAAAAGGGATGGAGACATCTGTACAGTCAATGCAAGGGTGACACCAGAACATAATGTCACAAAAAAGACTTACAGTGTGGAACTCAAGTTGAATGAAAAGGAAGAAAATGTCCTTTCCGTCCAATGCAATGATTGTGCAGCATCTTTGGATGAGTTCCTTTATGTATTATATTTAATTTTATCTAAAAGTTTTAATGATAGTGTGTTTGGGGTAGATACAATAGACCATCCATGGTTAGCTTTCCCCGCTTTAAGTAATTTATAAATAATTAGAAATACTTCAGCAGTTATAAAAAAATCTTTTTAATACAATACTTTATACATTTTATGTAAAAAACTAGCACCCAAAACTAGTGTAAAAAGATTAATTAAAAATAAACTTACAAAATAATTAATATATTTTATGCTTTTGTCACATTTTGCACACAAATTGTATTTATTTTAAAATTTCATCACCTACCCCCAACCCAGCATCTGGTGAATTCCATTGTAACGGACGAAACATTCACACACAAAATAAATAATAAAAAGATTATGAGATGCATATTAATGCTTCAAAATAGGAGAGTATTATTTTTTCCTGATAAAACCAATTCCTGATAAAAACTAAAGATAAACTTGACAGGTTTCAAAATTTATTTCTGGTGTATTTAAGCTGAAAAAAAAACTTTAATGTAACGGATGCTACATAAAATGGAACATCATTTATACTATAGCATCATAAGATAAAAAAATCTGTGAATCTACTATGTCAATTTGTTCAAAAATTTAAAAAATAACATCACAAGACATGCCTGTAATTTATCAGAACCTTGACATAAAAAATCAGTCATTTTTTTTCTGTAATAAAAAATATAAAAACTATTTGTAACAGATGTTACATATAATACATGATGCTGCAACTGTACCCTTAACTAGGCTATTTATATTCAAAACAGTCACAAACATGCATTTATTTTACTTTTATAGTTTTTACATTAATATTAAATTTACTCCAATTAAATTCAGTGGCATAATTTACGTAAGTAATAAGGTATAAAAATGATAATTTTATTTGCTAAAAAAACTTACAAATAGATATTTTCCCATTACATCCCCTACAAAACAAACTTAATGTAAGGAAAAAGCAATAGTACGTTCTAGTTCTAGAGGTCATAAGCTTTCCAATGATATATAACACTTAATAATTTGTTTAAAATGATTTTCTTTCGTAATGGTTTCATGTTAGGTGGAATTCACCATCTGGAGAATATAACTCATAACAAAACTCGTGTTTACAGATATATTTAAATATTTATTTAAGTGGAAAATGTCAAAACTTGTATTTTAAATTCATATTTGCTGCAATGATTTGGCAAATCATCTGTATCACATTAAAACTCACAATTATAGCTAAATTAAAAAATTATTGAATGAGGATTTTTTTTTTCGTCGCGTTTTATTGCAACTGTCCATGATTTCCTTTTGACATTATCTGTTGGAACACTAAAAAAAAGCTTTCCTGGTGTATTTACCGTTGTGCTTGTGCAGCAAGGTACTATACAATATTTAAAATTTTCTGTAACACACTTTGACATCTTAAAAATAAAGAAAAAACACTAGATATCAAACTCAAACTACGCAACACAATCCAAACACCGAAGTAAACAAATTCGCCATAGTGCATTGTGACGTCACATGTATCCGCGTAGGAAAAGTAGCGTTTTTGAGACGAAGTAAATAGTGCGCGTTTAAAAACAAATTATGTTAACTTTTAGAGTTCTAAAACTAAAAAAAAAAGATGCTTTCGATCATATTTTTCTATTTTAAATATCATAAATGTAAAATAAAAAAACGTGCAAATTCCTCATTACAAATACTAGAACACATCTACTATGACCATAAAATAATTCTAGAGCAAACAGGATCAAGAAATCCATCTGCTGGATGTAAATACTTCTGATGTATAAAAATCAGCATTTTAATTAGTTCATATAACAAACCACAATTTTTTTTGTCAATAAATAGACATCTTTGTCAAAAAGAACAGGATGACACTATCTACTTAAAATGTCTTACCTGTCCCACTGCCCAATGCAAGGGCCACAAGCATTTGCTAAGACAACACCTCCAAAGTCACGAAGAACTTGAGCCTGTAGATAAATTAACTTCAAGTAAGATAATAATAATAATAATAATAATAATAAAGACTTTCTATGACACAAATTTCAAGACTGGAAATAGTGTAATAAGGCGGGAAAAAGGGTTTTTTGAAATATTCAGTGTTCATTTTGTTAAGATATATTTATTGCAATTTTTAAATTATTCTTATATGTGTACTTTTTTTTAATTTCAAGAAACAAAGAAAAAAAATCCATGAATTTTAAACCAGTAAAGCCCTTAGCCAATAAAATCCATAATTTTTCTTATATGTTAATGATCATGGGAGTTCAATTTCATTAAAATTTAGAGAAACTTCAATATTATCAAATTTTAACAGATCTTCTCTATTCCCACAACAAGTTAAACTACTGTTTTGATGTATTTAAAACAGTATATAAATTTGCATTAACATATTCTTTTAATTTCACATGAAAGCTATGCAAAGAAAATTTTTCCTTTTCAAAGTATCTAATATAGATTGATATAAATATATACATACACAAAACATTAGAAATGAACATTTATTTACATGATGACCACCACAAAAAAAAAGTAAGTACATATATATACGTGTACACACAGTCAATTCCGGTTAATCGGACCACATCGGAACACAATCATTTTGGTCCTAATAACCGGCTGGTCTGATTACACGAACATGCCCTATTAGGCTTATGCATTAGGATTCGTTTCGGTTCTTTAAGATTCGGTCCGAATAAGCAACTGGTCCGATTAACCAGATTCGACTGTATTAATAAAATGAGGAAAATGCATAAAGCTTTAATAAATCACAGAAATTACCTGTCCATCCCTTTCAATAGTTGCTCTAATTTGCTCGGATCCAGGGGTTACAGTAAATTTAGATTTGGATTTTAAACCATGACTCAAAACCTGGTTGGCTAATGATGCAGATCTTGCCATATCTTCATAACTACTGTTTGTACAGCTTCCAATCAAACCTAAGAGTAAAGGCATTTACTATTAAACTCTTAGCATTAAGCACACTGAAATTCAACATTCTTTCCATTCAAATAATTTTGAATTTCAATAAAGCAGATCAAAACTGGGAGTATACAGTCTAGCCCTTATGCGCCAAAACTTACAATATTCAAGACAACAAATGCATTTTTAAAGAGCAAATTTAATAAAATTATCTTTGATAACATATTTTCAGAATGGAATACATATCCCCTACTGGTATATACTTAACAATTAGAAGCTTGTCATAAACAAATTAGGTATTAAATACAATTATTTAGATAGTTAGAATAATTATATTAGCTAAATATTTACAATAATCAGTTTTAATATTTTTCCTTAAAAACCAAACAAAATATTCCAAATTTTCATATTTTAAAAAAATTATCCAATCAATTTTAAAAAGCAAGTAATGACCTAATTTATTGTGTTCATAACTTAAAAGTAGAGCTGTTAAATAACTCAAATAATCCTATTAAAGCAATGAGAACTTTTCACTTAGAAAAATCAATTAAGTAAATACACATACCTACTTTAACTTCTAATGGCCAATTATTTTCCTTTGCATTTTTTCCCAATTGAGAAATTGGATGAGCAAGATCTGGGGTAAACGGTCCATTGACATGAGGTTCCAGCTATAAAAGAAAATGATGATTCAATTGATAAAACCATGGTCAACACAAAAATCACTGAAAATTAAGACACTTTTAAGCAGAATAAAAACTTAACAGACTGGTTTTATTTTCTCTTTTTTTATATATATTATCAGGAACAATATATCCATCTATACAGTTAATTCACATATTTGAATTCTAAACAACTGATTTTATCCAGTAAACTGAAACAGAAAACTATAAATAAGCTTAAATTTAATCCACCATCAGAATTATTCACTCACACTTCAACAAACAAAGACACTATCCAGAAGTATTTAGAATCTTAAGATTTATATCAGCATTTTTACAAAGACGAAATCATAAAACAAAATGCCAGTTTTAATATTGCAAGAGTTTCTACATAATAATAGTAGATCCTATTGAGAAAAATTTATAATTTGAAGCTGTCCACTTAAAAGATTAATGATAACAGAATACATGAAATATAACAATCAGGGTTACAGGAAATTTCCAAATGTAAAATAATTCCTTTTAAGTTCTGCCCTTGCTTTTAAGTTTTTTGGTACTTAAGTTTTACATATTTATTTTTATTGAAAACTTTTATGTATACATTGATTTTGTACTACTATTTATTTCATTAAATTAATCATTGTTTTTAACAATTTACACAGATCTATAAATAAGTTTGGTAAATACAGTTTGTAAACAAGATAGAACAAAAAGGAGAGGAAAAGAACAAAATAAAACACTGTATCATATACAACTAACTTTTCATAGGCAATCCAGCTTTTTAAATTATACAGAAGTTTAAATGTGTCTACTTATATGTGATATCCAAGAATATTATTTAATATTCAATTTTTCTAACATCAAATACCAAATAAATGTAAGTAAAAAAACAAAAACAAATTTCAGGTAGTCTCTTCTAACGAAACTACCTCGGGTCATTAATGTAGGATTACTTATCGTTGCTTACCTCTTTTGTATGTATGTGATATGTATATATGTATCTACTAGCTGAAGTACCCGGCGTTGCCCGGAATTTTAAGGTTTGTTAACCAAAATCAATTTAAAAAATTAACACAGTATAAATTCGCCAAAAAAAAGCATGTGAAATGTTATACATATCTCAGTATTTTGGTAGATGCAGTCTTTCATCATTGTACCACTAAAAGCTATAAAGTAAAAATGTCAAATTGTGGAATGTTTGTTAACCAAAATCAATTTTAAAACTTAACACAGTATATATTACATAACCAAAAAAAAAAAGCATGTGAAATGTTATACATATCTCAGTATTTTGGTAGATGCAGTCTTTCATCATTGTACCACTAAAAGCTGTAAAGTAAAAATGTCAAATTGTGGAATGTTTGTTATCCAAAATCAATTTAAAATCTAAACAATTTAGCAAGATTTAACCTTCTATGTTTGGAGCAAAAGAAGCTGATAAGTAAAACATAAAATATACATACATTTATAATAAACCACTAAAAGCTGAAAAGGAAAAATGTCAAATTGTCTTTTGGAAAGTAAAGCTGAAAAGTAAAAATGTCAATTTGTCGAATGTTTGTTAACCAAAATCAATTTAAAGACTAAACACAGTATAAATAACATAGAAAAATAAGCATGTAAAATGTTATACACCCAAATAATTTTTTAAAAATCCAATATAAAAATATATAAATTTATAATTAACTCCTCAGAATTCATCTAGATTTAACCTTTCATCTTTGGAGCAAAAGAAGCTGAAAAGTAAAACATAAAATATATACATTTATAATAAACCATTAAAAGCTGAAAAGGAAAAAATGTCAAATTGTCTAATGTTTGTTAACAAAAAGTAATTTAAAAACTAAACACAGTATAAATAACATAGATTTAATAACAGTATAAATATCATAAAATATATACATTTATAATAAATCATTAAAAGCTTAAAAGTAAAAATGTCTAATTGTCCATATAAATACCTCCATAAATGCAGGATTCTGTAGCCAAAAAAATATATAAATAAAGTATTAAAGTATTTGTTAAAGGCACTGACTGATGAAAAAATTAACAGAAATCTGCAGTTTGGGCTACACGCACCATAAATGCAAGATTCTGTAGCAATAATAGAAACATTCTGTCCTTATTAAACTCCATATAAATCTCTGTTCAATTAAACTGATCCAAATATCATCTGAAGTACCTTCATAAACTATGTTTCTCGTTTCTTGATTCGGGGTTCAATATGAATGTTTGTTAAACAAAGTCAACTTAAAAACTAAACACAGTATAAATAGCATAGGAAAAAAACATGTGAAATGTTATACACATCTCAGAATTTAGATAGATTCAGCCTTTCATCACTAAAAGCTGAAAAGTAAAATTGTCAAATTGTCTTTTGCCTTGTGAACTCTGCATGAAAAATTAAACATAGTATAAAAAAGGGATGGGAAATGTCATACACATCAATACTAAAAAACAACGAATAAATTTTGGTTCGAATTTGACTCTTAGTGTGCTTCAAAAAAGTTGAAACTCTTGAAAATAGTTGTTCTCAGATGTACGTGCTTCCAAACGTTGATGACCAGAATAACGCTTGACTATGCAGTGAAGGATATTTATATCTGGGCAGGTATGATTTATGAGTACAACAAAGAGACTCGATTGAATTTCTCTTTAAGTTAAATGTCAGATTGCAACTCTATGCATTCCATTTGACAATTTGCTAGCATTATATCTATATCGACTGTAAATAGAATAGAAAACATGCAAAAACAAAAATTGTTTATTTTCCCCGAAGTCCTGAAATCAATTTTAAATTCTTGTACTAAATCGGAAAGTAGGGCTGCGTATTTTATAACATTTTTAGAATTGTGCTTGGGAAATTAAAATAGTAGCATTAAGATTTTTATGCAGTTATAGGCATTTTAGCTAAATTTCAATAAAAATTACTTCAAATTGACCAATTTATAGAAAAAGTATGCTATTTACAGTTAAGTTTTTCTTTCTTTTTTTTTATTTTTAAGTGCTATTTTACCAAAAAGCACCAAAAAAAACCTTTAAAAAATCATTTTTTAAAACAAACAAATGGAATAGCTAAACACAAACATAGTTAACCGTAAATAAATCGCAAAACTGTGCTTAAGTTTAGACTGATTCTTTTTGTTAAGATATACTAATTTTTATGCTTTTAAAAGTACATCGTGAATTATAAAATTAAGAACAATATAAAATACAGTAACGGATTATTGCTTCTTTTAGGAAACAACAAAACAATGTTTCAAATTCAAACTTGTGTAACTACTGCCACTCGCTGCTACTGTCGTCTGATGAGCAAAAAAAAAAAAAAATTAAATAATTCAATATTATTCTGATTTTTCACGCTAGTGGAAAAAATGCCACGCCCACTTTAGAGTCACTTGAAATAATTAAACACACACAAATATATAAATTACACAAAAGGTTTTTTTTTTAAGTTCTGTAATGTGTCTAAATCTCCACTATGGAAATATATCGGAGAATTCCATCATTTTAATAAGAAATTTCTAAAATGAAAATAGTAACAAATAACGTCTGTTTATAATCTGAAGACGATGTTAATTTCACTGAAATGTTTTAAAATATAAATTTTAGATAAGAAATATTTAACGCATTTACTATGCATTACATCGTTTCAATAAGAAATGTCTGAAATGAAAATGGCAACAGAGAACGTTTGTTTACAAAATAACACGGCGAAAATAAACGACGATCGTTAATCGAAATGTCTTAAAGTATAAAATCTGACTTGAAAGATTATTATTTTCATTTATTATTCTGGTTTAATATATAGCTTGAAACTTTTTGATTTTATTTATTTTTATCTTTTCGCTCGCTGTCAGCTAACCCTAACGTGGATGCCATATTCAGAGGGATGATGCCACAAAGTGTAACAGCTTACATTTAGTTTCAAAATTGTGGTTTTTTATTAATTAAAAATCAACGGTAATTAATTTCGATTTTTGAAGTTCTTCAGACCCTCGGCTGTTTTTAAAGACGCCTGTATTTAAAATTTCACGATCGTTGCTCCTAAACTGTGGATTTCTATACAATTACAGAGATACAAACATTCATTTTTATATATTAGATATATATGTACGTACGTACGTATGTATATATATATATATATATATATATATATATATATGTATGTCAAAATCTTGACTCATTTTGGGACTTTTCTGCTTACTGCTTGCCCAAGCGATACAGACTGGGTTTGGCGTGCTGCCGAAATTATAACTCGCGATGCAGGACATGTGAAATTTTCATTTCTGGAGGAACATAATCCTACGTTAAAAATTATCACATTTCTATTTGATTACCAACAGGATTCCCAATACAGCATGATTCTAAAGTATTAATGTTTTTGGATAACATTTAGTACTTTAGATAAGAAATATATAAGAGAATTCTAAACATTCTGTATAGATTTAGTACTATTTTGAAACAACTTGCATGGTATGCCCTACCAAATGCATAAATTATTACACACAGCTAACAATATGTAATGACAAATTTTTCCTTTTCTTTTTGCTTGTTGAATTTCAGATCCTTTCCTCTCTACTTTTTTCACCCCATTTAAATGGGAGCCAAAATAGTTTTTTTATACAGTGGATTCTTGATAATCCGAAATGATTGGGACCAGACCCTTTTCAGATTAACGAATTTTTCGGATTAAGCAAAATCATTCTTAAAATAAACTTAAATCACATAATAATGTGTGATTACATAAATATTACATATTACGTGTGATTACATAGTTTATTTTATAAGGTCTGTCTAAACATAACCAAATCTCAGGATGAAATGGGTGATAAGAGAGCAGAATGCTGCCTAATACAGTACAGCAGAGTGTTAGATGTTCTAACAATATGTCACAGTGCTTGACAGTTGGAGAGGTGCGTCGTTACTGTAAGTGTCAGTTTAGCATTAGCATAAACACGTGTTTTTTATTCTACTGTGTCCTACTTTATTATACTACTGTTGTCTAAGTTTGAACTTTCTTGTAATTTTCAGAAACATACTTTATATTACTTAGTATCACTGTAGTTTTATTGTAACCTTAGTTCTTTTTGACTTTTGGTTTTAGATTAAGCGGACTTTCAGATTACCGAAGATCAGATTATCAGGACTCCACTGTACAATGAGATAGCTATCTTTTCCTTAAAACAAGATTATTTTTATGAGTAGTTTCAGATATTAGTTGACTCCACTTGCCGGTGTGACAATCTAAATCTTACAATTAAGCTTATCTTATTATTTTTTATATACATGCCTGAAAAAACTCTTACAATTCAGTAGTGAAACGCAATATATATAGTTAAAATACTAATTACCTCATCTAGATTAATTTCAATCGTTTTATCATATTCACATCCAGAGTCAGGAGTAAGTAGGTCTCTGTAGCCATCAGCCAATTCAGCAATTTCTAGAATTAAATGGAAAATTATTCATATTCTCAAAACAAATATATAATAAGTTCTTAAACCTTGTACTTAACCCTTCCGTGGGCACGCCTGTGTACAAAGTGCAACATTTTTATAATTTTGAATGGTTTGTTTTTACATGTAAGGTTTGAATGTTCTAAGCAGTTTCTATTTATAGCTACAACCTTTCTAATTCAGGTCTGATTTTCTGATCCTGGTATTCCTTTCCATTCATTGTTAGTTGTTATTTAGCCATGGTAAACCAGCAATTATACTGGATTACAATACGACATAAGCAGGAGTTGATGTTGTCGATCAAACGTACAGCTATTACATGGTATCCCACATATCACGAAGATGGACAATCTCATTTTTTTAAGGTTTTTGGACATAATAGGAATCAATTCATGAGTTGTCCTTAGATCCAATAAACCTGACAGTTCTGAAATAAGGCGATTGTACCTGCATTAAGTGGCCTTTAATTATAAACATATCTCAATATTATCAACATTTTACATATTGCCCTAGAACACCGAAATTACTATTTTAATTTGAAAAAAAAAGTTTATTACAAAAGGAATAATCAAGGTTGAAAGAGATATTGCACTTTGTACAATGCACACCTGCTGGTGTTAAAAAAATTGGCGTTCCCACTGAAGGGTTAATTTTAGACCTTAGTCAAATGTTTTACTGTCTATTTTTGCCAAAATACGAAGGCAGAATTTATTAATATTAAATATATTAAATATCTTACAATTTTGACTTTTTCTAATGGGTATATATTTAGAGAGTACACTTACCTTGTCGCCTGGTGGCAATTAAATAATCTCTCATTCGCTTATTATAAGGAAATACAGAAGTAGTAGCACCAATTTCAGCCCCCATATTGCAAATTGTACCCATGCCTAAAATAAAGGAGATAATGATGTTATTTTCCAAGAGGCCCATTGCATTAGTAAAAAGAACTTTTTTTAAATTGTAACTTCACAATTCAAATTTCATAATCTTTCTCATTCCCACAAAACACAAGCAAAAGAATTTTCTCAAGGCTTACAGGGTGTTGTGCATTGATGTTCTAAGAAACACCTTGATCCCCTAGACTTAGAATAAACATCTTGTTTCTTTTCCCATCCTTCTGCCATTTTTAAGATATTTTTTTTTTTTTTAAACAACCCTACATTTAAATTAAGCTGATCTATTGAAACTAAAAGGATTTTATTGCACTTTCCTGCTTTCAAAAATTATATGTATCACAAAATTCAGTTCTTAGGGAAAAAGAAACTGGATGTGTGAATTAGTGGAACTAAATGTTCTCTGAAAATCTGAACCTGTAAAAATAATAGTAATAAGAATTCCTCTCGATTTTATTTGCAACAATATTTTTTATGCTGATTTTGATCTAAATATTCTTTAATTCTCAATCATTTTCTAAAAACTACAACAAATATATCATCTAATGTAAAATACTATTATTAAAAGTTTTAAAGCTTCATTTCTGATTTTTTAATACATTTTTAACCATTATTTTTTAAATTTCTACAATATAGGCAAGCATATCTTTATCCCATTACATTTATGATAAAAGTTTTTTTTTAAATTAATTTGGAAAATGCACACTAGCTCTTTTCATTATTTAAGAAATGCAAGATTTAGAAAGTTCCTTGGATCAGTGGTTCCCAACCCGGAGAAGTCTGCGGACCACTAAGCCAGAAATTGAACCATATGTGGACCACCCCACCCTCCACCCCCACTGACTTGAGGGGGGAACCTTCCAGGGGTATGTGGAGGTATAGAATATCCCTTAGGCAAAAGGGATACAGGATTAACATACTCATATTCTTATGTATCATATTCTAATAATAAAATAATTATGTTAAACTTTTAAGAAATTTTAATTCAACACCTGATAGTCATCGGATATATTCGACCCATCTAGTTCAAGGAACATTGCTTTCAAAATCCCCATTTATTTGACAACATTTTATATGTGGTGCCGGACCACTCCTGAGGCTCTCATGGACCACCAGTTGGGAACCACTGCCTTAGATGAACATGAGTAAGGCAAAATTTATTGAAACACGGAAAAAAAAAAATCAAACTAATGCATTTAAATTCTAAAAACAGGTATGGACCAAATATTTTAAATTTCCCATTTCTCTCACAGAATTTCTAAAGAACTGAAATGGAGTTTCAAGGGCCCTCATACTTATAGTAAAGAGCTAGACAAAAATTACACAATTTTTAGCACATTTTATTCAGATTTTGTTAAGATTTCATAGGTGATGATCAAAATTCTGGGAATTTTTAATTTATTTTTTATTTTTTGCTCACATTATTAAAAAGATAATGCATTAAATTTGAGGGAAAAATTTTTATGTGATATATCAGATAAAGTGTACTGTTAATATGTTGAGAAATTTTCTTTCTTGGCTTGTTCAAAATATATCAAGGAATAAATCAAGTTTTTAGCTCCTAACTTTCCCATTAATATTTTTTTAATGTTATTTATAACATCAAATTTTATAAAAAAAAAGTATGCAATTAATGAAAAGAAAAAAAAATTCTATAATTTTCTCAGTAATTCTCTTTTTTTGGGAGGAGGGGGGATATTTTTTTCAATAAATTTTCCAGTGCACCTCCAAACAAAGTAAGTCCTTATTTTATTATTAATAATTTAAAATTCAGGGAAATTATTTTACCCACAAAGACAAGTAAGTTAAATATCTTACATCTATTTTTTTATTTACAATATATGCAATTAAAAAGTGTTTTTTATTTTTAATATCTAAAATATCTTTGTATGTTAATGTACTTTAAAGCAATAATTTTTTTTTCAACAGTAGAAAAATAAAAATTGAATGGCCCTCTTTGGGATACATCCTGCTAATCATATCTAGATGGAACATCACAAGAAACAAAAATTAAAGACTATGATAGAAGAAATGTGCTTTGCATAAATACCTGTGCATGATATTGAATCCACACCAGGCCCATGATATTCAACAATTGCTCCTGTTCCTCCCTTAACAGTCAGAATACCAGCAACCTTTAAGATCACATCTAAAATAAATTAAGATCAACAAGTAAATTATTTTTTAAATGTGCAAATATATATATATAAAAGACATGAAAGTACACAATATGATTATCTGTAGATGCATTGCACGCATAATCTAAACAATATATATACACTGAAGTGCCACTGAATTAGGGATACCTACCTAGTAACGAGTTGGGCCTCCTCTGGCCTTGATAACGGCTGCCACACGACGAGGCATAGATTCAACAAGTTTCTGGAAACGTTCCACGGGAAAGGCTTGCCAAATATTGGCTAAAGCTGTCCATAATTCAGTAAGGTTCTTTGGTGCTGTGTGATGGCCTTTCACGCCTTGTTCCAAAACATTCCAAAGATGCTCAATAGGATTTAAGTCTGGGTTTCTAGGTGGCCAATTCATGACAGAGAAGTCAGAGGAATGCTCATCCAACCAGCCAGTAGCCAACTGGGACTTGTGAGAGGTACAGTTGTCTTGCTGGAAAACTCCCTTACCGTGCGGATAACAGAACAGCATAAACGGATGGAGGTGATCACCCAGCAACTCTACATACCGAATTGCATTGAGGGAGGTTGGTACACGCACCAAAGATCCCAAACTGTGCCACGAAAAAACACCCCAGACCATGATTGAGCCACCATGCCCTTGTACAGTTCCAGACAGGCATGCAGGATCCATGGCTTCATGAGCCTGACGTCATATTCTCAGCCTCCCGTCGGCGCTAAGTAGTCGGAATCGAGACTCATCACTCCATGCTACTCGTTTCCAGTCCTCTACACTCCAGTCTCTGTGCTCTCTTGCCCAGGCAAGACGTGCAGCCCGGTGGCGAGTATAGAGCAATGGTACTCTCGTAGGTCGACGGCTCCCGAAACCCATACGGTGAAGCGAGCGTTGCACAGTCTGTTTACTGACTGTACGACTGGCACCGTCATTAAACTGGGTGGTAATTTGAGCTAATGTTTGGCTTCGCTGGCTATGTACAATATGCCTGAGCCGTCTCTCACCATGCACTATCAAGGCTAATTGTCCTTTGCAGTTTGCCTGATCGCTAGTTTTTTTCCACCATCCATGTATTCTTGGTATACTCTTGACACTGTCGACCTTGAAAATCCTAGCTGTCTGACGATTTCGGAAATTGAATGGCCCATGCGTCACATACCTACGATTTTTCCGCGATCGAAGGCATCTAAATCAGGCAGTTTACCCATACTGGCAATTCCAACAACTAATTCAGAACAACCACAGTACGCGCTATATATGCAGTTACCACAGCACCCTCACTTGCGCATACATGATGCGCAGAGCTACATAATTTGCATAGGCTTTGCTATCCCTAATTCAGTGTATATATACATACACACATATATATATACAGTTGATTCCGGTTAATCGGACCACATCGGGACGCAATCATTTTGGTCCTAATAACTGGCTGGTCCAATTACATGCATAACATTAGGCTTATGCAAGAGGATATGTTTTGGTTCTCTAGAATTCAGTCCGATTAACACTGGTGGTCCAATTAACCGGATTCGACTGAGTGTGTGTGTGAGTATATATACATATATATATATATAAGAATAAGATGAATGAGAAAACCAGTAATAGCTCTAAAGCTACTTGAAGCCAGGAACATCCAACATGTAAAGAAAAGTATGAATAAGGTTTTTGACAGCATTTCTTCATCAGCGGTGTCAATACTGTCTAAAAACCAATGGATTGTTTCTGATGAGTATGATCTATTAAATAAATACACTCAGACACCATACAATCCATTATTAACAGAAGAATTGAATAATAAATGAATTAAGTTTGATTAAAAGTACTTAACCAAAGAACACCAAGCCTGGCGCTAGTCAGAGTGGAAGTTAAGAACTTGTAACCGCAAGATGACTGGCGTCATATAACATGCAACCATTGAGGTAGTGGATACTCAGTTACAGACATACTTAGGTTACCATATTTTAAGACTATTATTCCTTTATTTATTTAGTTATTATTATTGTTACTACTATGAGTTAATTATTTTTTATTTTTATTATGATTTTTATTTTTGTTTTTAGTAGTTATTATTTTTATTTTAACCTATTGTTATGTTTAACTTATTAATGCAACAGAACAAACTATTCATTAAAACAAAAACAACCAATTATGTTTTTGGATAGACTTACTGGGTAATTATTACGAGTTAGCACAGCTTTCAAGTCTATAATATGCTTAATCCTATTGTCTTTAGAACATAGCCTATTTATACGAACTAACTGATTTACAATAATGTTATTAAAAACAGATTTATGTAAACAGGTTAGATAATTTTGAAATTTAACAATATTAAAATTATAGTCAGATCTTTTGTCGTATAAGTCATAAGTAAATTTATTGTTAGTACTTAATTTAATATTAATATCTAGAAAGTTTACATTAATATTATCATGGCTACTTTTAATTAGTTCCAAATTAGGAGGGTAAAAATTTAAGTCTATAGGGTTATTACTTTTATTTATTACTATTATATCATCTATAAATCTAAATATATTGTAATTGCTATTTTCTATATTATTAATTTCAAAATAATATAAGTATAAATTAGCTAGCTTACTTGAAGCATTACCACCTTGTGGTACACCTTTGGACTGTAAGTATATACTATTATTATGAACTATGTAATTATGTTTAGTTACTAATTCTAGGAGCCTATTGAAACGAGTTAGTTTAATTTCGTTGTTTAAGTATTGAATATTATTTTGTACTAACATTATGATTATTCTATTTAAATCAATTATATCAATATTATTAAATAGATCTTTAAAATCATAAGTTACAATATATTTACAGTTATCTAATGTTTGTAGTTTTCTAATTAGACTATAGCTATTATCAATTATACCACAAACACCAGATGTTATATTTTTATAGATTAATTTAAGGTATTTTAATAATAATTTACTTGCTTTTGTAGCATAAGTATTATGACCACAAGTTACTGCTCTAAAAGCAATAGGTGTTTTATGAAATTTTGGAACTAAAGTTATATAAGGAAAATGATATATGTTAGATGAAATACCTAGTAGTTTATATTTAGCTATGATTTTCTTAATAATAATATTAGTAGTTTCTTTTAATGGCTGAAAAAGATCACTATTTTCTAACTGTTTTTTTAAACATATGGCAAAATATTTTTTACAAATTATAGCATAGTTGTTGGCTGCTTTATATATATATATATATATATATATATATATATATATATATATATATATATATATATATATATATATATATATATATATATGTGTGTGTTTGTTTGTTCAAGAAAGTACTAAGTCTTGTAATTTTGCTTAGACCATTGGTCTAATATAAACACTATAATTAAAGTTTGAGATATCAAATACCTAAAATAATATTTTTTAAAAACTCATAAAACTATCTCTAGATTTAATACATGAATAGATCATATTGCAAAATAAATATGAAATGCTTTTGAAAATTAAAAATTAAACAAGAATTATGTTTACCATAAGGTACAATAATCAGATTGGTTCATTTTACACTACAGAGAGATATAGCTCATTTATTCTTCAATAGTGATAGGAAATCAATAGCTTATCTTTAATACTAAACACACATAATTAGACATTTTTCATTTAAAAAAAAATCATATTAACAGATATTCACATTGTAAGAAAACATTCTGACTTTTTAAGATCCATTTGGAATAAATTTCACACAGTTGTCATACAGACAGTGCTCAGAGAATTAAAATGTCTTACTTTATCAATAGGTTATCCTTATATATATAACATACCTACACATGAACACACAGCTTAGTTTGCCAGTAAAATCAAACAGAATTACATCTTTGATTCAAAACAAAGAATTTGGATTTTTTTAAGTTTAAAAAATTAAGTTTTCTTAGAGTTCAAACTCCTTCTATAATTTACTATTTTGATGCAACAAAACAAGCAACCATTAAAAATATTGACAAATGAAAAATTTTAAAATATGAAAGAAAAGTTCTTTAAAAAAATGTATGCAGAAAATACACAATGTGATTTCCTTTAAACACACTGCACCTGTTATCTACATAATTTATATAGGTCTATTTTTAGTAAAGTACTTAATGAAAAACACTAAGCACTAAAATCCTATTTGGATCATATAGACCAAAAGAGAACTCTCACATTTTATATTTTGAATTGCGCATCTTAATTTCTCAAGTACTATAATTATGATATTTAAAAATTTTCAAGTAGTATATACAGTTGTACCTCAGTGCTTGTCTAATTTGGTACTTGGTGCATTTCAACACAAAAAAAATGCTTCGGCACTCATCAAACTTGCTAAAACCTGCAAGTGTCAATCCTGTCTCTCTGGGTGAAACAAAAACCAATACGTTAGTCTTACACTAGAACCCCACAAATTTCACATGTATTTTTTTTATCATTCAAGCTTTGTTTTTAACGTAGGATTACATTCCTCCATAACAGCGCTGTGGAAAGGAAAATTTCAGATGCTAAAACCGTCCATCCTTACGAGTTATAATTTTGGCAGATCACCAAACCCAGTGTATCGCTTGGACAAGTTAAACAGTAAAGAACTAAGATGTGTCAAAATGTTGACATACTTATATGTATATATACACACGTACATATATATAGATACATATATACATACAAACGAGGTAAGCAACGATAATTAATCCTATATTAATAGCCCGCAGTAGTTTTGTTAGAAGAGACTACCTGAATTTTTTTTTTCCCATATGAAACACCATGAGTTCGAAGGTTAGTGTACCACTCAGCAGAAATTACTGAGAACCACGATGAGACACTGGCTCAGTGCTTTGTAGCCATGTTTCTGATCATACTGCAAAACTAAGATGGAGGTAACTCTGAGGGACTTTGAAGGCTTTGAGGCTGTATCAATGGTGGAGGACATTATGTCTGTGGGAAAGTCCATGGACCTGGAAGTGAGGGGTCAACACATCAAAGAGTTAGTGGAAGAACACAGAGAAGAGCTTAGCACTGAGGAGTTGCAGGAACTTCAAAGGGAGCAGCAGCAGATAGTGGCTGGAGAATTCTTTTCAAGTGAGGAAGAAGGAAGGGAGAAACCCCCTACTGCCTGCACTGCTACAAGAAATGTGCTCTTCTAAATGGGTTGAATCACAAAATTTTGTTGAAATGTACACCCATGACAAAGCTCTAGCAAGCACAAATATGGACTTGAAAAACATTTTGAAACATAGGGAGAACAAAGGTTTCTTGGTAGGGATAGGGTTGTGTGAAACTTCCTAAATCAAAGTCTCCAGCAGGGTTCAGTGCTCGACAGAAAAGATAAACCCTGTTCGAGTAACTGTTGCTTTACTGGAAAGGGACTCCCCTTCCAAGCAAAAACCTCTCACCAAAACCATCCCATTACATAATGAACTCCTTTCAGTTAAAGTTAAGTTAAATTTTATTTTATCTATTTATTGCTTTTTTATTAGTGTCTCTCTAGTTTTGAGATTTTGTTTAAAAAAAAAAAACAATCCCATCAGTTTATAAAGTGGGGTAAAATGGAAAATTTTTGGGGTTCAGGAACGGATTATTTCAGTTAACATTACCCTTAATGCGAAAAATTTGTTCTGTACCAATTAATGACAAGTACCTAGGCACGACTGTATATCACAAAAGAAAGCCTATAACAGAAACCTCACGATGAAGGCAAATACCAAACACTCAATACCATCACAGAATGCTATAGAAAAATAAAATATAAATTTTCCATTTTGGATAAGGAATAACAAATTTTAACAAAATAAAACAGCCTAAATAACACATTGTGTATACTAATTATTATTAAGCTTGAAGAAAAACTAAATTATTCTTGAGAATGGTTACACTTTTTATACTCAAGCATAAATCTCAGATATTATGTAACATATCCAATATGCAAGAAAATTTTCAATTTTATAAAAATGCAGTGCATTTCAGATTACAGCATTTAAGCAGTCTAACATTAATAGAGGGATAAACAGGGTAGGACTAACAGTAATTTTTTTATCAGGTATTCTCATTACAAAACAGAAAAAACAATTTATTGGTCTAAACACATTTTATTCATTTTTACTATTCTCCACAAATATCTAAAGGCAAAATCAGCCTCATTATTATATTAGTCATCTTTGGGTCTGGTATCTTTAAAAGTTATTCTAAAGTGAATTCAATAAAAATCATAAACTGAAAATTAAAATTTTCCTTTTCTTACAAATTTTTAAAAGTTACATGTACCTCTTTGTTCTGTTCTTAGTAATTAAGTAATGATGTAAAACGCAATTAAATAAAAGAAAAAACTTTCAAATTAGTAATTTAAATATTAACATTCAACTTTTTTTTTTTTTTTAAAAGCAGAGTATATACATATATAAATATTTTCTGGCCAATATTTCTTTGAAAATATCTTAAAAGCAAGATTTAAATTCTATTTTAGATAATGCTTAGTAAACCTTGATATTAAAAATAACCAATTTTATAGTTAAAACTTTATATTAAAAAGTATTACAAATGTTTTAACTAGGAGTTTACAAATACCTTTTGGAGATGTCCATCCACTAAGCTTTCCAGTAAGTTTCACACCAATGACTTTTGGACATTTCACCTCCCAAGGAAGATTTGCCATAACATCTACAGCATCAGCACCTCCAACACCAATGCATAAGCCACCCAAACCACCTAAAATCCAGTAATAAAAACAAAAACAAGTTCACAGTCTAAAAAAATGCTATGATCAATTTAAAAGAGATAAGTAAGTCATGGCAAGTTTATTACCTACACAGAGATTTATATTAATTTTATTTTGTAAGTGGGCCCCCCCTCACAGAAATTACATAAACAAATTTATAAAGTTGTAAATTATAAGTTTCGGGAGAATATTAAATAAGAATTTAATACTATAAATGAAAAATATTAATAACTTTCAATTTAACTCAAAATATCTGAGCATCATGAAAAAATAAATAAATAAATAAATAAAGACAGCCAACTCATAATTTTTTAACATAATAAGCTAAACTATGAATCCATAACTGTTCTTGATTATGCTTTTATTAAAGATTATTTTACATTTATTTTACTTTAACATGAACAGTGCAGTGTTTTGATCTTCATAAAAGGAAAGAGGCTGACTTACAAAATACAAGGGGACAAATTCAAGTATAAAAACAATAATGGCTATGTTGAACTGTAAAACAGAACTGAGTAAAATACTACTATGAAGGCCATAGTATTTAGACTGGACAGGCTGAATTTAGCCCATGGGTATCTACTTGGCTATCTCTATTCTACACAATATTACAAAAGATCAAATTACAAATTGATATTTAACAGCATGATCTATTTTTCTTTCTTTTTTTTTTCCACACACACACACAGCACCTAAAGATGCAGATATACACCGAAATCATTTTTTTAGTAGAATCCTGGCATTTAATATCTTTCCAGACATAAAAAAATGCTAAAACTTTGAGTGAGGACGGGAAAAAAAAAAAAAAAATGCACATTCTTATGAAAACTTAGCACATTCCCCTTCACTTTTATCCTGTCCATACCTATGTCATTTCTCATACATTTGTAACAATACTTATTTCTAGCATAAATATGCAATATATACACAAACAAGTTTGTATACATTGTAGTGTAATAATCACATACCTCCATTAGGTGTATGACTGTCAGTTCCAATCAACAAAACACCAGGGAATGCATAATTTTCTAAGACTATCTAAATAAAATCAATATTGTATTAAAATGCATGCATCTATAACTTTCATTTAAAAATGGGAAAAAGAAATAAAGCACTTTAATGACATAACTTTTAATTAAATTTAAGGGAACACAGAGGTATATTTAATTTTATCAGACATTTAAAGTGGGAGAGAGAGAATACTGGGAAAAAAAACTAAAACAAATTAATTTAACATTGATGTTTTACAGCAACAATTTTTTCATCTGTGAAAAAAAAAGTACTTCATTACACAAATTAACACTTTTTAAAGGGGGGGGGGGGGGAAGACTAACAGTTTCTTCACACAATTGGATTGAAACGAAAATTATACTAAAATAGGGTTGATGTTCCCCACAAAAGAAGATAAAGTGGATACAGTTTCTGAGAAACATCAAAATATTTCTTTTAGAACAACAAATCATATGTATATCAATGAAACACAGAAAAACAGCTATCATACATTTGATGCATATGATGATAATCAACTGATACAGATGCAATTCTTAAAAATGAAAATGTTTAGTGTTGAATCATTGTTTTGTGTGCAGTCTGCATGATGGTATTTCTTAAACACAGATCTAAGCAAACAAGGCTACACCAGATTACCACCAGCAGAAAAAGAAAAAATAGTTAACAATCAACTTAACAAATAATATGAAATGACGAATATTTCATCCTTTTTCAATTAAAGCAATTAAACATTTCAGTAAAGCATAAAAAAGCAAATTTTTTTAAAGTTGAATCAATGGTGCTTATAAGTTTCCTCTTACTGCAAAAATTTATCCATTTACTTTATGTACAACCGAACCTCATTATAGCGAACCCGGTATATAACGAACAAAAATTTTGGTCCCACCATTTTCCTATTGTACGTAATTTAATTAGTATTATGTCAGTTTAATGTAATTAATTTTAGCCGATTTAATTCCTTAAAGAGATCATTTTTAATAGATTTTATCATTTTTTAATACATCATTATTAAATACACATTGCAACTAATGAGTTATACATCTTGTGAACTCTAGCATTTTCCCCAACAGTTCGGATATAGTGAACCACCGGATAAAGCGAACAAAACCTTTGGTTCCTTAAAGTTCATTATAATGAGATAAAAAAGTACAGTTAGTATGGATAAAAAATTAATCTTAGCTATGAGATATTTACATTTACACATTCCTCTATTTTTTCTTCTCATGGTACTTTTTGAAGCATGTAGAACCACTTTTCATAAAACACAATCCTACATTGCTAGTTTTGCACATGTACCGCGACCTATTGGCTTTTGCTTAGTGCTGCAGTACACGCATCTTCTTCGTGCTCCCTTCACCGGCATATGTTCCACATTGGTGAAATGTTTTTCTTCCGAAACACATACTTTATTGCGGGAAGCATCTTGGGGGCTTGAAGAAAAGCTTCCTATTGTACGTAATTTAATTAGTATTAATGATCTTTTTAAGGAATTAAATCGACTAAAATTAATTAAGACGGAGTTTGAAACTTCCCCATTTCGCAGAGAGAATAAATTAGAGCTATACGGAATTGTTTAGCAGTGCTTATTTCCTTGTCTGTTAGCATTTTGTGCAATATAAAACTACTTATCACTGCTGCATCGAGGAAATGGAAGATGCAGTGCCACCACTTCTTGCTCTTCCGATCCACTTCGTATAGTGACTTCAGGTGATCGAAGTGATCTGCGAATCCCATATTTTTTATTGTAGGTGGAGATAGCTTTCGGGCAATTTATTTTAACTTTTCTCCCATCCTTTTCTATGTCTATGGGATCCACTGCAACAGGAAGAGAAGATAAAATGGAAACACATCGCTTGTCCTTTCACTTAAGGCAAATTAGGCCATCATTACTTACAGCCCAATCATACAAGCCTCTTTGCAGCTCTTTATCCTGAGCAAGCAGTAACCTTGGCATATGCTTACAGTTTAAAATGACTGTGCCACAGGAATAAATATTTTTCATTTCTAAGAAACAGAACAGTTCATAAGTGAAAAAACTGTCCATGAAAATTCTATGATTTTTTTCCATGGAGGCATTCGGTCAGTCTTTTCACAACTTGCTCTCCAAGGTGCTTCTCTACAGTTTCTTTTTTCCCAGAATATATATCAAATAGGGATACATATCCATTCTCAATGTTGCACATCTGCACTCTGAAACCCTGTTTTATCATTTTTTTTGGCATGTACTGCTTAATCGAGCTCTTGCCTTTGAACTTAATCATAGACTCATCGATTGATTCTCGCTCGAATGAAGCCCATTCAAGAAGCTCTCAGAAAGGTAATTGAGGTATGGTCGCACTCTGTACAGCCTATCAAAATTTTCTTCTCCTTTCTTGGGCTTAAGATTATTATTCAGATGCATGTGCCCCAAGATCTATGAAAATCTTCGTAGTGGCATATGACTACTAATAAATTGGTCAAGAAGTGCTTCCTCATTTGCCTAATAGTTGCGGTAACTAGGCATCCTCTTTATTCTGGGCACGCAGTAATCTTGGCATATGCTTATGATTTAAAATGACTGTGCCACAGGAATAAATATTTTTTGTTTCTAAGAAACAGAACAGTTCATAAGAAGTGAGACAGAAAAAAAATTAGTTTAAAAGATAACTAATTAAAGTACTATTATATTTACAATTTACTATTAAATAAAAAAACTAACTATTAAAAAATGTATATATATACAAAAAAAAAAAATCTACAGAAATATTCAAAACTCAAAATTAACGATGAAAGCGAGAGAAAAAAAAAGTCTGCTGTAGTTAAAATCAAACAGCTAAGTGATATAACCACCCCAGGCCTTCAGATACTCCCTTGCACTATCCGTTCCTTAGATGTTTACACTCCACCAAAAATAAAAATAAAAACAGATAATATAAATACAGCTGTGCTTGCCACCTTGCGTAATAACATTCCAATTACTCACTGCTTGACGCGGTGAAACTACACTGCAGTGTGATGCAGTGAGCCCGCTGAGGGCACACCATATATTCATCACTTGATTTTAGGCAACCTTCCAATCTTTCTATTCTAAAAAAAAGTAACTGGCGGCGCCGCGTCCGCTGTCAAAAGCTTGTCACGCTATCTCCTCCGAAACCACTGGGGGTATGGGGTCGAGACTGATAAAAATAGATACAGAAAAATGCGGGGAAGAAAGTAAGATATGTCTCATCTTCGTCGAATTTTAAGTTTTTTTTTTTAATTTTATATTTTGTGGAAAAATAGGCTTTTTCATGTTCAGATTACAATAACTCGCCAAAAATTAATCATAGAATTTTGATCCTTTTACAATCTAAGACTACAGACATTTCTCCTTCAAACAAGACCTCATTTGTTTAAAAATAATTTAAAACAGACTAATATTTTCATCAAAATATTAAACCCACTTTTTGAGAAATATCGTCACATATGTGGATGTAATATCGATGCTCCTCGAGTTTTTATCTTACAAAGAAAATATTTACATCATCTGGAAGATGAAAGCTTTCTCATTCATATAAACCTCATTTCTAGTCTCTATCTTAAAATTTCGATTTTTAATTGAATTTTAAAGCTGAAACAGTGATTCAACAGTGATTCCCCTTCGCATAAGGGTGACTGACAACAGTAAATGGCTGTTACATTGCCCGAGAATCACCCCTATGTATCTCGCTATTAGCCATAACAGAGGAGCGAGCGTAGCGAGCCCAGGGGCAAAGCCCCTAGTGCAAAAATTAAAAGTAATACAGAATAGACAGATTAGCATACAAATTACAAAATTACATAGAAAAATTTTTTTCATCGATATTTTTTATACTTAAAAAAAATTTGTAACATTTCCTTGAAAATTCAGGGTTTTCAGAAACTTATCATATACCGAAATTATTGATCGGCTTGTGTGGTGCTGCCATCTAGTAATAAAAAAAAAGGTTAAAACTAACTAATAGACCAGTTTTTCAAGTATTTTTAGTTTATTTTTAAGATCTGAAGAGGCAATAACTAAAGTGTGCCCGGACCGGGCACACTGAGTCAGAAAGGGATTTTTAACTTTAAAAACATTCCTCAGATCAGCAGCCCCTCTCTCATTTTGCCTTTAGACTCAATTAGGCACATGCAATTTCACGTCAGGAGTCACAGGATACCTGGACAGACAGACACTATCATTCTCTACTTTTCCTGGTTAAAGCTAGCCTATAATTACATTTAAGTTTGAAGCAGCCATAATTTTGAACTAACAGATTGTTTCACTATGCCAATTTAAAACAGTTTCCACAGAATATGATTTCCAACTTAGATTTATAATACAACATAAACAAATTAGATATATTCTTAAGAGAGAGAATCATACTAAATGCAAAATAATTTTATTATTTAAACTTAAATATGTAATGCAAATAACATTAATGTTACAAGCTACTTAATAGTACCAATACTGAACTTTATACTTACTCACATATGCACACATAATTTCAAAATTCATTATTTTTTAGTTAACAGTTATTGTTGAGAATTGTTACTTTATAATTTAAAAATTATTTTTCTCCCATGGCAAATTATTAATAGAACCACACCTATAGTCAAAATAAGTATAATTTATAGGTACTATATAAAAATTTCAAACTAAACACTGGAGCACAATGTTAGTTCAGCCTGTTATATATTGTAATAATCAAAATATATCCAACACAATAAGTCAGTTATACAAAATTTCTCATTTATTTTATAAATCAAATTGCTAAGTTTTGTACAGTAAGAACCACAAAAAAATTCAATTAAAAAGCTATATTTTGATTACTATGTATAGATATGTTTGACACAGAGTTGAAATGCATTGCTCATATTGATCAAGTATGATGATATCTACCAAAATTTTTGTATGCAGCATAATACAAGGCCTGTATAGACTTCAATCAAGCCCCACTTGAACTGCATACCATTGTTTTATTTTAGGTCTTCAGAAATGGAAAGAAACAATTACAAATAAAAATTTTAGCAACCCACAGTGGATTTCTCTTTCCATTTAGACCATATAATAAAAATAACACAAAACAAAGAAATAGTACTATTTTAAAGGTGTACAAAATTGTCAAGAATTTCAATGGATAGGACACTTAGTCACACATAAGTAGAAGAAAATTAAACATGGTAATTGTAATTACTGAAACAATTACCAAATTTTGAGAACAAAATTTGTCATTTACAAAAATTAAAATTTTTAATTTTGTCATAAATGACATTTAACCCTCTGACGACTGAAGACCCATTTTGCAGCTTACCCCAAAGGACTGTTCCGGCTGAGAATGAGAAGCATATTTCCCTTCCCCCACAGAAAATCCTGATACTGAAATTTGTCATGGTGGGGTGCAGCCCCACTATCAGCATGCCGGGATCGATTCTAGTCAATAAAAGAACGTCGACCAGATAAGAGAATGACTCTGAGGCGACATTCTCTTATCTGGTCGTCGGTAGGATGGACTGTTGGTAGAATGACCATCTAACTGGCACTGGGGGAAGGAATGAAGGGAAATTTCGGCCAGCCATCTGGACTTCTGAATGTTCAGCCAGCTAGACCGGCTTGGGCTTCAGAGGGTTAACACTAAACAACCAATTCTGCTACAGTTGATGACTAAGTTGTAATCAAAAACTGCATGAAAATTTATTACCATTACTCTAATCTTTCTCCAGTAAAGACTTCCTTGTTTTAACCTTTGAAACTTGAAACCACTCTTACAAAACTTGTGATCAATCATCTGCATTGTTAAGATGATTTTTTCGATTGGAGGGAATAATTTTCAGTTATGGCAGACATAAACAAATGTATTACGATGTATCATTATAGAATATGTAAAAATCTACACATAAACATACTAAGTCAATAAAAGTTGACTCTTACATGATTGTGAAGTGCAGTAGGTGCAGCACATACTGTGGTGAGTATTGCCATCCTTTATATAATTTTTTTCATATGTTATCATATGGAACAGCTTTCCATTCCAAATTTATGATGTACTATAAGGTGCAATATATAGTTGACTTACATTTTTTATTGATTAAAATAATATTTAAAATTACTAGCCGCTACACGACCAGCATGGTCGCTTTTAGTTTTATATTTTCTTTTGCAAAACAACTCAACTGAAAGTAACATATGTAAGGAATGTTACCATTACCTGTCATCATAAATATACGTTGTTAAGGGTTATTCTCCATAAGGCTGATTCAAAAACATTGTGATTTAAAAAATATGAATTTCCATTACTTCAGAACAGAGTTAAAGACTGAGAAACCAAACACCAATGATTTTTAAAATTCCATCCTTCTCTGAATGTAATGTTTTCCAAAATTAAGATATCTACACTTTATCATTACATTAAATAAGAAATTGATGGGAAAACTTTTTTCACTTAAAAAATGGAGTAAAAATTCAGCAAGTATTGAAATATATTGTGCATTACATCACTCTTTGTATGTACTATTGTTCACAATTCAGATATCTACACTTAATCATATCAAATAATAAATTGTTGGGAAAATTTCTTCACTTATAAAATGGAGTAAAATTTCAGCAAGTACTGAAAAAAGTGTAGAAATTAACTATTACTGGCTTTCGGTTACTATGCCGGTGACGGTTAAGCCTAACCTCGCGATCATTTATGCTCTCTTAATGAATCATTTATTCTTCGCTTTCTTTCTTGAGACTCTTCCCAATTTTCACTTGATCGTGCAGCTCACTTTCGAGCATTCCTGATTTCAGTGCATAAACCCATGTTGATACGCGGTTGCAAATTGCTCCGCCAATGTTTACATTTGGTTGTCACAGCCGTTGCCATTCGAAGTGTAGAAATATTGTCGATTTATGTGCCGCATACCTACCTGTTTTATATATATAGATTCTTAAACTATTTTCTGAACAAAGATAAAAAAGAACCTTTGGTGATGAGGATAATGGAATATAATATTGCACAGTATTTCTCATGAATATTGGACACTTTACAATATATATATATATATATATATATATATATATATATATATATATATATGTGTGTGTGTGTGTGTGTAATATACCCATTACACCACGCCCTTAAACTATAACCTGAAAGAAAAACTAGCTCATATTTACATGGCTGGAGCTAGACTCAGCCTGAAAGGAATAAAATTAAATTTGGAAGCAGTCGGGCCAAATCATTTATTAGAGTGACAAAAGTACATCCTTTCATTTCAGAAGACGGCTCGGAAGTAATATCACCTTTCAATATTAAGTGCGATAGACGAGAGGAACATGTGACTATTATTTGTAGGGTCAGCAGATTTTGGGGCTCGGAATGCGAACCCACTCCTGAATTCTAACATGTACACGTATAGAAATGAAAAGGTATACGATTCAGGGGAAGTTCTGTGGCTAAGGGTTTTAGAGTGATAAATTAATATTACTGTGGATTGGATTTAGGAAAGGAAATTTAAATGGAGGGTATAATATTTAATACATTACATATATATATTTTATTAACTATGAACATAAATATTGTATCTATTTTTAACTTAAATATCTAAACTGTAATACAATATAGTTAAACAGCTATTAAGTTTATCTCAAGTTTAAAATGTAGCACCATAAAAAAATTAGGTGTTAATTAGTTAATATTTTGGTATTTTTAATCCCCTTTAAAAAGATTAAGGCCAGTAAATACTATAAGATAGTAACACCCAGCATATATACACATGCACAACAGAAGAAAATTTGAGTCACTTACTAAAGAATCGGTATATAATTGCACAGAACTTAAAAATACACATAATAAGGGACATCAAGAGCTGATGCTCACCCAGTATAGTTAATAGGAATATTGGGTCCCTTTTGTCTGTCTCATTGGGTTACCTAATTCTCACATACACTTAGCTAACAATTAATACAAATTTTTAGCTTGTGTGCAATACAGAAAAAATTTAGTAAACATTTTAGCATATCATTAGGGGGGGGGGGGGCAAGCAACATCGGGTCTTAAGGTTAAATTAATAAATATATATATATAAAAGAAAAAAACATCCTCTCATTTTAAATTTAAACTTGTGCTAGGTCTACGATTATATAATTTTAGGCTATGAAAATAAAATAACGTCAGTTTTTTTTGTTTTTTTTTTTGGGGGGGGGGGAGGACAAGGCAATTGACCCTACTGCCCTCCCCCTTGGAGCCACCTTTGAGACAATCAGGATGAAGCCCAATATTAGGCTTTTGTGTTGGACTATCCTGGATCCCTACTGCGAATAAGCCAGAGAAATCTTACCTGCAATTCATTGGGCTGACTAATGTAAATCTTTGTTAAGGGCTTGCAAACAAAAAGTTGATAAAATTAGGAATAGATCCCTGTATTTCTAAATATGTATAAAGAAGTGGACTTAAGAACACCAAAGAGAAAAATGGGCAAAAAGGTTTTTAAATTGTTTTCATAATTATTAAAAATTTTTTACAGAACCCTACAAATCTTGAAAACACTCTTTAACAATGACTGAATTAAATAATGCTCACCTGATGAATAATTCCACTTCCAGGTTTCCAAAATCCAACACCATACTTGGCACCAGCAGTTTCAAGAAACTTATAAACTTCTTTGTTGATATCCTACAAACACATTTGATTAAAATTAATTTAATAAATAAAATTTAAAAAAAAGAATTCTGTCTACAAAGATAGCAAACAGTTCTTGCTTTTCTAACAATTCATGTTAATTTTCAAAATGACAGAACAGTAGATAACAAGATTTAACTATACACCATAATTCATGGGAAAAGGTGTTTATTAACACGTAATATGATTCGATACAATATGGGATGAAAACTGATTTAACCCTTTCAGGGGCGCCGTTCGCACAGTACAAACACCTAAATCTAGTCTTTTCACTTGCATTCAATGTATTCCAGTTAAATATGCAGAAAATGGCTAGTGCTGCCATCTGTTATCCGTTTAAAGAAGTAAAAACATTTTGTAACCTTTAATTGGAAAATTTTTTAAGATTTTTTTAAGTTAAAAAAATCGGGGTGGGAGGGAGGGGGGAATCTGCACCGTGCAACCGGTGGAGGTTGTTGTCACTGAAAGGGTTAAACACAAATCCCATTAATAGAAAAATCTTTCTCCAGATTAAAAAAAATTCATCTTAATTTACATATTTACCTAAGTATACAATCACAGTTTTCTTACAATAATTCATTTATGCTGAGTTACAGTTTCAAAATCTTTGTCATAAAAATATAGACATATATAGGCTCTTTTGTCATAACTCTCAATCATTTTTAATCTTTATCTAATCTAATAAATAATAACATACTTTTTACATAATTTTAAGTACCTTGTTAAAATGTTTTAATCTAAAGATGTTTTTAAAATATTTCTACCTAGAGAAAAAGCAACATTTTATAAATGAAATTATAAATGTTTGCTAATTTAATATCTGCATATATTTGAATTATCTGATAACAGTACACATGATCTTTAATTTGTTTCATACAAAAATAAGAATACAGAGAACAAAAAGGTATTACAGAACACATCAAATGTTAGAGATGTCATAATTGTAAAATGTGATCTAATAATACACAATTCATTGGGAACCCCAAATATTTTCCCAAAACAAATTTTTCAATATTGGTACTTTTCCTAAAAATACTTGCATATAATCAAATTTTATCTGTATTTTGTACAGACAAAACTGGTATTACAAATGAAATGATCAACCCTATAAACAAATATGTTTAAATTTTCCTCCATCCTCTTGCACAATAACTCTCACTACAGTGCGAACAATCTGAAAGCAATGTCTGATCATTGTCCACTGGCTGCTACTATTACCAACTATTAAAATTTTTTTAAAAAAAAGACTAATATAACTATCAAAAATCTTGATTCCTCATAACAAGAACTAATCTAAAGTGAGACTGAAAGCATTTCTCATTTCCCCTGTAATCAGAGAGTGAAAAACAGGTGATGTTTGTTCTAAACAAGCTGCCCCAGGAGTTTTAAGGGGATTTTAGAGAACTTTCTGGATGAAAATTAAGGACCAAAAATTTGTTTAAGTACTCATGGACATCAGGATTTTTAGGGATTCTGTTATTTCCTTTTTAAATGAGTCAAAATTTAAACAATTTAACTTATGAACAGATGAAAATAAAAATGCATCATCACAAACTTTCAAGTAACAAATATTCCATATCTTAAATAAGAAAATTAAATACCTTAGCTCTCGCTAAATCTTTATCCCCAGAAATTTGAGCCTCAATCAAATGGTCACAATGGATTGTAGATGGCACAGCAACCTATAAAGCAAAATTTATATCATCTTCATCTTATATCTTCTGATAAAAGATATTTTATTTAAATTAATGCTACAAATAAGATAATGTCTCAGAATCAAATCATGCCTATTATGGGTGAGAAAAAAAAAATACCTTTTTAAGACCACTTGAAATGAACTGTAA
Organism: Dolomedes plantarius; assembly: GCA_907164885.2. NCBI lineage: Eukaryota > Metazoa > Arthropoda > Arachnida > Araneae > Dolomedidae > Dolomedes > Dolomedes plantarius. The sequence continues at coordinate 44,128,074 of OU015497.1, read as the reverse complement.
CATAGCCATCTGAAAAAGAAAACTAAGTAAATGAAAACAGAATGGAAGACATTGTAAATAAGACATAAAAACAAGTAAACAAATATACCAATATTCATAACAAATACCAAATGTCATTAAAATTTACTTAAAATGTAAAAAGCTACAATTTTAATTTTTAGCTGCAATTTGAACCATTAGCACACTAGTCTGAAGCAATTAAATTGTTTTCTGTAAAAAATTTTTATTTTAATTCCACCTTTAGGCAAATCTTCATACAGAAAAGCATATATATGCTTTTCTGTGTAATAATATTTCAAGAGTATCTATCAGAAATTCAGAAAACACAGGAAATAGTGAAAAGTTATCAGGAAAAACTTCTGGTCTTAAAAGTTGTGATTGCAAAGTGTTCAACAAGAGAACATTGCCTATTTTACCTTAAAATCAGTTTGTATAACTTGGAACTTGGTTTAAAAATTGGTTTAAAGCAAGTATGAATTTCTCAGAAAAAATAAGTATAAATACTTATATACCTGAGCAGTTGCATCTTGCATGGCTACTCTGTCTGGTCTCAGTCGTAAATAACTTTTACCCCTCTCAATTTCTTGTACAGCAGGTTCATCTAAGTGGGAGTATAATATTTTTTCAGCTAATGACAGAGGCTTTTTTAACCTACAAAATATATGTAAAAATAAAAAATGAAATAAATGAGCAAAACTTTAGCTATAAATCAATATAAAAATATATATACATGTGTGTTTGTGCATTATTTTTTAAGGTGAAGTGGGGTAAGTGAGAATGCAAAATCATACAGTTCCACTTTGAATCTTAACAAGTTGTTGTATTTGTATGAAAATTTGCATACATACTTTTGGATATGTTCTACATTTATAGCTTTATTTTTTTTTTAATCTATTCACAACTTTTTTTGCCATAAATATTTAAAGTTATTGTGTTTTGTGTTCTCACTTGCCCCCGCACTTGGGGCAAGTGAGAATATAGGTCCCAATAAATCATAGTTGCTTATAGCAAAATAAGTAGGGAAAGGGAAAGAATAGATATTTCATGCTGAACAAAAGGCTATTTATTTATTTATTTCACATTCTTTCGTTGTGGAGGTATTTGTTGTTCAAGTTAACAGTGTCAGCAACGTCCGAATATTGACAAAATAAGTTTTATTATTTGAATTATTTGTTTTAGAGTAACAAATGTATGTTAAAAGTTTTAAAAAAAGTTTTTTTTCCCTTTGCCTAGGTGCTACTGGATATTGTAGGACCTAAAAGACAGGGAAAAAATTAGTTCACCACGCCTTCCAGGCCTCGGCTCTTCCAGGAACAGTGGTGTAGCGAGGGGGAGGCAAGGGGTTTTTTCATAATAATACTGTTGTTTAACAATGGCTAAACAACTAAAGGAAAATTCCTAAATATAAACTGAGTGCAGGGTTTAAGAAAATAAAACTAACGAAGTTAAAAATAAAATAATCTTTTATTTTAATTCAGTAAAACAAAGTATCATAATGAAATAGAATGATAAAAAGTTATTTAGAAACAAACAAAATACCCTGGCATATTCTGGCTTGACTAATTACTAAGTCCCCACTTATCTTAAATAAAATACGGCAATAAAAATAAAAGGAAATATAACATGTTTCACCAAATGTCGAATGACAAAAGTACGGTGATAACATCACTAGTACACCATGATATCGGGAGGAGGCTTACCAGTTGACTGCCATCCAGAATGGGAAAAAAACAACACCCTGCTTCGGCAACGCCACTTCTTAAATACACATGCATTCGGCACCCTGGGCACCACATGGTCCCAAAGACAAACCAAAATTTTCCAGAAAGGTATCGTGTCCCAGGACACCAGTTATGCTCGCTACACCACTGTCCATCTGATACAAAAGGCAACTCAGAAATAGTGACAACAGAATTAGAAATTCAATATATTCACACACAGTTTGTAATGTCCACTCCACTCACATTCACTAACAGTTAGTCTTAACAAGTTAGCTTATTAAAAATCACTTCTTCAAATCTACAACAAAACAAAAAACAAAAACTAGTTTCAGTTGCATAATTTACTATTTTTAAATGCTAATGAATTTTAAAAAATCATCAGCTGTTAAAGAAACATGGCAAAAAGTGGTTGGTTATGAAGTTTCTCATACTAGAAAACATATGTTTGGAAGAAAAAACTATTTATATGGCCGTTATTACACAATGGTAGGTTTTTTCAGTATACAAGGCAAGTGAGAACTGCTGTTCTCACTTGCCCTGACATAAAATTTTTATAGGGCAAATGAAACCCCTGCAGTACTTAATATTGAAAAAAAAAATATTTTTTATACATTTTATCTGTATTCTTCATTTCTTAATGAATAAGTGGGAATTTTCAAAATAACTATGTGTTGTGGTTAATTAGTTTTTTTTTTTTTTTTTTTTTTTTTTTTTTTTTTTTTTTTTTTTTTTGGGGGGGGGGGGGGGCTAGTACTCAAACTTGGGTACTTTAGTTTAAATGCAAGGGTTTGGTAGGTATGAAAATTTTTCATTTTCTTTTTTTCTGTAAGTAAAAACTAAACATAACAGTAGAGCAAGAATTTTCCTACAAAGTACACTTGAAATTTATTTTTTAAAGTTACATTTTTTAGGGTTTAAAGCCCATGTTCTCCCTTATTCCGCATTCTCACTTACCCTTCTCCATCCTATATTACTTAATAACACAAGAATTTGTAGGTAAACAGATAGTTTTAAAAAGCTTCATTCAATAAGCTGTATACAATAAAATATGAGTTAACTCAAATTTTTATTTTCATTTGTATAATCTAAAAGAAAGTAGTTCTTAAGAAAGTATGAGTGCTGAATAAACTTTCTAAATAAGCATTGGTTAATTTTAATGCACATGTGTGAGCACATATAAAGTTAACTTGCCTTATTTTATACATATGTTACTATAAGTATTAAAAGCCCAATGAACTCCAGAACTGAACTGCATAAACTACCTTTTACTAATATCCAATGATATTAATCTATTTTAGATTTAAAAAATAAATAAGCTGTACCAGGCTTCGACCAGGTGACCTGTTGATGAATAGAATTAACTGTCAGGCTTGATAAAAGAAATACATTATTTTTCAAAAATAATTTTACTAATTTAAATTTAGAAAAGAATAAAACAAATAATTCTGTTGTGGTACTCCACAGACAGTTTAAGTAACAAGTAGGTCAATCTGGTACATTCATTTCATTTTGTTGTGAAGAACAAGTCAACAACACTTTTACAGTGATTTTTGTTCCTTTTGAGATGCTTAGATTACTTAAAATAATAGCAAATCATCCTACTGTACTTTTATACTTGCAATTCTGATTAATAATGACCCCCCCCCCCTTTTTTTTTGAACAATAGTGATGTGATGTTATTCATCAAAATATGCATAATACATAATTTTTACTTTCTTAGTAGACTATGGTTCTATGATTACATCATACCTGACTTTCAAAGAAAAGTGTAATTCAAATATCTATAGCAGAGGTGACAAATTTATTTTCTGCAGCAATCAATTTTTATAATCATACCTCTCTGATTGACATTGCACATAGCTAACAATAGTAATCAATAAAACATAACATTAATAACTTAAACATAAATTTATATAAATCATGATCACTGTTGGTTATGTTCTACATTTATATATTTATTTTTATTTTTTAAATCTATTCACAACTTTTTTTGTTAAAGGTATAATAAATTATACCTTTCCATTCTTTCTTAACAAAACATTTTGGATCTTCCTGTCAAAATGCAGATTTTGTTACAATTTCATTGAAAATAAAAATTCTATTACTTCTTATTTTGGATATATATTTGTTTTGAATGAAAATAATAAGTATCCAATAACTTCAGATTTTCTAGAACCTAAGTCAAACTTCCAAACCATGTTCAAATACTTTAACAAATTAATTGATATTCACTATTTTTCTTAACTGTGTATAAATGTTGATAAAGGCCTTAAGAGAAGTAAAATAAAGAAGAGGAAAAAAGGGGGAAATTTGGAGAATAGAGCTATGGATGTGGTACAGAACTTAGTTATGAAATCTTAATGGGCATGCAATTAACCAAAAAACCTTTTACAATTTACCTACTGGCTATTTCTAATTAAGGGTGAAAAAATTATATACAGGGCACAGTTTTTGCACATTACTTATTTTACTCAACAGAGTATGATATTTTATATTATTACCCTTTCTATTACATACTGATCAACTTTAAATCTCCTATAATGTTTTTACACCTGTCAGCATTCATTTTGAAGAACCATGTGTGCATCAAACAATAAAATATGTAATCTTTGAAAGATTTGTTAAGCATACACAAGAACAAATCCATACTGAAACTGTCAGACAACTGAATCAAATCAGGAGGAAGAAAGAATCCCCCACCCTGGCAGTGTTTTCCTAACTGGTAGGTTATGACCTCATGAAGGTCATAAGAATTCTAGATTTAAAAATTAAAATTTAATAAAAAAAAATATCAGACAAATAAAAGTTTGAGTTTTTTAACTATTAATAAATTTAATTGAACATTTTAGAATTCTAAAATTGAAGAATAAAATGTCATGCAACTGAAATTAATCTACTTGAATTTCTTTTTAAGTCAAGTTGTTGCACTTTGCTGCCTTTTAAATTATACTATAAGATCAGCTCTTAAATTATATCAGTATTTAGTTTTTAAAAAAAAACATAAATGAATGTGTCAATACATTTAGATTGATGAAAATGCAATAAAAATCAGTACAGCTCTTATTGGTAAGCTGAAGATTGTTGAAGCAAAAGTAGTGTCTCTTTTCTCTTTTTCACATTCAGTGATTAAACCACTAATTGAAAGCTTTAAGTTCATTTTGTCTTGTGTTAAAGCTAGATTCTAGTCAGCATAGAATAAAGCTAGACTTACACCACTCTCCCACTATACAGAATGATCACAGAGATTTTTTGATTAGTGGCATAATCTTGAAATAAGAAGAAGAAAAAAGACCTACACCATTTTGGCATTCAGTGACTCAGTTATCTGTCCTGCAACAAACTTTGAAAACCTTTTGGAACAGAACTTTAGGGCTTAGCATGCTACCAAAAATTTCGCCAAATTGGCGAAAAATCTACCTGACTGCATTATACAGTCTAGCCAGATTCTGTTCTTTGAAATCTCCTGCATTGTTTGGTATTTACACCACTATTAACAAATTTTATTAGTTTGCTATCAGCAGAACATGCAGAAAATTTCCTTTTAAACTCCTTCAATTTATCAGTACCTGACATTTTAATTAAAACTGAAACACAAGCCAACCGACAGATTCACAAGTCAATAATTTGTTTATTAAGTATTACTAAATCTGCAAGGACTAATTGCAATGCACAAGAGATAACATTTATTTCAGCACTATTCCAAAAACTAACACAAGAGTAACTGAAGTATATCACAGTCAGCAACCAATGAGGTTGTTTGGTTAAGAGTGCTATGGTGAACTTTTGCTACACTGAAGCTAATTAGACAAAGACCTACAGTTTAAAGCTGATTCCAAATGGCTACAAACATCCACACCATTAATGGGACTTTAACCCACAGGCAGAATGGACTGAATGCCAGCATCCTAGCAATTTAGCCATTGCCTGGTACCAGTGACAGTGATGCATAATGAAAAATTTGAATTCTACAAATTGAATGAACATTTTTATTCGATCAAAAGGGAGTTATATCACAAAAAAAATGTTGAAAAATACTACTGCAGCTTTTTCTAGCAATAATGATATTAAACTTTTTATAGAAGAATTTAACACAATGTTATAGGGACTATACATGTAAACATCATCAACTACAAAACAAAAAATAAAAATGTAAGTCTCATCTTTTTTATTTTTTAATGGAGAAATTTACTATAATGATATACATTACTGTCATAATAATTATTAGTATGCAAAGTAGCCAAAAGAATAATTTCCAAGAAAATAAGATAAAACTAATATTACTTTATATGATACATTAAACATGGAAGTCAAGAAAAAAATGATACCCCTATGAAAATATGAAATGAAAATTAATGGGTAAAAATATCATTATATCAAAGATAATATACAATGAAAGTACTATGTCTACAAACCTGTTCCTGATAATATCTAAGTTTTTTGATAGTTTCTCATAGGGCATGGGTGAACTTTTGTCAAATTTGCTCATAGCCACCTTGGGAGAAAAATATGAAAAATTAAATAGAGAAATCAATTAAAATTTTATTCAATTTCATTATGAATCTACTGTTATGAAAAATCTGTGTGCATCTCAGAAAAATAACAATTAATTTGAATGCTACTAAGAATAAATGTTACATACCTTGTGGGCAGCATATGAAAGTGGTGATGCATGAAAACATCTTGAAGATTTAGATGGATCAAAGGGCTTTAAACCCTACATAAGAGAAAAACAAAACAAGGTTGATCAGACCATTCCAAAAAAATTTATAGAGGTTTTCTATCAAACAATAAATTTTCAAACTAGTTATTATAATGTAGAAGAAAATATATGCTAATGAAGTGAATAGATAAAATTAAAAATTTTACTCCAGAACTAGCTTCATTATGGTTATCCTAAGAGCAACAGAATTTTTTTTTTTTTAATGCTTTATTTTTGTAACAATGACCTTCAATTAACAACTTAACTGTTTTGCCCAAACTTAGCTAGGGAAATCAGCCTGGTAAAATTTTGCTATGCCTGTTAATTATTCAGGAACGTTATTAGGCACACTTATTTTGATGAAAGTAAATTTTTATTTATATCTGAGTTGTTTGCACTGATAATTATGTTTTATGTTCAATGGTAAACAAACATAAAATACTGAAGTTTAATTCTATTATTTTAAGTCTATGAAATTATGTATTTCATAGACTTAACACACTTTTCATTTTCAATATTTTTTATTATATTATACATATTTAGCATTAAGTTATATTATACCTGAACATTTAAAACACTCAGATACATTTGCTACTAAGCATATGATATGTTTGAAGGACATATATAATCACTCCTCTCTCTTTCGTCAAACAGGCAAATAAATTTTACTTTCATTTCTTTAATCTAATTCAGTGTATTTAAAAAGAAAATTTTGGCAAAATATCTGGATAATTTTTCATAACACACAAAGGTTAAGGTATATAAAAGAATAAAATTCTTATTAAAAATCAATTTTAATAACTGAAAGCAAGTTTAACTTTATTAAATATGTGTTTAATAAATTACAGAAATTATAACCTAAAATCAATGCTATATTTAAAGATTTAGAATAATATAAAATACTCTCTATACCAATATTACTTTTACAAATAGCTTTACTATCCTTTCATACAATAGCACCTAGCCTTTATCAGATCTTGGGGAAAACATTGCTTATGGCAAATATTTAATAATTTATGCTTATAGGAATGCATATTCCTCAAGATGATTCTGGTAGTACTATAAATAAATTAAGAGGATAAGATTTTCTATTTCAGAGAATTATATACATTGTTCTCAAGATACAACTTATGTAGAAGCATAAAATTATAAAAAAAATATTAGCAACATAATCTCTAGTAATATTGATTACAATATCACAGCACAGATAAGATTTTGATAGATAATAAGCTATGCATAAAATTTATATAAACTTTCAAATTTTTTTTAAACACACAAAGCAATACTGTACAACTATCATGAAAAAAAGTTGAGAGTTTTGGTTTTCTCATGTATCACCCTAATATAATATCAATAAAAGAGAGAGAGAAATAAATCCCTTAAAAAAAATAGAAAAATAGAGCTGCTTATTTAAAATTACTGACAAGTAAATTAAAGAGTTTTAAAAAAATGCTGTGCAGTCAAGGATTAAAAAAAATATTAATCTAAATTGTGTTCAGAAATTTTCTCAATGATCTTTGATTGTTAAAGATAAATTTATTAATTATATTGTGTATATACAATACAATACGGTGTTTATACGATGTAAATTGTTCTCAATACACTTACAAATTTATTTTTACTTTAAGTATCTCACAAAATTCAACTATGCATTGAAATAATTTGTTTTGTATATTAAAATACCCAAACACTCCTTCAATGATACATCTCAGCGAAAATTCAAGATTTCGAGGAATTAAGAAACTAGAAATATGAAATATAAAGATAGAAACTAAGCAAAGAACTCTAATCACATAGCAATATTGCCCTATACAACGACTTCTCGCCACCGACATAGTTAGTTTGGATCATTTCAAAGAAGAGAAATTCTAGACTTAACGAGTTTAAGAAAAACGGAGTGAAATATATTGGAGTTAAATTCATTAAATTCCAGCAAATTTATATTCTTCATTTAGACTTAAATGTTATTAAAATTCAAAATGTTATTAAAATCACACATTTCGTGCGAAAGAAAAAATATAAAACCATAGACTACAAAAAATAAAATGATGGTGTCAAAAGATCTCAACAGTGAAAACTATGAAATTCACTGATGAGATCTCTTGACAAACCACCCGCATGATTACGATAGTCCCAAATATGCATATGCACATTTAAGTGATAAATAATGCCCTTGGTAATAAAGGTCATTATCCACTGTTTGTATCTTTCAAATAGATCTAAAGAGAGGGGAAAAAAAGAATATAATAATGGCATGAATCTACAGTTTTTTCCTTTCAAAAAATACGCCAAAACAACATTATGTCTCATGATTATATAGTAAATTAATTACCCATTGGGAACGTAACAAAACGCGGCAAGCCATGTTTGCTGTAGATGAAACTTAAAGTTTGAAAAGTAGAGTAGAGTTGTGTTAATAAAAGCTGCTGCCACATTACGTATAGTAGTGTTAGTTGTTTCACGATACATCAGGTACATCAAATTTCCAAGTTTTGTTAACATCATTCTTTACTTTTTATTTCAAAATTTATACAAAAAATAAAAAGTATTGTCTTTAAGAATAGTCTTTCGGCCTGTTCACATAGGAGTCCGTTGCGGAGCGTCAAACCTCCAAACGATTAGCAATGAAATTTTTAACGCCTATAATTGGTTTATTTTCGTCTCAACGTCATCTTTCCCTTAACGCAACGCAACGGACTCCTATGTGAACATGCTCTTCATCCAAGATCTTGCAAAGGAGAATGTGTGAACTATCCAAGATACACTAAGGGCCTGTTCACATAGGAGTCCGTGCGTTGCATTAAGGAAAAGATGACGCTGGGACGAAAATAAACCAATCATAGGCCTCCAAACGATTAGCAATGAAATTTATAACGCCTATGATTGGTTTATTTTCGTCTCAACGTCATCTTTTCCTTAACGCACGCAACGGACTCCTATGTGAACAGGCCCAATTGGTACTGCAAAAGTAAAGAACACTTTTGCAGTACCATAGCATATTAAAAAGTGGTGACTAAATTTTTCGAACTAATCAAACGTTCATCATCAGACCAGACAGTAATGTATTCGTGGATTGTTCATTGCGACAATCACACCAATGCACCTCGGCCTGATAATGAACTCTTGGCTCATTCAAAATATGTAGCCAACCCTTTTTAATTTATTGTGGTACTGAAAAGTTATCTTTACGTAATTATTATCCACAAGTTTCCTGTAAGTTATCATCATTACATCTTCCCTAGAGAAAGAAGGGATGGGAATTTGTTTGAACGGGAAAAAAATTAGTTCAAAATTTCCCCACAAGAAGGAGTTTTTGGTGAATTACACATTTAGCCAACATTAACTATAGTTGAAAAAATTTATCACAGCAAGACATGTTCAACATGACGGCCATCATTTTCAGCTACCATTTGAAATCGTAAGATAGCATGTTCTACAGTTGACCGCAGTGTGTCAGGTGAAATGCTGAGAACATGTGGTGAAATGCTGTCTCTCAGATCAGGTATAGTTCTTGGTTTATCAAGACTGACTCGATGTTTCACATGCCCCGAAAGCCAAAAGTCGCATGGGTTGAGGTCTGGGGATCGGGGAGACCACACATTAGGAAAGTGGCGGCTGATGACACGTTCTTCTATAAAGTGATTTTTGAGAACGTTCTTAACATGAAGGCTAATGTGGAGGAGCTCCATCTTGCATAAAAATTTGGCTTGAAAGGCATTGACGTGATTGCAGATCCCGAACAATTTTATTCAGTAACAAGGGTGCATATCGCTCCGCGGTGACTGAGCATGTTACTGAACCACAAGGACTTAATTCCTCGAAGAAATACGGACCGAGAATAAGAAATGCAGAAAATCCACACCACATGGTTACTTTCGGTGAATGCATCGGAGCATCTAAGATTAAATGCTGATTTTCTGGTTCCCAAATTCGGCATTTTTGAGTATTCACCGAACCGTCCAAATGAAAGTGTGCTTCGTCTGTCCATATGATATTCCAAGGCCATTCTGCATCAACCTCAAAGCGAACAAGAAACTGAAGTGAGAACCGCTGTCGAGTCTCGAAATCATGTGTAAGCAACCTCTACACAAATTGAAGCTTGTACGGATAATACCAGAGGATATTCCGCATGACCTTCTGGATAGTTGAACGGGGCATATCCAATGCTTCTGCCACACGACGGACACTGGTACAAGCCTGTTCGCTGGAAGCTTTGTCCTCTTCGACCTACAGCGCAACCTCCTCTACAGCTTCTGCGGAAACAGGTTTCCTTCCTCTTCCAGAACGAATGTTAAAAGAACCAGTTTCTTCAAATTTGGCCACACTTAATCGAAGACCTTTAACAGTCAATGGACCTTTTCGTATCCTCTTCAAACTCCGAAATTTTCATAGAGCAACTAGTGCTGAATTATCGTTTTGGTAAAACAATTTTACTAAGAAAGCTCGATCTGGTAATCGTAACGAGGACATCCTGATTAGCAATAGCAAGCACGCTGAAAACAAAATCTCCACGAAAGTTTCTAGGTTTTATAACAGCTTCTGCTCTACGTCGACAAAAATTAATTTTCATATGTTTCTTCTTCGTTCCTTCAAATCTTTTATCCGAAAGTATCGAACAAGTTTCCGATCGACTTTGCAATCACTTTAAAGATTGTAAAATTTAATGAGTATGAGTTATTGTGTTAGGGTGACCTATGGATAAAAAGACATACATGGACATGGACAAAAAGTTTTCGTAAGGTTCCAAATAGGGCTAAGAAAGCCCTTTACCCTCGGTCCGGATATGGGAAGCACTGAAGCTTTTCACGCATGGTCCAAGAAGAAATTAATCAAGCTTTAAAAAAAAGTTAAGTTACAAAATAAATTAAAGAAGTTACAAAAATAAAAATAAAAACATTAGAATTTAGTAAGTTAAAGTTAACTTGTCAAAAAAAGTTCCAATATAAGATAAGATAAAAAGCAAAAAATAAAGATTAAACTCCCAAAAGTCGAAGACGAGTCCCAGAGGACCGCGAGCAGCAAAGTTATTAAACGCTGGGATCAAACCCAGGATGGGAAAGAACTATCAAGCAACCCGTGCTTGAAAACAGACCGAAAAAGAAAGCAAGATGATGAATTTGTATTACAGAGGTTAAAACCCTTTCGTGGGCCTTGGGAAGATGACTTCCCACCTACACGATCTTAGGAAATACACCTGCAGGAAGCGCAAAAACCACTATAATATATTGGTCTCGCTATTATAATGTTGGGAAGAATAATTCCCACTTCAGTTTTGTGCTGCCATCTAGTTTCCAGCAATTGAAACAAAAATAGTACATATATTATTAAAGTATGGAATGTTATCCATCATTCGGAATGTTATGGTTTCCCAGAAGGAGAAAATAAAAATTAATTAATAATTCGCTAATTTAATTTTTTTCCAGAAGGAGATGAGTATAGAAAATAAACTTCTGCTTTACAAACAGTACTTCGACCTAAACTTCTTTCTTCTTTATGCAGTACCTGTATGAGGGTCAGCGGCTAACAGTCATGTCCAGAAATTGCGATGCACACAAAATAAAACCTTACGTCTAATCACTAAAGCCAATAGATATAAAACTAACTACTCCCTCCTCAAAAATTTAGTCACCACTTTTTAATATGCTATGGTACTGCAAAAGTGTTCTTTACTTTTGCAGTACCATAAGGGCCTGTTCACATAGGAGTCCGTTACGTCGCGTTAAGGAAAGGATCACGTTGAGACGAAAATAAATCAATCATAGGCGTTAAAAATTTCATTGCTAATCGTTTGGAGGCATATGATTGGTTTATTTTCGTTTCAACGTCATCTTTTCCTTAACGCAACGCACGGACTCCTATGTGAACAGGCCCTTAATGAAACAACAAAAAAGACGAATTATTCATTGTGAAGATCTGTTGTCTTTCGTGTTCTCTCTTATTTCTCATTAATAAAATTATTTAAAGAAGTTGTTCTTTACAGTGAATTAATAATACACTTAACATCATACAGAGAACTTCATATATTTTAGAGAAGAAGAAGCTGTGTGTTTTTGTCATATTAGATTTGATTTGACGATTGGCAACACTGCAATATTTTTAGCAGAAGGCGGGATGTGTAATAAATTTCAATTTGCATTTCTGTAATTAAATATTTCAATTTAGCTGTTCAAGGGAAACCGAAGTTTAAACCTAGGTGTTCTGTATTTTAGCTGAACTGTGCTACTAAAAAGTTTCAAACTTTTTCGAAGCGTGCTTTGTGTGAAACGGCATATTTCAGTTCTGAAAACATTTGTATTGTTAGCCTATTTTTCTGATTTCAAACATTGGGGTTAAAACATGAGTTCTGAGGATAGTGATAGTGATGCAGATATTCCAGAAGTATCTGTTTGCCAACGTTTATGTGAAGAATTTGCCGAAATTACTGAAACGGATACCGCTTGTGCGCAATTTTATTTACAAGACAGAAAGTGGAATTTAGATGTAATTCATTATTGTTTTTATTTGGAAGGTTTCATAACTGGTAGCTATAAATACGTTACTTTTACCAGAAAAAGAAGTAATATTTGAAAATTTTAGTACAGTAAAAATTAATTAAGTTCAAATTGTTATTTTTAATTCGCTGGGAGGCGATGCTGCGTTGTCAACTATCATTTAGACAACAAGTGTCTGGAAAGCCCTGACATGCCCTCTTGATCATGGATCTGGGAATACCATTCGGAAATTGTATTGTTAATAATAACCATGTATTTGAATATAAAATTTTACTTAGGCTGTGATTTCAGGTAATATATAGCCATCAATTTGTTAGAAGTTTAATAAAGCTTAAGTTCTGGGAAAAATAAACTAGATTTTGAATTGTTTTATTGTTTGAATTTCTACCAGTTAACTTGTTTTGTTTGTGTTATGTTTCCTGAATGTCTTTGTTACTTGTTTAATTTATTTCTTCTTTTTATCATACAGCAATCTATTAATGATTTTTTTGAAGACCGAAGTAACAAAGGTGCTGTTCGCGTGAATAGCAAGAAGGAAGCTGAAGTTGTAGTAGTTGTAGAGTTAGTGTTATTTTTTATGTATTTGAATATTTTATCTATACACACACTATATAATTTCTCACCGTGATTATAATAATAGCAATAATAATCACAGAAAAATATATAATATATAATGAATAATTATATATATATTATATAATTCATTAATTTATGAAATTTTATCTGTATAAACTTCAGCATGAGTTTGACTGATATTCAGGATTATTTTGTCTTATTTAGTGGTAGTAAGGAAAAATTAGCAGCAGCAGCTACAGCAGTTCTTGCAGAATCAGCTTTAAGTCGTAGTAGCAGTAGTAGAGCATCAGGTTTATGCAACAAACCCTCATCTTCCACCTTGAAGTTCATAACATGGAATATAGATGGACTAAATGAAAAAAATTTGAAGCTTAGAACTAAAGCAGTTTGCAAAAATATTGATGTGTAAGTTTATTATGATAAGTTCCCATATCTATTCAAATATATTTTTATTTTTCTGTGCAATAATTCAAAAGTTTTTTAGCTTGTAATTGAGACTACTTAACAGCTTTATGAAATGATCAAACAGTCAGTTTTATATCTAAATGGGATATTTTCTCATTATGTAATCATTTGAATTCTTCCCATTTGTTTCCTGTAATTATCTTTTGTTAAGCAAAATCTAACATGGTATAAGTTAGTAGATTTTGCTATTTATTACCTTTGCCATATTCAGGAAAGGTGAGAAATTTTAAAAATGCTTATCTAATCAGGGATTCTCTATCACTACTTAAATAAGAAAAAAAAGATCTTTATCACTATTTGATTTGTATGAGAGAGAGTGACATAGAGAGCGAAATTATTGATATAATATTACACAGCCTGATGATCTCTGAAACAAGTCTTGATTGAAAAACTTACCCTCAATCAGTGATGATAACCCACGGCGCCCCATGTCTCAGGAGTATATCTTCGATGAGGAACTTCGCTATTTCTGCAGCTTCAGTTTTCAAAGCTTTTGTAACTGCATAGCAACTTAAATTAGATTTATTAATTTTTGAAAACTCCAATATTTTAGAATAGTGGGATCATTTTCTTATTCTTGATGTAATTACTTTAAAACATTTTAATATTAGTGTAATTTTTGTTGCTTATATGTTCTATTATGTTTAATTTTAGTGAGCAAGCTGATATTGTGTTTTTACAAGAAGTTGTTCCTGAATCTGCTGAATATTTTCTAAGACATTTACAAGATTATCACTGCTCGTTTGGAAATGAAGCTGGTTACTTTGTTGGAACTTTGTTGAAAAAGTCATCCATCACCTTCATAGAGAGTGAAATTATTGATTTTCCAATTACTAGAATGATGAGAAATATCCTCAAAATAGATGTAAGTTTTATAATATTTTGTTTCTTTGCATGGGAGATGTGACACACTTTAATATATATGAATGTATATAATAGTGTGATTTTATTTTGAATTAGAGTTAAATACTTTCATGCTTTATCTATTTAAACTTTCCGCCCCAAAAAATCAAATTAATTTATTATGTTTGTAGGTAACCTATAAAAATATTCCTTTGTGCCTGCTCAATTCTCATCTTGAAAGTACTTCAGAGGGAGCTGAAGAACGAAAAAATCAGTTAAGATCAGCTTTCAAAACTATATTGAATAACCCTGAAAAAAATACTGTGATATTTGCAGGTGATCTCAATCTCAGGGATAAAGAGGTAAGCATTTGTATATTTTATCAAATTACTGCCTTGAGCAGATATTTATTAAATTCTGACTTTTCATGTTTACTCTGTATAACTTATTAAATTCCAGTTTCAACCAATACCTACAAGATAGCATAATCTGTATAGTTATGTAATATTTAATTAAACCTATTTATCTCCAGTTTCTTTGAATTGTGCAATATATATACTTTGTAGATGTTATACTGTAGGATCTGAAATTGAGTCATTTTTGAAATCTTATCAAATATATTTCAAACTTAAAAAAAATCTCTCTTAAAGTAGTTCAAATTATAGTTTATCAATAATAAAGTTTACAGAGCATTTAAAATTTTTCTGATATGTAAGCTTAGAATTGTAATTAAAAAAAAATAATTAAATAAAAATTGTGTAGTTTACTAGTTAAGTTCACATTTTAAAGTTCTCAACTTAAAAATTTTTATTTTATTTTTTACAAATTCTAAGAGAAGTTAATATTAAAATAAAAATTAATTTTAAATTAATTTCAGCTAACTGAGCTTGGAGGTCTTCCTGCTGGAATTGAAGACTTGTGGGCTACTTGTGGTAGCCGAAAAGAATGTGCTTATACTTTTGACATGACTAGGAATGATAATTTAATATACAATGGCAAATTCAAACCAAGATGCCGATTTGATCGTGTGTATATTCGTCATTCCTCCCCAGCAAAATTGAAACCAGCATTTTTTGGACTAATTGGACTGGAACGAATTTTACCTCATAGATGTTTTCCAAGTGATCATTGGGGAATATTGTGTCATTTTGAAATGGAGTAGTAAGTCAGAAATTTCTATTCCCTTCCACATGGGTTCATTTATAGGAATATAAGATCTTGTTTGTATCAGTTGCTAACATGTATGGAAATATTTGATTAGTCACAATAATTGTATACTAACTTATTTTTGATTTGATTTATTAATTTTTTTATCAGCAAAAAACAATTCATGTAATGTAGAATTTTACAGGAATTAGTTATTTTATTATTTATTTGTTAAATACTAAAATTTAATCTATTGTATATTTTTCTTCTGTTACTCTTCGAAGCATAAATGACAAATATAACTGCCATTGAGGCACCTTTAAACTTTTTTTTTCTCTGGCTCTCAAAAGTGTTATAAATTGTAGTAGGTGTTATTAGCTGAGTTTAGTAAGTTTTTTGTGTTCATGTTCATTTTGGTTACATTAAGCCCTTAGCATTTCTTGCTCCATGCTGCAATTTTTTATTGTGCTTGTTGTGGTGAAGCATTATTTTTTATCCTTCCCAATGGACTGAAAAAATACTTATTTCTTGTAATCGGTTTCCATTTGAGCCTTTGTTGAAAAATTGTATTTGCACATTAATACAAATTTATATAAATCTTCCTCGTCATATGACACCTGTATTGTAAAGGAAATTTTAAATTGAAGCTTTTATTTTTCATCATGTTTGTAATTTTCCAAATCTAGAAAAGAAGAAAAAAAAAATTATTGATTGATATTTTCACCTTAGCTGAAGCGAAAAAAAAATATATATTTAAACAATTGAAATTTTAAAACTTATTTCTTGAAATCTCAAGTGTAAAGTGTGTTTGTTGTACTGTTAATGCAATTTACAACAAATAAGGAGAAAATAAAATTTGGGAATAAGATGGTGAATTTAAAATCATATGTTGAATTTAAAAATGTTATCTAACCCATAATGATTTTAATGTATCTATCATAACCTCGTCCAGCAGCATGAAATGAAAGGGAAACTGAAGTTCACGGTGCATGGAGAAGCTTTGACTGCATAGTCACGAGTGATTTTCAGACATCTTGAATTATACACCAACTTTTGATCTTTCTTGTTGCAACTTGACTGCATGTGATATTTCTGGCAACTCTAAGCACTGTTTTTTAAATTAATTTTTTATAAAAAAATTAATGGTTTATGGTATTCTATAAATTACATCTATTATTCTGTAAATCATATCTATGTAATGATTTTAATGTATCTATCCCATAATGACTTTTGAAAATTAACATATTTTTCTATCTTAAATTCTTTGCTTACAGTTTTTTAAATTACTATATATCTATTTGTTTGTAATTCAAGAATTGTTGAACCTAACATGTGTCATCTAGTTTTATTACTATTTTAAATTTTTTTTATGTAAGCATTTTAGTACATGTATATTCTGTTTGTTTACTAAGTCAATTACCATCATATAGGATTTCTTAAAATCACCATAATTCATTCCGATTTTTGCTGTTTATCATGATAAAAGTAAAATGTAAATTCTTTTAAAGATCATACTGAAAATGTTTAATTCAAAATAGTCACGTATTTTGTGTATTAAAACTTGTATTATTCAAATTCTACTATAAAGTAATAAAAATTACATTTACTAAATTTTCCTATTTCACTGTTGGCCTAGATTTTAAATAACAATGCCCTTAATTCATTTATACTGGAAGAATCACAGGTATTCTTTTACATGGTATAATTTGGTTTTAAAAGAAGGGATCTCTTACACTCAAAATATGTCTTAAGAATAAAGTTTTTTCTGCAATAAATGAATGAAATAGTTTCATTTCTGATAAGTGGTTATGAGCTACTTGAAATTTTATTTAAAAAATAATGCTTAGTTACTGGAGATGTCACATGCAGTCTAGTTGAGACACGAAAGATCAAAAATTGATATATAAGTCAAGATTTCTGCAAATTATCTGTTCCTATGTAGTCAAAGCTTCTCTATGCACTGTGAACTTCAGTTTCCCTTTCATTTTGGGCTCCTGGACAAAGTTTAGTCAACCAGCATGTGGAAAATAACATTATGCTATAAGGAAAATTTTGCAGTAACTTAACTATTTCTAGTAAATCTAGTCCACAAGAGAAAAGAATGACTTCCATGAGATGCTTATGTTTTCATTATAATAACCCCTCCTTTAAGGGTGTTTTTTGTGATTTTGTCAAAATCTTGGGCAGATTATGTGATAATTAGTATTCAGCCATTCTCTCTGACCTGCTATACAAGTGATGTGGTTATTCTTTATAATTAACTGAGCAAACTCATGAAAGTTTGCATAAACTTTACTTTTAGAGCTAAGAATATGACTTAGTCCATGCTTTTGACATTATTTTAATGTTTATTATATATATAATCTTTATTTAGCTTGGAAAATAACTAATTCTTTGGACTGATTCCTTTTTTTTCTCTCCTGCCTAACTCAATCCTCTGATGTTTGTAATGTTCCTTCTTCCAGCCTCCCCCCCCCCCCCCCCCCTTTTTAAAAATATTGTGTGTAACCTCTTTAGCACTGTGTAGTAATATCAGGACTTTGGATTTGACAAGTTGCTCTGTTTTGTACATTTTTAATGTAAGACCTATACTTTTTTTGTTGGTATTGTACCTTTTGTAAGTTTTGCTTTTGTTTTTATTTCTTTTAGGAATAGGAAGAATATTGAGTCATTTTGTTCAAGTTTTGGATTCTCTTTTACTCCATTTTTTCAGTTTACGTGAGCCAAGTTAGATGTACATTTTAATATACTTCTGTATTTTAGACTGTGACCTTATTTTTATCTTTTAAAGATTGTCAGCTGTTTTTCATTTTTTTTTGTATGCAAAACAACTTTTTACAAACTTGGTGAAATGTATAAAATCAAATTCTGTTTGTATATTATGTACAATAATAAATCAAGTTTATCAATCTGTTTTCTTTCTGGAATAATTTCTCTCTTCTATTCTTCAGATTTTCAAATATAATTGACCTCTTTAACTGGAAAATTAAGAAGCTGATATTCCAATTAAAAGAATTACTTTATTGTCCATTATGTTTCCCCCTGACATTTAAAAGCTTCTTACTTTTTCAGTGTAAATATGTTAACATAAGTGTATCTTGCAACATAGTGCAGTTGTTAGTAATTTTCTTAGTATGTCATTCTATTATAATTTAAAATCCTCCACAGAAAGGCTAGATGATGGCCGAATGGCTAGGGCGCTGGCATGTGGTACCAGAGTCTGTGGGTTTGAGTCCAACTCTAGGCATGGACGTTTGTAGCTGTTTGCAATCAGCTTTAAGCAGTAGGTCCTGGTCTAATTAACCCTCATGTAGCAATATTTGACCATAGTGCTCTAAACCAAACCTTCACAGTAGGTGCCTATCTGCCTGAGACATATCCTCATTACAGGGCCGCCCAGAGACTTTACGGGGCCTGGGGCAAACTTCTG
Organism: Dolomedes plantarius; assembly: GCA_907164885.2. NCBI lineage: Eukaryota > Metazoa > Arthropoda > Arachnida > Araneae > Dolomedidae > Dolomedes > Dolomedes plantarius. The sequence continues at coordinate 44,108,703 of OU015497.1, read as the reverse complement.
TTGGGGGCCCCAAGACTATTTTTCGAAAGACTATTTTGTAGTAAGAAATCTGATTAATCGAATAATTTTTTTTTTATTTTTGGAGAGGGCCCTTTTTTCAGGAGATTATTTTGAATTTTGAAGTACGGTACAAGTTTCAGAATTTTCTTTCGGAAGAAATCTAATAAATAAATTTAAAAAAAAAAATTTTTGGCCCCTCCGGCATTTGGGGGCAACTGGGGCAAAGTGCCCCAGTTGCCCCCCCCCCCCTCTGGGCGGCCCTGCCTCATTATATTCATTAAACGAATGTTTGTTCATTATAAATAACTAGTCATTCCTTTTTTCTGATTACATACATCTAGTCTTTTTGTAATTACCTATAATTAATCATTAAGTATGGATCACATTGTAGAGTTTCTTTTGCTTAGGTTTATTTATAAATAGAAAGATTTTGATGCCTGACTGCTGTTTTATTGCTAATCATTTAGTTTATATTATGGTTATTAAATTTTTTTAATCAATTTTTAAAACTTGTAGGGTATCACACATAGTAAACATACAAGCAGCTATTGTAAGTTATTTATCACAAATGCCAGGCTTTAACAATTAAGTTATTAACTTTCTGGCTTCCCAATATTTCTGAACAGTACATTTAAATGGCAGCGCCGTGACAGATTTTGCGTTACCCAGGGTGCATCATGAGGAGGCCTGTCACTTTATACACCCAAAAAGTGACAGGTTTCCTTGTAAGTTTGCTGTTAAATTTGACCGTAAACTGATTTGTTGTGTCCAAAAGATATGTTTTTAATAATTATAGAAAAACTTTCTTTTTAGAATTTTCTAACTTTATGCCACTAGCTAAAATATGTTACAAAACAATATTTGCTAAAGTTTATTTCACACACAATTTAAAAAAATAAATATAAATTTTTTTTCATCTGTAAATTTAATAATCTGAAAATATGACAGCTGCATATTGTACTATAAATGCATTACTCTCGTACACATTTGACCAACACTTCAAATTGATCCTATTTAGAAAAGTTGCGATAAACATGGAAATACTGCTGTTTTGAATTAATATTCTTTTGCTTAGAACTGACTGGATCCCCTTGAGATTATATTTTTGAGCAGATAGTACTTGTCCCTTGCATTATTCATCATGACAAACCAACTTATTGTATGGTACTGCTATAATTATAACTTTATAGTATCTCTGTTTTAATGATACTTAAATGAAGTTAGAAAACTTAAACAATGAATGGTAAAAAATATATCTCCAGCATACATGTAGCCTTGGACCTAGGTTTCACTCTAAGACAATTCTTGGATAAGTTTGGAAGCTTTAAAATAAGTATAAATAAATATAGTTTTTAAATAATATTTCATCTCTAGGTGTTGGAATCAATCATTCATAAGAACTGCACATGCGCACAAGGAAACGTTTTATTTACTTTTGCCTATGTTCACTCTTTCTGTATGCTGTCAATTTTTGTTTAATTTAGTTACTTTTTTGCATATTCTTTCTTTTTATGCTTCTGTCTAAAACTCTGAAATATTTTTTATTATCATTGTAATACTTCGAAACTTAATGTTTACCAGGGGTGTTTTTAAACAACTGTTAATTATGTTTGTGTTTAGCTTTGAGAAAAAATAATTTTGTAAAGGTTTTTTTGGTCTTTTATGCTAAAATAGCACTTAAAAATCAGAAAAAGAAACAAAAACTTACCTGTAAATAGCATACTTTTTTATAAATTGGTCAATTTGAAGTAATTTTTAATGAAATTTAGCTAAAACGCCTATCACTCTACACAAAATCCTAATGCTACTATTTTAATTTCCTTCTCACACGTCATATATATTACAGTTATCTTCAAAATGACTTACAATCTAAGAGGAAATTTTAAAATGCAAAAATAATAAACACAATTTTATGTTCCAATATTAAAATTCTCCCCTATTCGTCATTCCTTTCCTTATAAAAACAGCCCCAAATAATAAAACTTTATTATAGACCAATTATTGAATTTTTCTTCTGCCTGCGACTGTTTGCAGGACGTGGGATACGTATCCACAAAATTTAAATTGCTTTATTCGTTGTTTTTTAGTATTTCCATTCTTTGACAATGATTACTGATGGGAGCGTGTCCTTAAACCGACTGGCTAGACGGGCGAAGCAGGGCTAAGTAAATTTTTACTTTTCAGACTTTAGTGCTACAATGATGAAAGGCTGAAATTCTGAGATGTGTATAACATTTCACATATATTTTTTCTATGTTATTTATACTGTGTTAATTTTTAAATCGATTTTGGTTAACAAACATTCTTAAAATCCCGGGCATCGCCAGGTACTTCAGTTAGTATATATATATTTTGCCATTAATTGCATACATTGACCATTGTATTTAATTTGAATGTACTCCGTAACGAAGCACGGGTATTCAGCTAGTTAGCTTATAAGTTTTGTTGTTGGTTTTAACGTACTTCACATATATCTTCTTTATCTTGGTTCATATGAATATTTCCTTAAAATGGTACTCAGAATATTGAAAACTGAAATTACTTGCTTAGAAATAACTGTTCAGAATATTTAAATATTGCTAAAGAGTTTTGATGATAACAATCTAGGTATCTTTTACATGAATTTAATGAATTGTGTAATAAAAGTTTGATTGTTAAAATCTACAAATTATCTGTGTATTGAAAATTTTGACACCTGGATTATAGCTAGTTTTACAAGTTTAGAGAATCTTAACTGAATGTATAAATGCGCTGTCTTGGAATTGATACTGGTGCATAGAGAAGATAACCTGATGTGTGAACACATGTGACTATTTCTTTGGTATTGCATCTTTATCATTTGTCTTGGAAGTTTCAGCCATAATAAACTCAAACAAAAAATTTTATTTGTATTAGCTGGAAGTATAATTCCCTAATCATTTATTATTAAAAAATAATAAAATGTGCTGAAAGAAGTGTAAGAATTTTAAAGGCAAATACTGAAGTGTGAGTGAGTACTGCAGACCTCCCTTCAGAAGAGACCTGAGACTGGTTTTAAGGTTGCTGCCTCGGGGAGGTCGATTCTCAAAATGAGGGGTCGGGGATAATCAACACCCCAGTACCATTTCCCGCAGAAAGTATGTATCGCTCTTTAGGCATTAAGAAAATTATGAAGGTTTTAACAATTTAGACTTTAAGAAAACCATCGCATGTTTTGATTTCCATTTTCATGTAATCAACGTATTTTGGCAACTTTTTACCCTGCATCATATTACTTACTATTTCCCGAAGTAATGTAAGGGAGTTTCAGAAAACCCCAATAAAATTTAGAGTCATGTTTATTTTTATAAATACTGGATCATACAAAAATTTATTATAATAGATACAGATTTCAGGGTATTTGGGTTTTGCAACTGTTATTTTTTCTTTCGCCAAAGGAGACGCGATCTTTTTCGGTAGTTTTGTTTTCATTTAAGGGGTCTCAGGAGTCTTACTTTTTTACTAAAGGTGCAATTTAGCATCATGTCACATTTAGTTTTATTTCTCATTCCCTATAAAACATAAATACATGAAATTTTTGCCACTGAAAGCTTAATATATGTTCTATGTAGAATAATTATTTCAATGTTCTACAACTGTTATTTTAATTTTTAATTTTGATGAAAATTTTAAAATTGTGTTTTGACTTGCATCCATTGCCCGCAAGACTGTAGCAAAACTATTGGTTCTAGAGTCCCAAAAATATTGATAATGATGTAAAACTAATGTATATTTAACGTATACTCCATTTTTAAGCAATTAAAAACTTAAATTTTTTAATTTAAATTAAAATTGCAAAACTTTGAAAAAATGCATTTTTTATTGAAAACATGATAATTTTAAATAATTAATGCAATTAAAAATACTAAATTTGAAGTATACATTATTCCTTGCATCAAAATGAACGTATTTACCAAGTTTTATAGAAATTGCTTTATCAGTTTCTGATAAATGCTGGCTTTCGATGCTGAGGGTGCTCGGATCGAATCCCGGCGTTGCGCCTCTGAAAATGCCTCCGTTTATGTCATCCCGTCATAGGGGGTAATGCTGGTCCGGCCCCCATAGTAAAATGGCCAGCAATAGCTGCGGTGTATTGTAGGTGAATGTCTTCATGACAAGTGTATCCGCATTGGTTTAAAAAAAAATAATTGCACACTTTGTGTGTCGTTATTTTTACATATGAGCTGTTATACAGTTGGCTCTCTGTTTAACGACTTTCAAGGGACCGTCAAAAATCGTCCTTAAGTAGAGATCGCCCTTAAACAGAATTTGTGAAGAAGTAATATTTCCCATAATGTCGGAGGGGCCGGGACTGGGAAATATAGTCTTTAAATAGAGATTGTCGCTAAGTAGAGCGTCGTTAAACAGAGAGCCAACTGTATTTGAAAGTGGTGCAAGTCCACTTTTAAAAAAAAATGAATTAACGGTAATTTTAGTAAGATATAGACACCTTCTCTTCATATTTATAATCAGACTTTCGGTGGAGTACGATTTTTTCATAAACAAAAGAATTTTGGCTATAAAATGTTATCGAAAAAAAACAAACTTTTAAGTGGAATAAGTCCATTCCTAATAATTATAACAACAGCAACTTGCTTATTGCAATTATTATTGATTATTACGACTTCAATGCACACTACGCTTTAGCATATTTTACTTAGCTAGTGTCTTAAATGCAAAATCGTTAACAAGATAACATTATTGTTCTGATTAAGTGGTCAGAAGTAATTTCACTGATTTTGTTTGGTTTTCTTATAAAAAAGACGATAATATGTCAATTTGGTCTGATAGTGATGTTGGTAAGTAAGAGTTTACATTAAAAAATCCATTTCAGTAAAGCTAATGTATATAAAAATATGGACTTGAATTTCCACTTGTTTTTATTTTTTATAATGTTATTTTTGAAAGTGGTATAACTCCATTTGGAGCTAAAAAAATCGTTTATTTTTGTAAATTATTTAAATAATTATGTCATAGTAAAATTTAAAAGGTGTATAGTGTTAAAAACATCACTCGAATTGATTAACGCTTGCCAATATTTTAAAATTTATTCAAATACAAGCCTTAAATATCTCGATACATGAAAAAATGGACTTATACCACTTTCAAAAATAACAGCTCATATTTTAAAGCCATTTCAGTTTAGACATATTTTTAATTTTCCAGATCAAATAGGTTCAACTGGCAAGGTCGGCCCTGCCCTTTAAAGTGTGCTACCCTAATGACCTCTTCTAATGAAAATTCACAATTAACTTTATCAACACTATAAAATTTTCCCCTTTTCCGCAATTTGAATAAGGAAAATTTTCTTCAAACTTTAATTTCCCCCTCTTTGAAATATTTTCTCATAACTTGGTTTTTGTCAGCCATATTTTTGGCCAGTTTAAAAGTTACTAAAAATGGGAAAGATGTTTTGCTTGGTTGCAGATTTATACCTTGGAAAACAGACTTCAGAAATCAGCATTTAAACATTTCAGATTATACAGAACATCACGGCAGTTAATATTCCAAAAAGTATAATAGTTCCAATAGGTAATATAGTGTTTAAAATTTCCTTTCAATTGTAACTGCAGATGTGTATTTCTCTCCACCTGTTTCTTGTAAATACTGCCTTTTCTTAGACTAAACCATTGCCAATCGGCAGAAAAACACCTGTTCAACTCTTCCTTGGGGCAAATGCCGATATTTGGCAAATTGGTTGACAGTCTCTTCCTCTCTCATTGATGTTCGCTTTAACTTTCCACCCCTCAACAAAAAAGAACTCTCCCCGAGTGACCAGTTTCTCGGGAATCTTCTCTTCAGAGGTAACCAGTATTTTTCTTTTTTTTTTAAATCTTTTATTCTCTGTCTTTATATGTATATTAGTAATCTAGGAACTGTTAGGGATGTTTTATGCTTATTGCAGGTAAACAAAATAAAATGAAAAATAAAAAATTGTGATAAATTTTAAAAATATGAACTTAACTGGTCAAATAATTTCAAGAATTAAATTTAGAAAACGGTATAAATTTTGAAATCTAAAGTTTAACATGTCTAATCTTTTATGAGTACTGTATAAATTCTTGATGTAGGGGAAACTCTTGTACCTAGGGCCGGCTATTTTCAAATGGCAGTATCTTTGCTTATAACTGACTTACAATAATAAAAATGGTTTATATACATTGTTATTTATTCTCTAAATAAAAATCACTTCAAGTATAGAAAAAAAAAATTATAAATGATATTGAAAATTTTAAAAAAATTACAGATGGCCCTAGGTGACAATAACACTATTGTACCTAGGGCCAGTTATTTCAGAAAACTAAAATTGTTGTTTACAATAAAAAAAAAATAATTTGTATGCATTATTATTTCTTTCATGCACAATTTCTAAAATTTTCGTAAGAAACAAATGTTAATTGTAGGCAATGTCTTAAAGGAAGAAATGTTTATTATTCCCCATTGTAATTCGCAAAACTGAAACCAAAAGTAAGTAACAAGCACTGGCGTTCTGAGCCTCCAACAGTTTTTGGTTCAGGCAGTTCAAACACAACATTATCTCTGTTAATAACATAAGCTGTATCATTCTGATACAAAAATTTATCTGTATCCTTACTGAGTCGTTTCAGGTATTTAGATCATCTGTAACGTCAACTACTTCTGTAATGTAAAAATGCTTTAGTTTTTCCCCTGTCTAATTTCGTCAAACAGAAGTCTCCCTTTTCAAGTTCATCACTAGGCCTTTCATCAGCTAGAGAATCTATGTTGCTCGCAGAATCTGAAGAGACCATCACTTCAAGTGATTCCTCAGTTGTTTCATCATCACTTTCTGATGTATGTTTTTTCTCAGTTGCCTTCTTAATGATCCCACATAAATTTTCTGTTTCAAACACAGATTTTGTAACTTTTTTTTAACAATTACTCTTTTCAATTTTTGTACTTGAATTTCATTTTTCTCGGGGTATCAGTGAGAATTCTACACTTGCCAGGTTTTCGTCCACCTCTTTTGTACCAGAGGCCATGGCCCTAAGTACAAGATGTTGTTTTTGGCAAAATGGCTTCCATAGCCAAAGACCTGCAGAAACCAAACTTTGTTCTTATTTCTTTTTTTCCTTTGATGATTACAAAAATTATCTGCTATACATTAAAACATAAGTTTTCACTTACTTTCACAAAATAAGACTTGAAATTGATGTGAAAAAATTTAGTTTTGATCATCAAATCAAGACTCTTTTCTATTTAACTATAGCTTCTTCTTGCTTTCATTAAAATGGCTGTTAAGATTTGAAACAGTCTTATCACTCACTCCAATGAGTAAAAATGCTGTAAAATAATAATTATTGAAATAAAGCATGGTGGCCCTAGGTACAAGGGTTTCCCCTACATATTGAGTTATACATTTGAATAAAAACAAAAAAAACTTGAAGCTTACTGATCAGTGAGCAGTGAATTAACAGCCTTACTCACACACTAATTTTTAAGACTTCCAAATTCTACCAAACTCCTTAATTAGTTGTTAATTCTATATTTTATTGCAATATATTAATAATAAAATATATTGGAATATAGTATATCTGCTGCTATTACTTTTTTAATTAAGGAAGAATTTAATAAAATGCAATTTTATGCATTATCTTCAAAGATGATATTTAGAATTAAAAGAACAACTCAAAACTGCTTTAATTTTATTTTCATTGTGCATATGTGTTGTTTTTTTTTTGGGTATGTAGTTCTTTCCTGAATTAATTTTTGAATTTAAATGTCAAGTTTGCTGTGAATATTTTAAAGATGTTTAAAGTACATAAAAAGAGAAGTAGAATTATCTGATATCTGCATTGTTTCCTTTTCTATTCAAAGCCTTATCTATTGTATTTTATCTCTGATAATATCACATGAACTATCTTAACATGATGTATTTCTCTCTGTCAGATGTTGGGAGATATATCATTTGTTAGTTTAGATTTTATATATTTAACTGGAAATTTGAATTTGATAGAATTTATTAGTAATTTTAAATAAATATCTTATTTTTTAAACTGTAATTTATTTTTAAATACTTATCCGACAGTTATAAAATACAAGTTTTTCTGTTTTTGCTACCATATTATGAGATTTCTTTTAAAGTAAATATAGTACATAATTTTAATATCCTTTTTCCTGAAATTTTTTATTAACTGCTATCCTTTCCTTATTGTACTTGCTACATTGTAGTGTTAATTCTGTTATTCTTCCATTACAATTTTATGAATCTTTCATGCAATCTTTTAACTCTTGTCCAGGACAGGAAGAATTGGTTCTCATAATGTATGAAAATTCTCAGTCTAATGCTATTTTTGGTGGAGCTGCACCTGTAGATACTGCATCGAAAGATAAAGAAATAGAGCAAAGATTAGAGAAGGAAAGTGCTCATAAATACCAGAATAAAAGGTTATGTTGTTTTATTGGTAATTTTTCTCTTTGATGTTAATATATGTATTCATTAAATGATTACTCCAGATTTACTGAAAACTCTGTATCAATTGTTGGATAGCTTCTAGGTTTACCCCCTTACATTTATATAGAGATAACGTGTATTAAACAGAGTTATGTTGCCAATTTTTATAGCTCTCACTGTGCAGGTTTTTTTATAATAGTAATTTGCAGTATATACAGTGAAACCTTTATGTATCATTTTTAAAGGGACCTATTGCACTTAATGTGCAGAAAACTATGTATGCCAGAACATAGCAAAGAAATATTATCATTGGGACTGGATGAAATAATTGACTCTTATGGGAAAACAATTATTTGGGGAATGATTGATCAAGATTCCACTGTGCATATATCCCCTATTAAAGCATGTATTGATGTTTTATTATTCAAAAGAAAATATATATGTATATACTTATATTACATACACATCTCTATGTCAAGCTAATTCTTGCCTGCTCAAGTATGTCAAAATATTGTGCTCTTTGCAGCTGCATATATTTTGTAACTCATATAGTTCACTTATTACAATAACTCATTTTAATAATTGTTAGTCTGGCTTCTGAAATTAAGTTTTCTCAGATTAATAAGAGATAAAACATTCAAAAATAATAAATCATTCTACTTCAAAGAATAAAGAGGTGTTAAAGCTTGTCTTAATATACTGAATGGTTTTTGAGGATACTGTGGAAAACATGCTTTATTTTTCCCTTTGAGCTCATGATCTGTTGACTAACCTTATCTTTATACAACTTTTAAAATTTAGGGATTTAAAAAATATTGTTGCTAAAATTATTTTATAATTTTCATTGAACTTTTTTTAAACTGAAAAATGCATTTTAGCTTTCCTGTTAGAACAGAGATATAGAGCAAATGTTCAAGTTTGTATAAGAAAATGGTATTAAATGATAAAGCTAAATATATTTTGTACACAAACTAAGTTTTAATAAATAAAATCTTATTCCAAGGAATGAAGAATTTTTCAAACAGAATTATGGAAATTATGTCCAATAAAATTAAAAAGAAGCAAGAAATATAATGTGCATTATCTGAAACTTAGATAAACAAAATTGTATACTAAATGTAATATTCATTCATTAATTTTTTGAATGATATCTTTCTGAAGTCAGTTCTAATATAACAGCTAGTATTAAACTCTTGAGAGGTTTTTGAACTGCACATATATTTAAACTACTTCAAATAATAAATTCCTTATACACACACATATGCATTTGTGCCACTATTCTGCTCCATTTGAAAAATTATTTTTTTAACGTTTTGAGGCAAATTTGCTGTAGAGATTTATTAGCTCTACTTACTATGTGTAGATTTGTTGAGGAAGATCATGATTAAACTTCATGGTATAAAGGTCAGCTCATCACCTGTCTATATAACATGAGGTACAAGCTCAATTTCCCCGTGAGATTAATTATTTTAAGGTTAAAGAAATTTTAAAAAAAATTGAAGTGATATTTTATGTATAGCAGAGTTTGAGTCATTTTAACACTAAATTAATTTTTGAAACAGACTGTATTTTTTTTAATATTTTGCATTTATTTTGAAGGTCTATATTAATTATTTTCAGGGAGGCACATCGCCCCAGTGATTCAAACCTGAAATTTATTACGTGGAACATAGATGGCCTTAGTGAGGAAAATTTTGGAGCAAGAATTACTGCTGTTTGCTGTAAAATAATTGAGTAATTAGTTGGTCCTTATAAACAATTAAGATTTATTTTGCTTGCTCTACTGTTTTAGAATTGAGATAAATATATGCATTTCTGTTAATTAGTTATTTCACCATTTGAAAACTGTAAAATATCTGCTTTGGTTTTTATTACTTAAAAGTTGATGCATTAAACTTTGATTCTCCTTTGTGCATTAGAAAATAGTAAAAAAATTATATTTAGGTTTGTAGTAAAAATAACCGTATATTTATAAAAATCTTTGAATAAAAGTACTAATATACAAGATTTAAGACTCATATCAAGACTCAAGTTGAAACATATATATTTATTTTATTTTTTATATTTAAACATATATTTATTTTTACATATATTTATTTTATTTTTTATTTATTTTTTGTGGGCTGGTTTGACTGCATCTTCCACTAATAATGGTGCAATTTTTTTTTTTATATTGCTTGAATATGAAAAAATTGCATGGAACATACTGGTTTGACTGCATCTTGTCTGTCACCAGTAAAATTTGAGAATTGTTCAATTTTCAGAATTCTTTTCCCCTCTAGCTCATGTTGAGAGTGAAACTTAGATCCATGGCTGCTGGGTATGCTAGAGATATGTATCTTTGCTTACGTGACCCCTGAATTGAGGATATGTTCCATGTAATTATTTCAAACCCCATGTTGTTTTTAGATTTTAGGAAGTTATATCACTATATAATATCAAATGATTAGTATCTCTTAATTATTATTCAATGTTTACTTATGTTATAAAATAGGAGGATGGACGAGGATATTATAACACCTTGAAGAAGTGGGAAGTTTATGATCAGAAGGAAGGGGTGGGTTGTCTACCTATTTTGACAGCCTGTATTTTGTGCAGGGTCTCCTAGAGTGGTGATGCCTGGTGGCTTAGTGGTTAAAAGCGTCAAGCTGCCACACCACAGGTCCAGGTTTCGACCCTGCGACTGGGCAAGGTCGATTCAGCTTTTCATCCCTTGAGTAGGTCAATAAAAATTAGGACCAAGCATGCTTGGGAACTAAACTTTGGGGGTCCCACATCAGGTTGATCACCTGACTTAGACATATGCTGTATGGCACCCCAAGCCCATGGTCAAGAAAGAGGAGATGGGCACCACTGGCCTTGGTCCACAGCAGACTGTTGCACCATGAGTTTAGTTTTTTAGTTCTTCTAGAGTGGTTCTACAAAATTAAGGTTAAGCAGCTTAGAGGGTTTAGGATAGATTACATTAGGTTGATACAGGCATTCTAATAAGTGTGTACAGATTTTAATGAAGTTTTATTTCAGAGAAAATGCCGATATTGTATTTTTGCAAGAAGTTACTCAAGACTCCTCCATATATATGTTAGGAAATATGCTTAACTATCACTGCCTGTTTGGGAATTCTGAAAGCTGTTATGTGGCAATTTTATTGAAGAAGAGTACTGTTGAATTTATGGATTTCAAAGTGATTGATTTCCCTGATTCAACGCAGGATAGAAATGCATTGAAAGTAAATGTAAGTAAAATTAACATCTCATTCATAATTACTGTCTGTAGAATTAACAAGATGTAATCATATCTAACTTTAGAGTGTTTACTTCACTAAAAGTCAACATGTCTTTATTAATGACATGCATGGTAAAACAATTAAAATAAACAGACCTGCCAACCTCAGTAAGGGCAAAATCCTGCAATATTCTACCATGCATAAAATAATTGACATAACGACATAACACAAAACAGCATAGGAAAAAATTATAATGAAAGAAATATAATGTATACTTACTTATATTTTATAATATCTCTTTGATAATATTGCATAGTTCAAAATATTTCCTTACTGTTCAGCTCATCTTGAAATTATAATATTAAACAAAAGTTATATATTTGAAATTTGTAATCATACATTTTAATGTGCATCATATTTACACTAGCAGGGACCCCAGCAGTCTATATTTTGAGTACTTCTATTTCTTCATAATGTTTGTTTTAGTTTTAACTGCAGAAAATCTTGGAATTTTTCTAGCATTTACTGTAGCTGATTTTGCTCTTTTTAAAAATTCGTTGTCAAATTGTTCTTAATAACAGTGTCCTTGTGGGTTCATTTTGCATATTAGCAAATTTCCTAAGGTTTCCCTTGACATAGATGACCTGAACTGAGTAGATATTTTTGTTATGTAACTAAAAATCCGGTAATAATAGTGTCCATTCCGGAAACCTGGAAGATGGATTAAAAATCCGGCATTGCTGGGGTAAATACGGAAAGTTGGCAGGTCTGAATAAACCATTTAAAGACTACATTTATGATATAACTACTGCCTAAAAGAAAGAAATTTTCATTGTTTTGTTTAAAAGTTATTTAAGGCATTTGAAATTTTAACACTTTTTTCAACATTATTACTTAATATAACTTATTTTATGGGGGCATAAAGTTTAAAATATTGTTTTCTTTTTATGTTATTATATTATTTGGTTAAATCTGTTTTAGGTAAAATATAGAAATGTGCCATTGTGTTTGATAAATACACACCTTGAAAGTTTGAAAGTTAAGTCTGCCGAGAGAAAAAAACAACTTGTATCTCTATTTGAAGTGTTGTCTGAACCTGAAAATAAAACAGTCATATTAGCGGGGGATTTGAATTTGAGAGACTGGGAAGTAAGTAAATTTTTCAAATTTTCATATATGGAAACAAATTAGAGTTAATTCTGGAAGAGCTTAAGATGAAGAAATGAAATAAATTGTCATGCCTTTTCCTGCTTTGATCTAAAGACCTCCAAGACATATTTGTTCGTTCCCCAACTTAAAAGTTTAGATGAATTATTTATTTTTAAAATATTTCAAGTTGAGTTTCTTTGAAATTTGTATGAGTTTGAAAGATACATTAATGTTACTTTATCTGTATATAAGTGAAAGGACCCATGGCAATTTCCCTGAATGTAATTGAAAGTGGTAGCATTTGGAATGAAGAAAATTTCAAAATTTTTTATAATTTTTAGCGGGGTAGACAGTCTTCATCACCAGAATTCGTATTCGCAAGTTAACATGCAAAGTAAAAGTCTGGAAATGATCTAACAAGAAATTTATTGATTTAAAAGTATTACCATTACATTATAAATATTGGTCATAATTGGAAAGGAGGTTTTTGTTTGATAGTGCTGTATTAGTTTGATGTTTGTCATTTAGCTGTTTAAGAGAGTCTTTTGGATGAATTGTATAGTATAAGGGTAGTCCAAATGAAAGTGATACTTTTTGTTTTTTTATGTAATGGTTTATTGGTTGGAATATGTGAATATACAGGAAGTAATAGGTGTACATGAGCTACATGTTCGCTACATATAGTAGCTGTGTCGGCTTAAGGAAGTGTCCCAGCTCTTACTAGATTTTGGAAACGTGGGTGATGACCGTCCATGGTTGTCTGCAGAATGAGTTTTGAGCAACATCGTTGACCTCTGCATCATTAGAAAACCGGTGGCCCTTGAAGGTATTTATCAGTTGACTGACGATGTGGTAATTGCAGGGTGACAGAGAGGGGAATTCCGACTGGAAGCGCCGCAGCAAATCTTGTCCATGGCAGTCGATTTCACAGTGATGGTCAAGAGTGCTTGAGCAGGTCTCAGCATGTACAATGCTGATACATTCGTTATGAAATTCCCTAAACTATCTGAATACCTTGCACTAAGACAGACACTCATGCATATACAAATCCCTTATACTATGATAAATTTTGGCTCCATTAACACCTTTTGCCCTAAAAAATCAAATAACCTATCTCTGGGCCTGTTTGGACAAATCCATATCATCACCGTATGTAGTCACCTTGCTTACACACGTTCAAACAGCACACTAACACTTTTTGGCGATGGCAGGTTTGTTTTGTAGCATACAGCATCATTTATTGGCACAAACTCAAAGCTCTTGGTATTTAACCACTGCCTCTAAAGCAAAAAGTCTCACTTTCATTTGGGCTGCCCTTATATGATGTCCATGTATGGAATATTTAAGATTTTTTGTCCTATGTGGATGGGTCTGAAATTGTCAACTCAGACATTGTGGCATAGAAATATCAAATAAGAAATAAGCTTAATTCTTATTAAGTATGGAATTTGGGAATGCACAAGGTAGCATTAGGAGGAAGTATATTCATTAAAAAGCTATTTAGAAATGAGAAAACATAATCATTATTTAAAAATAAATTAAAGTGATTTTTAAAAAAAACTAGGCTAATTCAAATGTGCACTGACCTATATATATTTGTGTATACGTAATAAATGGGGATAAACCTGGAATTTTCAGAAAAGATGTTAGTGTAAAAAATGTAAGTTTTCTATTTGTAAGGGTGGAACAACTGGTAATATATTTCCTTGTTTTCATTCATTATTTCAGAGAATACAAATTCAGAGAATTTACATTCATCATTTCAGTCATATCTTCCTGTGCTTTTTTTATTTAAACACAGAGGAGTCCTGCATTATGTGGTTTACCGTAGAAATGGACATTATTTTTCTCTTTGCAACACTTTTTTAAATGTGGAACAGTTTTTTCTGACTGATATTCTGTTTTCATTGTGTGTCAGAGGGGGAGAAATTGACAGCAGTTGGAATGAGGAAATTTTCAAGCTAAAGGAAATTAAATTTAAAGATAATGTAGAAAAAGTTGAAATTTTATAGAATCTCTGTGATTTGAATTATGATTCTGTAATTGACCTATAATGCATCTAAAAACATCTAATTCATTTTTTTGGTTTCTAATGGAGTATAAAATTTTTGTCATTCAAGAAACTGGAAGAAATAAAATTATTCTTTTAACACTTGACCATTAATTTTGTTATATTCAAATCATATTATCCTTTCTGGTTCTCTTAGTATCTATTAAAATTTTGTTAAGTTGGTTAGTTTTGTTGCTTTTCATCTGGGCTTGGCACTTCAGTTCCCCCTTGAGGACATATTCTAAGGCAGGGGTCAGCAACCTTATTTTAATTTTTAAAAAACAAATTTTAAAATTGATAATAAATGCGATATTTGACTTTGCGAATCTACGGCCAACTCATAATGTGGCACATAAGTTGAATTCCCAGTTCTCAGGCATTGGTCCAAATGAGTGTCACTGAGGCTTGATGGGTACTTTGATTTTAAGTACAGTGGAATCTCGATCTATCGTTTTTCAATGGACTGACTAAATTGAATGATAAATGCAGAAAAACGATAGATGCGGGAACATAACAAAGAAATACGATCGTCGGGACTGAGTGAAATGAACGACACATACAGGAAAACGATGATTCGGGGAATGATCGATCGATATTCCACTGTATTTCATATTGAGAAACAAAGATTCACAAGCATATGTTGACGCGCAAAGAGTTCATTTTCAGAGCAGGAAAAGAAGCTGACTCATAGTGAGAGGAGAGTGACACTGCCGAGAGAGCAGGCTGCTCAGGTTTTGATTTTTATGGTTTTATGATTTAAAATTTTTTTTACTAAAGTTATTCATTACAACTATGAGCATTTGCTGTTCAAATATCTAAAGTTTGAACTTCGGGCACTTTAAAATTGTTTTGTGGGCACTGCATTGCTAACTCATGTTCTAAGGTATTTCAAAGAAAGAGGTTTGTTTTTTCATTCAGTTTAATCTGTTCTCTTTTAGAAAACAAATGATAATTTAAATTTATTATTATAATTCTTATATTGATTGATAATATTTCCTGTGGGTTGATTTGTGCTCCTTATCAAATTCTTATTATTCTTATTCTTATTCTCATAATCTTATTTACTCATTCTGCACATAAGTAGAATATTAACATCTCCTAGGTCTTCCAATTCTCTGATGAAACAAAAGTGGATGAAAGCTTCCAAAAGTTAGAGGGATCCTTCTCATAGAGTATTCTGTATGTTACCTTTAGAATATAACATGGTGTATTCTAATGGTCCGTTGTTGAAAAGATCTTCACAGAATGATTTATATTACCTGCTTACCATCTTAATGTATGTATTACATCTAATCCTAGCTAGAGAGAGAGAGAGAGAGATCAGATAACAAAACCTTTTTGCATTGGGAGTGTAACACTGTGTTATTAGATTGAAATAAAATTATCCTTGAAATCTTTAAATAAGAGATTTTTCTTACAGGTGTTGAAAATGTTGTATTTTTTCATTTGCAATCATCCATAGAAGGCATCTGTCACTTGTTAGGGATTACTTCTACGATTTATTGTCATATTCGTATCCTGTTTTTCTTCTAATGAAGGAGTAATAACCTAGTAAATTGTAGACTACATATGAGGGGCTTATTAAATTATTTATAGCTTAAATTAAGATATGACATAATCTAAATCCATACTTTCTGCTTAACTGTTAAAATTTGAGGTTTAAAATTAATATAAATTATTATACTTTTAATTTTCTACTTGTGTAACTATTTATATTCCATTTTTTTTCAGCTTTAAGCTTGAGTATTAGATGTTTTTCCAAGGGTAGCATTATACATGCATACATAAAAATTTAACCTTTTTTGTTCCATTTTAATTATGTTTCTTTACTTATTTTCAGCATAATAACTTAATAAATGTTTAAATATTTTTTTATTTTTATTTCTAGTTAACAGAAATAGGTGGTGTACCTGAGAGAATTGAAGACATGTGGATTGTGAATGGGAGTAGAAAAGATTGTGAATTTACATGGGACATGAGATTTAATGATAATCTGAAAATACCTGGTGCACCCCAGAATCGATTTGATAGGATATATATACGCCACTCTTCTCCTCCTTTGCTGAAATCAGTTTACTTTGATTTGATTGGACGGGAAAGGTTATCTTCTTATAGATGTTTTCCAAGTGACCATTGGGGGATTTTATGCTGTTTCAAGACTTGGCGACAGTGTAAAAGACTCCCTAGATCTGAAAGCTTAAATCTGGATTTTCTCAGAGAATGACTTAAAATCAATATAAATGAAATGATTAGAGCAATTACTTTATAATATTAGTTATGTAACTCTAATACCAAAAGTATGAAAGTTTAATATTAATCTGTATAACTGCCTAAGACTCAATGGTAGGAAGGTTCACAATTCTGTTGAGAGTATACCTAGTACAAACTTTATTAAAATCTACAAAAAAATCCTGAAAATTATATCAGTTTTTGATATAGAAAATTCAAATCTAAAGTGGGGTATTTTCTTTAGGGGATTAATTATGATAGCTACAGTACAGTTTTAGAATTTTGCTAAAGGTTACCTGTTGATTATAAACTGTGAAAATTTGTTTTAGAATGTTTTAGTTCATGTTTAAAAAAAATAAAAATCTGTTTTAAAGAAAAAAATTCTAGTTATCAAAATATTCAGTTCTCCATTATTGTTATTTATTTATTAAAGAAATGCTTGATATGATGAGATTTTGGTATGATTTTAGTATTATGAGACTTCTTAATGCCCTGGAATATGAGCATTTTCCAATATTTGTCTAATATAAATATAATTTTTCCAATATAAATATAATTTTTCCAATATAAATATGAGCATTTTCCAATATTTGTTTCTAAGCACTTAACTCATATGTATATAATGTAAAATACTAACTCATATGTATATAATATAATTTTGTATGAGGCATAAGTCACTGTGCACCTGCTTGCCTGTCCTATTCAGCACCAGCTATCCACACAACACACCAATTGTTTGAGAGATCTGGCTTTTCTATTCTGGGACTTGACTTAGATTATTGTTTCTTTTATATGATTCATTTGAACTTCATACGATTCCCTCAACACAAGAGTTTTTAAAAACTTAGGATAATTTTTTGAATATATATATATATTCTAGTTACTGTGAATAAGTATATTTAAACACATGAACGAACAAACAAACGAACACACACACACACACACATATATATATATAAAGAGAGAGTGAGAGATAAATAGTTAGATATTGATTGATATATATATATATATATATATATATATATATATATATATATATATGTACATATACACATAGAGAGAGCAAGAGAGATAAGCAATAAATAATCTCTCTATTTATTGCTTTCATTATTTTCTCTGTTAGTAAGCTCAGCTACCATTTTGCCTGCTTCAATTGGTCTGTAGTCCAGTTCATTACCTGCATTTAAGCAGAACATTAACAGTGTTAGAATTCAAAATGAGGAAAGTACGGTTGATTGAACGGTGTATGACAAATGAACAAATATATGATACTTGATACACATTTATTCTGGAAAGATTTGAGTTGAGAAAGAAGTTTATCTTGTTAAAAATGTTTCAATACACACTAATGTTCAACAATATAGTTATAACAATATTTTTTACGTAAATCAAATTTAATTATTTGTTTTAAACATAATGCTTGAGTTTCATGAACAGAATAATCAAACAATTCTTATAAAAATTTATAACCTGGAAAAGTATTCCAGATTAGCTTTAATATAGTTCGATTTAGCTCATAAATATACCCTATGTACAAGCATATTAGACAATAGTAGCAAGACTTGGAATTTTTAGAAATATTTTCAAAATTTACCACCCTTTCTCGTCATTTATCTGACCATTTATCTTCATATTTAATAGGTTTATTGTCAGCTACAGAATTTGACATGAAAACTTGTTCATTTCTCTTGATCGTTAAAGCCTTTTTTTTATATGAAAAATTAATGAGTAGTATACTAAAGGGAAGTCATAATAGCTTAGATTCCCATTAATTTAACTTAAATTGTATTGCAAAAAAATAGTTTAGAGAATAAGATGGAAATTTCTACTTAAAGTATCAATAATAAATATAAATGCAGTGGTACCTCGGTACTCATTGTTAATTGTTTTCAGAAGGCATGATGAGTACCAAATGAATTTTTCCCATAAGGAGTAATATAAATTGAATTAATTTGTTCCTGAAAACCAGAAATTTCATATTTTACTGGGCAATTTCTAAATGAATGGGGTCATTTTTTGATACAAAATCTTTAAACCAAAGTACCCAGGTATGACTATATAAAACAAGGTTTCTAATAATTTATTTTTAAACTGAAAGGATCTTTTTAAAATTTAAATACAGTGATTTCCGCTTATAAGAATCACGTTTGTTATTACTGTTTTTGATTCTTATAAGCGGTTGATTCTTATAGCCGAAATTTAGGCTTTTGGACAGGCACACACACACCTATACATACATATATTAGATAAATTACCATAAAATACTCTTTAATTTACGTTAATTATCTTTTATTAAAATTATTTTGTAAGTAGATACACATGATTATAGTAAGAGAAGAAAAAAATCCAATATTTGTTACAACATATCTGCTTAACAGTTTTAACATTTCAACTACAGGAAGGGAGCAAGAAAACGTTTTCTATGGTATTTTGACGTAATGAAGTTTTCAGGAGGCTGTTTCAATACTCTTTCAATACTAATAGTCTCAGTCGAAGATTCACCTTCTAGCTTACGTTTCACGGTTTGATAACGTGCTGAATCTACTAATGTCACGTTTGCCAAAGTGATAGTAGACACTTCGCCGAAGATTTGTGTGTTTCAGGGTCCAGGAAGCCGCAACCAAGATGTGGGAGGTGGGAAAAAAAGTCCCTATTTTTGTTTCTCAGTGGAGAAAGGTGAAATCGGACCCGGACGGGTAAATATGTCCCTGGGTCAAGCTAATAGGACAGTGTTGTGCTAAAATTTTAAAAGGGGAAACTATTATGTTATGTCTAACAAAGAAAGGGATGCATTTTACGACTATATTCCATCCCATTTTATCAATCTTTCTTTTTAAAAAAAAAGAAAGAGCTTCGTGCCTTTTGAGGGTTTAAATGGCTTTTTTGGAAAAATGAAAGGAAAGCGAAGAGTGTAAACTGATTCTTAAAACCGGTGGATTGATTCTTTAAAGCGAAAATTTTGACATGGAAATAATAAATTTGTGTTTGTTTTCGCGATATTGATTCTTATAAACGGTTGATTCTTATAACCACTGATCACTATAAGCAGTGGTTACTGTAGTTTTAAAAATTTAAAATCTCACTTTTGTTTAATTCATATTAATTTAAAAATATAATTAAAGAAGCCATAGAATAAATTTCTAAATCCATAAACATATTTGTAAAGCTTATATTTGAAGACAGTGCAGTTTGAACTTTCTCTCTGAAGATATGTAGATAAAATATATAAAAGAACATAATGTAATATTTTTATTCTGATGTTTTTGTATTTCTGGAATAGTCATCTTCCTGTAGCAGAATGCAAAGTTCGTGATGGCAGGGTATTTGGCATGCTTTTAACCTCCCCATAGAATTTCCTCTTTTTCAGACTGCTAAAAATTTTACATTCAAAATGATACTGTAAATGAAAAAGTGATTCATAGTGGAAATTGAATTTGTTGTGACTATAAAAGGTATCTATCACTGTAATGAAAATATGAAAGTAATAGTTGCTCTTGGTCTTCTCTGAAGAGAAGATCCCTGAGAAGTGGTCACTCGAGAACAGTTCTTTTATCATGAGGGGTGGAAAACGACAGTCAACGGGAGAGGAGTAGATTGTTACGAAACATCCCCTACTTTTTGCCAAATAATGGCATTTGCCTCAGTGAAGAACAGGTGTTTCTTTCTGCCCATAGGTAATGGTTTACCCTATGAAAAGACTGTTTATAAGAGACAGGTGGGGAGGAATACACATCTGCAGTTAACAATTGAAAGGAAATTTTCAACACTATACCTATTAGAATAATAACTGCTGTGATTTGTTGCATAATCTGAAATGTTTAAATGCTGATTTCTTATGTCTATTTTCCATGTTATAAACTTGCAACTAAGCAAAATATCTTTCACGTTTTCATTTAATTTTTAAACTGGGCAAAAATATGGCTAACAAATACCATGTTATGAGAAGATATTTCACAGAGGATGAAACTACAGTTTGACGAAGTTTTTCCTTGGTTGAATTGTGGAAAATGGGAAAATTTTATGAAGTGTTGAAAAAGTTAGTTGCATGGGATTTTTCATTAGAGCAGGTCATTAGTATAGTCATAACACTTTAAAGGACAGGACCAGCTCTAAGCCAATTGGATCTATTAGATTAGGAAAATTTAAAATATGTCTAAAAGAAAATTGCCTTAACAGATGTAAAAATTATTCAGAATAGCGACCAAACGAAGTGTGTAAAACATGCAGATGTAGATCTCTATATGCTTGTTGAAGAAATAGAAGTATTAAAACATTCTTCCATCTTCATATTTCTGAAACCCATAAAAATTCTACAATTCCTCGCTACGAAAGACAGATCTGCTGGCTTTCCAAATGGGAACCGGGGGTAGAAGCTTTTCTAGATTAAAATTAAAACATACCTGAGATCAACAGTATCGCAGTAGAGACTAAACAGTCTTGCAATACTTTCTAAAGAGCATGAGGATATTAAACTTTTGATCAAGTCATAAAGGATTTTGCTGATAAATAATCTAGAAATATTTATCTGTAGATACTTTTCTGTAAATGAAATCTTTGTAGTCTAACTACTTTTTAGCTTTTGTTTTCTTATAAATGTACATAAAAAGGAAATATGACCGCTTTCGTTTTTTGGTAAGCTTTACATTATATATTTATCATTTAATGTATATTAGTACAGGGTACGGCAGAAAGAACGTTCTGATTTATAACGTCAATAACAAAAATACAAAGCAAGATAGAGAGAGAAATCTTTTATACTTGAGAAGTTCACAGTATGCCATTGTCATCCATTCAGTTTTAAAGATTACATTAGTTAAATGGCGACCGTCATTTTCGATGCAGTTTTGAAGTCTCATTCGGAAATTTTGTATGGATCTGCGAACCATATCCCGCGGAATCACCGTGATTTCTTGCGTAATTGCTGCCTTGAGTGCTTGTAAATTTTTTTCTGTGAGGCTATCTCAAATCAAAAGTATACTAACACCGACCAACAAATTCCGACAACGGAGACTCTTAGTGGCGCAACGCTGGGATTCGATCCGAACACCCTCAGCACTGAAAACCAGCGCGCTGAGCCGCAGGGCCGCCACAAGCCCCCCCCCCCCCCACACACACACTTTTTAAAGCGTAGTGTTTCCATTATTTTGGAAATCTCTGTATGTGCATGTATATATGTGTGTGTAAGTATATACAGAGGCTGTTCACACATTTTTTAGACGATGTATATTGTATTCACAAAACTAAATTACATAAAATTCTTGTGTTTTAAATGTTCTATTTGACATCCCTTATTCTGAACTATCTTTCGACACCGCAATTTCCAGGATAATAATGCCTTTTGAAGTGTCAGAAGAGGTATTCTATCCCATTCCTCCTGAACAGCTTTCCAGAGTCCTGTAAGGGTTTTGGGACGACGTTTGGATAATGCAGATTTTAAAAGTCCGAAAGCACAAAAATCCATAGGTGATACATCGGGAGATTTAGTAGGGATATCAGTGAAGGGTATGACCTTGATACCAGTTTTTTGTTCCATTTCTTTTAGGAAATTTACAGTGGATTTTGATGTGTGACTGCTAGCTTTGTCCTGATGGAGTCTCACAGATTGATGGCACTGTGGGTAAAGCGATGGTATTTAATTCAGAAAAATTGGCGATAAAATATGTTCCTGATAGTATTTGGAGTTAATCTTGACATTTTTTTCCACTCTCTTTATTTTTAACTTGCCATTATAAGAAAAACCAGCAACAATCATGAATCCATTAGAAAAACTTTCTTTCAATTCTTTGAACCATGTACTTAAAATCTTTTTCTCCCCTTTTATGATAATAAATGGCTCTTTTTTTGTTGCAATCATTTAAATACACCCGTGATTCATCTATTGTGACAATTGTTTTCCATTTTTCTTTGGATAAGTGTTTCTCATGTAGAATTCTGCAGCGTGTCCTGCGTTCAGCGATATGATTTGGAAGAAGACGATGCACATTGCGTTTTTTTCGCTTTCTTAAGATTTAAATCAACGTTTATCATTTTGTTTACAGTGGACACCGAGCATTTTAATGATTTTGCAACTGTCCTTTGACTAGGGGGATTTTCTTTTAACATTAAACAACGTACCTTTGCAATAGTCGAAGATGTCCGTTTTTTCCTTGGATACTAGTTTGGAATTTTTGTCCCACTTGAGGCTCCAATTTGACGTTTTTTTCCTTTCTTGTTGACGATATTACCTATCGACGCTTTAGATATCACAAAACCATGACTCTCACATCGTTTTTGGATAACGGAGTACGCATACTTCTCTTCGGAAAGAGCATAAATGTAGCCTTCGAACCACTGCTTTGTTAAAAACGCCATTTTGAATAAAAACAAAACTTTCAAGCCGCAGACGATAATTTTGACTTTTAAAAACATAGTACAATTGTGTGCCACAATGTACTATGGCAAAACATTGTACTTTGGCAAAAACATTGTACAAAGTGTGTGCCGCGGCACCCTGGGGTGCCGCACAGAGAGCTCAGGGGTGCCGCTCCAATCTAATCTATTGCTAAGGACTACTCCGATGTAACTCCAAAAGACCTCTATATTGCAGAAGTACATGGTCTGTAGTGGAGAAAAGGTTTCACATAGCATGCTGATAGTTTTCGCAGAGCACCTATCACATCGAACTGACTAGTTCGCAAAGTACTTCGCAGAAGACCAAACCGAAAAGTTTGCATGGATCCAAGATCCATTCCATGTGGAAGCTTCAAAAGAATTCACTTCACAAGAGGAAGAAAATTTAATTGAGCAATCGAGTGACAAAAGCCTGAAAGCGAAATTCGCTTGTTTGGATTTGACGGGACTCCGTTTGGATTTGACGGAGTGGATATCTATAAAAAAAATGAGTATCCCATTCTAAGTGCAAAAGCTATAAGGGTTCTCATTCCTTTTGCAACTTCCTATCTGTGTGAAGTTGGGTTTTTATCAGTTGCTGTTATAAAGAGTAAATATCGTTCGAAAATTTATGTCAAAAAAGAAATGAGAGTAGCTGTATCAAGCTTTTTTCCGCGATTCGAGCAGTGAGCACCAAGCTCACCCGTCACACTAAAACTTAACACACACATACCAAGAGCATTGGAAGGTAATTTTACTATTAATTTTATTAATATGTTTTCCTATTAATTACAATTAAAGCACTTGCGTGATTTTTAAACACAAGTTGTATTAATTTATTAATGTTCTTCCCACTTTTCTAATTTCTTCTTCACAGTCGTACAAAAATGATATACTATATATATATATATATATATATTATGCATAATATATATAATAATAATATACCACAGATAGATATTATATGACGAGGGTGCCGTGAAAATTCTAATTCTCTTAAGGGTGCCACTACTTGGATAAGTTTGGGAACCCCTGCCTTATTTAAATAAGCTCTAGAAGCTGATGATGTTTATTGCCATCAAGTGCCATTCGGGTTTTTAACTTTGTATAAGGATATATTTTATTCCATCGAGGATGTTTTAATGCTTCGGAAGATGAAATAACTCCCATTTTATACATCCGTTAAATTTGGATCATCTCGTGCAATATTCCGTGAATGGAATGCTTCCTCTTTGAGCCACGCGTAAAAAGTTTCCTCTTTAGAGTCCATAAAAACAATGATGTTCCACTCATTTCATCTTGATTGTGAGGGAATGGGACTTTTCCTCATCGTAAAAGAACAGTATTCTTCCCGTTTAACTACCCAATTGATAATAATTGATAGTTCTTCAAATTGGGTCCCGGAGACTGGAGCTCAGGAAACGGTAGCTGAATATGAAAAGTACCTGAAAATATTTTGAAAAGCACTCAAAGTATTTTGATGAAAAGTGAGAGTCTGCTTTATTTTTTATCTTTCATTTGTAATTTAAAGTTTGTTTCAGTGATGGTAGAATTCGAGTTTTAGCAGGAATTCGAAATCGAGGCGAGGGGTGGGGGTATTAAGGCTGCTGTGTACTAACCCTACTGGATTCACTCACCCCAATGTTAACCTATGGAGAAAATACGACTTCTATTTACAGCTCCATAAATGCTGATAATCCGATAATAATGGTGTTTTCAGATAGCCTGAACTTTTCTGCGCTTTACAAAGAAATTCATTTTATAAATTTTGTCCATCAAAGGAATTTATGCGTTTAAAACACACTAGACTAGATAATTTAAATTTTAAAATATTATTTGCATTTTTTTAAACGAAAAATGCCCCAAGGTGTAAAATTTTGTTCTCTATTACGAAGCACAATTATATATATCTATATCTATCTATCTATCTATCTATCTATATATATATATATATATATAACCCTTTCAATCCAAGTCAGCAATCCTTGGCCACATTTTCTCCATAGGTTGACGCTGAGTTGAGAGAATCCAACAGGGTTAGTGCACAGCAGCCCTAAGGAAGCAGGGGGGAATTTGAGAATCCCTGACTATTATTATTTGTTTATTTATAAATGTTTCTTTTGGAAAAAGAAGTTCAGAAAAAGATGGATAAATATGAAAAGTGCTTAAATATATTTTGAAAATGACTCAAAATGTTTTGATGGAAAGTGAGATCTGATTTAATATTCTCCCTTCAGTTATAATTTACATGTTTTTGCTATCATGGTGAAATTATTTTTAGCAAGAATTCGAAACCAAAATTGTTGGAGAATGATGGAATAGGGGAAAATTAGGGATTTTAAGAATCATGGATTATTATTTGTTTAATTTTAAATGTGGGTCAATGAAAATGCAGCTTGGCAAAAGATGGCGAAGGGTGGGTTTAAATGTGGGTCTTGAAAAAGGAAGTCCAGAAAAAGAGGGCTAAATATAAAGAAGGGCCTAAAAATATTTTGAAAATGACTCAAAATATTTTGAGGAAAAGTGAGAGTCTGTTTCATTTTCTCCCTATCATTTATAATTTACAGTTTCTTCAATCATGGTAAAATTCGATTTTTAACAAGAATCCGAAATCAAAGGGTGGAGCTAAGGGGGGGGGGAGAATTAAGGAATCAGGAGGAAATTAGAGATTCTGAGAATCATTGATTGTGATTACCATAAGTTTATTTTTAAATGTGGGTCGTGGAGAATGAAGCTCAGAAAAAAGACGGCTTAGTATGAAAAGTGTCTAAAAATAGTTTTGAAGATGAGTCAAAATAGTTTAAATGAAAGCGAGAGTCTGTTTGTTTTTCCCCTTTCATTTATAGTTTACAGTTTTTCAATTTTAATAAAATTCGACTTTTACAAGAATCCGGAATCGAAGGGTCGGGGTGGGGGTGGATAATTAAGGAATGAGGGGGAGATTAGGGATTTTGAGAATGGCCTGGGCAGGCATCGTGAATATCAACACGATGCCTGCCCAGACCATGCCACCTGCGCTATCATAGCGGTCCACTTCAGGGATATTGGAGGAAAGGTAACAGGTCCCAGGTTCTTTCCAGATGAAGGTACGTCGAGAATCAGTGTCCAGGCAGAATCGCGACTCGTCTGTGAAGACCCCACTGAAGTCTGGTTCAAGGCCGATGCCTGCACCATGCTAAACGGCTGCACCTCTCTCCATATGTTTGACAGAGGGTCCCTGCATGGTGAGAGGTATAGGGATAAGATCTTACAGTCCTATTTTCGACTTTTGAGGGGCGCAGTTGGCCCTCGGTCCATTTTTATGGACGACAACGCTCGTCCACATAAGGCTCACCTATTCGACGATTATCTTGAAAGTGAAGATATTAGCTGGAGGAATTAGCTAGCCAGATATCCAGAGCTAAACCCTATTGAACATTTCTGGAACTCTCTTGGGAAGGAATCGCAGCTCGCCACCTCCCCTCCAAGAAGCATCCAAGAGCTGAAAACTACGTTGTTGCAGTTGTAGTAGGACTGACTACAGCTCAGATTCAAAATATTAGAATAATTACATTTTTTTTACAATTTGAAAATATCATTTGGTAATTTAATGTCTTTTAATGAAAATATGCAAACGATATTTTTATTAAGAACTTATTGTTGATTAAACTTATTTATTATCTTAAAATTAATATCATTTTTGAAAAGATTAATTGAAAAAAAATTATTTTGAAAAGTCAAAATATTAGAATATTTCCAATTAATTCTCCTTTAATTATCACCAATTCATAACTGGTGGCATCATTGATTAAATTCAGACGATTTTATTTAAAATCAGTATTCTTTTTGCAGTTTGTTTGGTTTTTCGTCTTAAAATGGGTCGTGTGAGATATTCCTGAATCTATTAAACTTCGTTTGGTTGATTTGTATCGGCACGGTAAAAATCAATGTTATATAGCGAATTATTTACATTGTTCGCAATCAAGCGTTAGTAAAATACTAACACAATACTTAAAAAATGGAAAATTTCAAAATAATCGCATAAATGGCGGCCGAAAACCAAAAACATCTGCTAGAGATCACAGGAAACTGAAGCGTATAGTTAAGAAAAATCGTTTTAAAAGTGTGCGATTCTTGCACCGAAAATGGAAAGAAGGAGTTGAAGTTTCTAAATCGACAACATTAAGACGTCTCCATAAATTTAAGTTTGAATCTCGTGTACCTCTCATGACTGCCAAACAAAAGCGTATAAGATTGAATTGGTCTAAATCAAGACGTTTATGGAGCGAAGAAGATTGGAAAAAATATTATTTAGTGATGAAAGTATGTTTTGTGTTTCATATGGTAATCAAGGTATTCGAGTTTGGAGAATGAAGCAAGAAGCATATGATAAAGAATGCCTTAAACGTTCGGTAAAATTTGCTGCTAGTGTCATAGTTTGGGGTTGTATGAGCGCAGAAGGACCTGGAAAGTTATGCATCGTCTACGAAAAGGTTAACTCTCAGATATATCAAGAAATTTTGGAATATTACATGATTCCATCATCAGAAGATTTATTTGAAGATGATTTTATCTTTCAACAAGATTTAGCGTCACCGCATACCTCGATGTCAACTAAAAATTGGTTCCGCCAACGTAAAATTAAGGTACTTCTTTGGCCACCAAACTCACCAGACATTAATCCCATCGAAAACTTATGGGGTATAATGAAGAAAAAACTCCAAGAAAATCCTCCTTCAAATAAAACTGAGTTAGTGGCACGTATAAAAACTATTTGGGCTAATATTGATAGAAATGTTTGTAAACACCTTGTATGTAGTATGCAAGAGCGATTGTACTCTGTTATTAAAGCTAAAGGGGATGCTACAAAATATTAATTATCATTTACTTCATATTCATAAGGTAAAATTTTTGCGTAAAATAAAATATTCTAATATTTTGAACCAATCTAAATTTTATTCTAATATTTTGATGTGTTTCAGAAAGCTGTTGTATACCTAATTTATTGTATTTTATATTTTGTAAATGTTAAAATCTTATCTAAACATTCCAGATTTAATTTATAAGAAATTTAATTGCATTTACTTAGTATCAAAAATAAATAAATGGAAAATAATTTCTTTCTTATTACTTTTTCTCAATTATTCTAATATTTTGAATATGAACTGTACCACGGGGACTGTCTCGTTTCCAGTATGACATCGCGCTGTGAGAGCCGTATGACTATGAGAGGGGTCTGTACCCCATAGAGTCATTTTATGTTCGATTTTGCAACGCTAGTTTTGGACATTCCTGCGCTGATGAGCTTAACTGACGATCAGAAGTACGTACTATGACTGTTGTATGGTACAATTTTATCTTATATAACTGTGCATCCATACCAAATTTTATTAAAATATGTCCATTAGCTTTCCAGAAATTTGACAAAATGTGAAAATTATATCTTAATTTGGAGCAACAGCGTATTCTTTCCCCTTTGATTCAATATTTGAAAAATTTAAAAAACTAAAATTTTAGCAAGGGGTACCCAAGTTTTTAATCTCATTCCAAAGGGTGTCGCAAATGATAAAGGTTGAGGACCCTTGTGCTAGAGACCCAAAAAACCTCGGAGCGCAGTCGTGACGTCACTAACGCAGCCATTTATTCCATGCTCAACAGATTAACCTTTAAAATTTACGCCTAGTTGTTGAAGAATACAAGTTCTTTCCAACGATTTCTTTTTTAAACCTTTGTGCGAATTATTTTTAATTTGCTTAAACTCACAATTAAAAAAAATATTAATATCTATGTCACTTTCCGCAACCTGTCGTAACGTTTAAACAGCAAAAAGGCTCAGGAAATGCTTTAAGCAATTTCATGACTTACGTGTTTTCTTCATTGAAATAGAAAAAAAAAAGTTAAAATATAAGAATCTCCAACAATATCTGTCTAAAAGATATATTTACGTTCTTAGTGTCATGGTTCATTTCTCTAAATGTT
Organism: Dolomedes plantarius; assembly: GCA_907164885.2. NCBI lineage: Eukaryota > Metazoa > Arthropoda > Arachnida > Araneae > Dolomedidae > Dolomedes > Dolomedes plantarius. The sequence goes on along the minus strand of OU015497.1, from coordinate 44,079,291 downwards.
TATATCATCTGAAATTTTTTAATAAACATCTTTATTAAATTCAGTGCAGATCAAAATGTCTTATATAGTTTTTTTCCTCACGAAGATTCTAGGCAGGTGAAATATAACCAATAACTTGTTAAATATGTATATTTCCTGAGTCCATAATTGTACATCGAAAAAAAACAAACAAACTCGTAAGCTTTTAAAACTTAAATCAGAAATAAGGGCCTGTTCACATAGGAGTCCGTTGCGTAGCGTTAAGGAAAAGATGACGTTGAAACGAAAATAAACCAATCGTAGGCGTTAAAAATTTCATTGCTAATCGTTTGGAGGCCAATGATTGGTTTATTTTCGTCTCAACGTCATCTTTTCCTTAACGCTACGCAACGGACTCCTATGTGAACAGGCCCTAACAGTTTAGTTCACTGGTTTGGTTTCGACTTTTGACTTACAAAGGCTCATTGACGGGAATGAACAACTCTCCCCCAAATTTTAGATGACTATGATTTTTACTTACGTGAAATTTGTGGAAACTTTAGAACGCTAAAACGGCAACACGCCATTGTATAACTTCGAAGTTCATCACGAAAATTCTGTTGTTTCTCGAAGTTATATCAAATTATTTAATAGTCTTTGCGTTTGTGAATTGTTCATGGAAGCAATCACGCATAAAGGTCCTCGACCTCAAAAGAGAACAACAATTACAAGCTCGAAACTGGAAGTCGATTTCAATTTTTAGTGGGGATTTTAAGAAGCTTTGGGCTTTTACTTTACCATTACGTTTAGTTTTTTAATTAGGTTAAATTTTTTTAAGCTAAACTGTTACTTATTTACTGCGTTTTCAAGTACCTTCTATGTTCGACGGTAAATAAACGAGTCCTTGAACTTAGAATTTTTTTGTGGTGTTCAAATGATAAAGGAAGTTACTGAAATTCGAAATTGATCGAATAAGACTCTAATGCAGTCGGAATCGATCAAATTGCTTTATGTTGATTTATTTGTTTTATTCAAGAAAATAAATTCTCACTTTCCTTCGAAATATTTTGAGTCAGTTTCAAAACATTTTTAGGTGTTTTTAAAATTTAACCGTCTTTTCCTTTGCTTTATTTCGACGATGGCCGATTGGCTAAGGCCCTGGGTTTCGGTACCAGAGTCTGTAGGTTCTCTTGGCATGGACGTTTGTAGCTGTTCAGAATCGCAGTTAGTCCCGGTCTAATGAGCCCCCGTGTAGCAAAAATTGACCGTAGTGCTCCAAACCAAACCAAACCGAGATTCCTTTTCCAAAACCCACATTTAATAAAAATAAACAATTCTAATTCTGAAATGGCATTCTTCACTAACATTGTAATATCACACCTGGAGAAGCTCTTCTGTTTTCGTTAAATACGCGTAAACATGAATTGTTCTGACTATGAGAAGAGAACTGTAACCAAAATGCACAGAAAGCTGATTCCCTGTTGCAAATATATAAACCCAAGCTTTCTTTAACCTAGTTTTCGCCATTGTCATGAGATTCTCGGCAAGGCACAGCCGATAAGTAAGGTGGGAAAATAATTCCAGATGTCGAATTTCTCAAAATTTTTACTCATCACTGTAGAACTGCAGTTATCCAGCCCGTATGGGAAATATGCATCACGAATTGTGGTTCAAAATTTAGAGAGCGGACGATGACAAACGGCATAGAAAACGCTCTCAAAGTTGTCCAAGATCTGAAATTTGGTAAAAATAGTTCACACATTCGGTTGGCATTTATGCTTACTAAATATTTCAGTAAATCCCTCCCCCCCCCCCCCCCCAAAAAAAAAGGTTCGTTTTATTATTTTCAATTACCTAGGTTACTTAATATATTAGCAAATTATTTTAATGAGTGGACCTAATGTCGATATTTATTACATTTCAATTCCTTTTAAATACTATTACATTAAATTGGTACTTCTGATTGCAATGGATTATATTCTGCTCTGCATAAAAAGTGCATTCTAGCCACAGAAACACATTTTTTCCCCATCTAAAATTTTTTATTCCTTTGATAAAAGTTATGCCTACACAGCTTATGACTACAATATCAACCCTATTTCGCTAGTTGCGAAAGGACCGTTATCGATAACTGAGTTGGTTCTCGGTTTTACGTTATTTTCACCCTCTCGCCGGTTCGTCGTCCGGTGTATGTTTTCGTTGACCCACGGTGGATTTACTTTTGACGTATATGTGGGCATACGAGTCGTGTGACCAAAATTACACGGTGATACTAAGTATTTTGTTTGATGGTAATATTGTGTAATTTTTAAAGTCATTGTATGCATTGTAAATTGTAGAAATGTATTGTTAGTTATTATGTTATGTTTTTTTTCCCAATGCGGAGGCACTTGTTGTCAAACATTCGCCTATACTACGCCACAATTTTACTGCCCATTTTATTGTGGGGACACCATACAGGCGGACAGCATTATCCCCTATGAAGGGATGACACGAACGGAGGTATTTTTCGTGGCGCGATGCCAGGATTCGATCCGAGCACCCTCAGCACCGAAAACCAGCGCGCTGTACCACTGGGCCGCCACAAGCCCCTTATGTTATGTAAGAAACATAAGAATAAAGAAGACTTCAAAAAGGATGTGTGGAGAGGACGTGGTATGGTGGTTGCCTTCTGGGTTTCACAGGGTTAAGATGATTTGAGCTGTACTAGCTCCAAGTGGGGTCCGCAGGGCCAAGTCTCTGGGCCTGCGAGTCCTGGTCAAGCGGATGCTGTCGTGGCGATCGGACATCAGCGTACCGAACGCCTAACGTAAATAACGCCTAACGGATAATGTAGTGCATTGCAAACTTATAAATACACTGCTGGCCACTGTAAATGCAACACCCTGAAGGAAACATGCAAATAACATGAAATTTAAAACATGCATTAGCGGAGGTGAGATATGCAAATGATTAGAATTTCAGCGCAGAAGCACATCATGCGCGCCTGTGGCGCCACTTCAAAGCGCTATTTAAGGCTTGGAGATTTCGACGATTTCAAGTTCGGCAATTGTGTTTTTATTGTGGTTTTTTTAAAAAAACGATCAATTATGCCTCGTCGAAAACAGCGATCATCTTTTGATCAAGCATCCGAGATCGACAGAGGAAGGATAGTGGCCTACCGAGATTGTGGATTATCTTTCAGGGAAATCGGTAGTCGTGTTGGACGAAACCAAACAACTGTAATACGGATATGTGATCGTTGGATGCAGAAGGGTACGACGGACCGGCGTGTTCGATCGCATCCACCTCAGCGCACCAGTTCACGTGAAGACAGGCAAATTGTGCGCATGGCAGTGACGGATCGCTCAGACACATCACGAACCATAGCACAGCACATGCAGTCTGTAACGCATCATCCAGTGTCTGCGCGTACCATTCGACGCCGTTTACAGCAGAGTGGTCTGTCCGCAAGACGTCCATTGCTTTGTCTACCCTTGACGCAGAACCACAGACGTCTCCGCCGCCAATGGTGCGATGACAGAAGGATGTGAACGGCAGAATGGAATGAAATTGTCTTTACTGACGAGTCACGCTTCTGTCTGCAACACCACGATAGCCGCATTCGAGTCTGGAGACACCGTGAAGAGAGGATGCTGAACAGCTGCGTTATGCACCACCACACTGGTCGTGCACCGGGTATTATGGTATGGGGCGATATTGGATATCACTCTCGCACTTCTCTAGTACGCATTGCCAGTACTTTAAACAGCCAGCGCTACATCTCCGAGGTGTTGGAGCCAGTTGTCCTTCCTTACCTTCAGGGCTTGAACACAGCCATATTTCAACAGGATAATGCGCGACCACACATGGCACGCATTGTCCAACGGTTCTTCGTCAATCGCCAGATTGAATTGCTTCCTTAGCCGCCTCGCTCTTCGGATCGCTCGCCGATAGAAAACATGTGGTCCATGGTTGCTCTACGATTGACCCAGATTCCATCCCCAGCTGCCACAGCAGATCAACTTTGGCAACGTGTGGAAGCTGCTTGGTCTGCTGTACCCCAAGAACTCATACAAAGTCTCTTTGAATCAATGCCGAGGCGTGTGGCAGTGGTGATCTCCAACAATGGCGGCTACTCTGGCTACTGATTTTGGCAGGAACCACACTTCACAGAAGTCTATAAATTTAATCATTTGATACTTGGTCAACATGTTATCTACAAAATAAATTTTGTTGTGATATCTCTTGTCTTTCTTGGTGTTGCAATTTGGGTGGCCAGCAATGTATTTTGTAAAATTCGTAAAAAAATTGAAAAGGTTAAAGCATTCTTATACCAACAAATCTTCATAGCCTTGAATAATGCTAACAATTTAATAAATTATCTGAGTTATAAATTAGTGTCTTTTCGTTCAATATTTTTTCAGCAGGAATTGATTCTACACATAGGGCCAAAACAGTCAGGTGCTAGAAATAAGAGACAAAAATCTTTCTTATCAGCAAATAATACGTAAAATTATCCAAATTACAGTCCTAGTATAGTAGAGCATACTTCTGAGAATACATTCCTTTAAGTACAAACGGAAGGTTATGCAAGTTTTCCTCTATATTTTGAACAAAAATATACATCTATTTCCTCTTTAGCTCCCAATTTGCAGTTCCGAATGTTCTATGGGAATAATTCTGATGTTGTTTAAACCACCTCATTTAATTTTCAACATGGTAGCTGATATCAGGTCGTAAAATCTCGAGTTTCCTTTCCGTCGACAAGTTTATTTCACCAGCTCTCATTATAAACGCGTGCAGCTTCTTTCAAGTTTGTTCTCAGATAATTATAATTTTTCGACAACGACCGATAAAAATTGATGTAAATTTCCGTGGTTCGTTCAGTTATCCTGTTTTTAATCTCGTAAAATACAGACAATTAACAAGTTAAATATATTTGTTCTATCTTCTTTAGATGCACCAGATTGCTAACTTTTATGCATAACATCATACATTACATCATATATTATATATTATCATATCATCATATATTATGTATATTATATCATAGATAGATTAATATCCTCTTTGAATATATTTAAAAATTACAAGGTGAGCCCATAAAGTAACCGGACAAATTAAAAGATCAAACGATAAAATAAAAAAGTGAAAGAATAATCGCCTGGCTAGAAAGAGTGACATCTCAACTCTTGTTAAAGCCAGTTTAAACTGGTTATTTAGTCGTTTGCATATCAAAACGCCGTAGTAATTTTTATTTACTGAGAAGGCATTGTACAAAAAAATTTGCTTCGGAATGGAACAACATTGTACAAATTAGGTAAATCTGCTACCGAAACTTTAGAGATGATTCGAACAGTATATAGTGATGCATCGTTATCAAGAACGCAAGTGTATGAGTGTACAACCGCTTTAAATGTGGGCGAGAAATCATTGAAGATGAACCAAAGAAAGGGTGCCCTTCAACTTCAAAGAATGAGGAAAATGTGGAGAAAATTTGTTCTTTGGTAAAAGCTGATAGACGTGTAACAACTTAGCAACTTTCACACCTGCTTGGGATAAGCAAAGAAAGCTGTAGATTAATTTTAATTGAAAATTTGAAAATGAAAAAAAATTGTGTTCGATTTGTGCTTCGGATTTTGACAGAACAGCAAAAAGAAGACAGAAAAGCTTGCTGTGAAGATTTGCTGACTACTGGGCAACAGAACATTAATTTCTTAAAGTGTATTATAGCAGGAGATGAGAACTGGTGTCGCCAATACGACCAAGCAACAAAAAGTCAAAGTGCACAGTGGAAAGGACCGTCTTCTCCCATACAAAAAAAGGCATGGATGTCAAAATCAAAGACTATGGTGATGCTGATTGCATTTTTTGATTACAAAGGACTTATTCACTACGAATTTGTTCATGAAAATCAAACAATTAGTCAGTATGTTTACAAGGAGGTGCTTTTTCGATTAAGAAACCGGATAAGGTGAGTTAGGAAGGAACTGTTTGATTCTGGGCAATATATTTTTTTACACGATAATGCTAGGCACCGTACAACAATTTCTGTACAACAATATCTTGCTAAGCATTCAATTACAGTGGTAAATTATCCACCATATTCTCCCGACTTATCGCCAGCTGATTTTTTCTTTTTTCCGAAGCTTAAGATGGCCATGAAAAGACAGAGATTTGAAAACGTCTCGGATTTTAAATCAAATGTGATGCGTATTTTGCGAACGGTTAGTTCGAACGCCCATAAACAGTGTTTCGATGACTTGAAGAAACGTTGGAAAAATTGCATAGATTCCTTTGACGATTATTCTGAAGGAGATAAATTTATTTGAAGGTGAGTAATATTTTTCTTATGTATAAAAAATTGTCCGGTTACTTTATGGTCGCACCTTGTATATAACAAGAACTATATAATATGTGGTGACGATTTTTTATATTGGGGGTTATTTTAAAACTTTAATATTATAATTACTACTAATTAAAGTTAAGAGAACTCTTAACAAACATTTACTTCAATTTACAGTTAGTATTTAGTTTCAATTACATTTAAGTTTCTATCATAGCAGTATTAGCTATAGTGGTTAGTACAATATAAGTTAGATGGTAAAGTTGCGTTGTGTTTTTTTTAATGCAATAACCCATAATAATTAATATTATAATTAACACTGGTTCGATACTACTGTTGCTTCACTGTGGTGATTAATGAGCCAAAAAGAAAAATGAGAAATTAAATCTAATAAATTTACTTATCTAACCTTGGAGAACACCTAGAAATAAAATTACTTCACCTAAAAGAAAAAGCTTCAAAACTGCTGAAATAAAAATAAAACCTAAAGCTGAAAATCAGAAAATTAACTCAAAGGCATAGACCGACATGACAAAGATATACTTTAACATAACAAATTTATTCATTCCAACTTCCTTCACAATACCTTAACAAAAATGGTTTAAACACTTGAGGATTCAATATCTCCTCCCAATAAACTTATAATAATCACAAAATTCTTGCTTGCCTACAGTACAATTTACTATTAGTATAACAGTTATTATCATAGTGGCTGGTGAGAAAAAAAACCCGTCTAAATGAAAAAGTGATGAAAAAAAATCTAAAGAAAAATTCAGTAAAGCAAAAAAAAGGAAATTAAAATCATATTACCCAATTAAAATGCTGCAGCACTCTAACAAAAAAAAACTATAATTTTATAAAATCATGAGGGGAACCCCAGGCCAACGCCATTTCTATAGCGTGCTGGCCGCCAAAAATCAAGTCATCGCTCTCCATCATGGGTTCCGGGTCAGCTCCCAGCTTCTTGGCTAGCCTCTCCCCTCTGTCCTCTTTCGCACCCTCCGCCCCCGAGTAGACGATACGTTTTTTCACCTTGGATTCCGCGAGGAAGTAAAAAGTTCCAATGCGCTCCGTCAATCTCGGACGAGGAAAACGTTGAAATTCTGCAATGGCCGAAGAAATCTTTTCTTGGACTCATCGTTGATATTTTTTCATCTTCTTATTTCACATAATAATTGTTGGTTACTTATTTCCTCCTTGAAAACTTACAGGGCATCTACGAATCACTGTATTCAACCGCGTAGGGAGCGCTCTCGTATGCTGCTAGGCTCATCAACATTCCAAACGTCCCGAAAGGGAGGGTGTCCGTGACCAGTCGCCACCGGATGTCTCGGTTTACAATCAACTGACAAAAAGGGGTTCTCAAAAGGAAGGATTTAACATTAAAAGAAATAGACACACTATAATTTTGCATTCATTCATTAAATAAAAAAACCCAAAAATCCACCAGCGTACCATAACACGTACCAGCCACCTCACAATTATTTCAAAATAAGGCTTATTAATTTATCAATATTTTTAACAATAAGGTGTAACATGTGATGATCTATTTCAACTTAATTCTTCTCAATGTCAAACCATTTAGAGAAACTTGCGCACACTTCTCCAAATGCGATGACATTAATCAAATCAATTAATATTTGATCACCACAAGTTTAACCCTCACATATATTTAGCAGAGGCTTAATAAATTGATTAAAACAAAGCACAACCGTTACTAAAATTTACTTACTTACTTACTTTACTAATTTAATTATCTCAATACCCGATATTAAAATAAACGTTAATAATTTCTAAAACTATTAATTATCATCACAACAAATATATAGTTATATATATGTGTATGTGTGCACATCTTCATTCATTTTGTATGCAGCACAAAAAAATAAATTAATTGTTGAATATTATAAAACTGTAAAGGACAGGCTTTGAAAATCCTGAGTAAAGCGAGTGTCACAACCAGCTGCATAGTTACTAGCTTAGTATTTTTTCATGCGAGAGTTGTTAAAAAACTATTGCCTCTCTATTGGTCATCGTAAAGGGTAGTTTTCGATGGCCAGCTGATTATTATTATTATTATTATTATTATTATTATTATTATAATCATTACTTGGGGCCCGGGGTAGCCTAGTGGTAACGCATTGGGCTTGGAACTGGGGATGCTCGGTTCGAATCCCGACGATCCCCCCCCCCCCCCTATTTAATAGCTTCGTATCTAGGCCGGATATAGGCACGTTGAATCCGTAGACCGGAAAGTACTTCTATGAGGTCAGAGAGGGGGGAGAGAAGCTACGATCCTCCTTAAATGTCGCCCCTTAGATAACGGTCAAAATTAAGGTGATACCAAGGGGTGGAGTAGGATCCCCTATAAGGTGCCCCCATTGAAAGCATCTAACGATTCTCGCCAATTATGTGAATTGGAAAACAACACTATCATTATTTTGCATAAAAGATAACTATATAACATGGATTATTTGTAATGAAGCAGATAATTTCTATCCAGACTTCTTTCCAGAATGTTCTTTAAAGATTATTCCTCTTTTCAAAAGAGGAATTATCTTAATAAAACACTTCTGGAATGAAGCACCAGATCGCTTTACCCCTAAGAAGTGTTATTTTTTTATCCTGGGGCAGCGCTTATCAAGAAGACATGCACTACAGACTACACGATGGCTGCTAGCTACCTCACACTAATTGATATACCCAATGGATGAACCGACCGAGAACTCCGTGTCTCCGTTAGGAGAATACAACGCAGGAACACAGATGTCTCAGCGGGATGAAATCGCGTGCGGTCATCAGCATACATGACGTGTGGTTCTATAGCATGTATTTTACATGTTCCAAATTTAATCATCAATTCTTATTTAAAGCTCAAAATTAACTCTACAGGGGATTTTTAAACTAACGATCGAATATCTAAAAGTAAATCCTCATCTGTTTTGCATTGGTAAAAATGTTTAAATAAGTAGTTCTTTTAGAAACTTTGAAAATACGTGTGGGGAAAGTCCTTTAAAAAATGACGTTGGTAGACTATCGGCTTGGTTTTGAAGCCCGGTACTAGCAGACGGTGGTTATATTTGTGCTGTTAGGAGCAGGGGCGTAGCTACCGTGGAGCAGTTGGAGCGAACTGCTCCAGGCGCACAACTCATAGGGGCGCAAAATTTGAAAGAGTGAAATAAAAATTTGTGAAAACTTTTGTATAAAAAATTTTCGAATTTTGATTTTTTCTATAAAATATACAAAAAATAAATGAAATATTTTAAAGTAAATAAAACTATAAGCACCTAAATATATTAGAATGTACTTGACTTATCATAATTTTGATTTCAGAAAATTTTCATTATAAACTTAACACTTTATATACCTCTAATAAACCTATAAAAATGTATGATGATTGTTAAGAATGTTTAAAAGCACTACTATAGGCACTTACTATCAAGCCCTGATTTTCCATTAGGCCCGGGCCTAGGGGCCCCCGAATGTTGGGGGCCCCCAAAAAATTTTAATTATAAAAGGAAAAAAAGAAAAAATTCCCAATTCAAATTTTTAAAAATTTTACCTTCTTTAATAACAATTTTTTTATATATCCTTTCAAATTTGATTGATTGATGGGTTCATCATATGTATAGTTATATGTATAGATCATCATATGTATGTTATAGAGTATATAAGGGATTAATAAGTTTTTCTGGTTGCAAAGTATTGGTGTTTGAATGATGAAGTTAATATGTTGTATTGCTTTTTGTTATTTGATAATGTTCTAGGCTTCTAAGCTTCAAATAGCCAATTCTTGGTAAAATGGTACTTTGGTACTTTCACAATGATTCATGATTATTATTTTTTTTGTGGGTCAGTTTTGGAAATTTTACGCCCACATCAGTGTAAGTGGGGGGGGGGGGGACATCCCGAGCTGTGCCTATTGTCCAGAATTTTCTAAATCGGGCCCTGCTTACTATACGTATTATAAGTTGTGTTTTACTGCAAAGAAGTACGTGTATCCGGTGAATTCCACGAGCGCCAAATATAAACTTCTTTATATCCGGTTCTACTAGTGTGAGGGATAACGTAAGATCACTCTGTCCATTACGTTAGGGCGATTCTGCGTTTGCCTGGGCAATTAACGCATCCGACTGAAATCGAAATTAGAATTCAAAATATTTGCAATATGGCCCCAAAATTTACTGGAATCATCTGAGATTCGAGGTTTTCTGAGATTAGTCCTTTTAAAACTAATTTCTCGTTAATAAAAGTGAAGAAGAGAAGAAATATTTCGTGGGAAAACGTATTCACTGCTATTTCATTTGTCAAAATACCTGGAATATACATGCATTCAACATTCTTGTTGGAAAAACTCCCCGTACTTCGGAGAAGTTTGCACAGTTGAATCCATTTCAATTACATCTACCGAATGATAAATGTAAGCAGAATGTAACAAGTTATTTAGGAAAGAAATCAACTTTCAAATATTAAAACTAGTATTGCTTATGACAGATTAAAGTACTTCCGATTTCACTATTCTGCGTTTAAACGGCAGAGATTACAAATATTATTTGTTATAAATAATATTTGTAGACAAAACAGTGTTCAATAATACAGTGACCACCGCTTATAGTGATCAGTGGTTATAAGAATCAACCGTTTATAAGAATCAATATCGCAAAAACAAAAACAAATGTATTATTTCCCTGTTAAAATTTTCGCTTTAAAGAATCAATCCACCGGTTTTAAGAATCAGCTTGCACTCTTCGCTTTCTTTTCATTTCCCCGAAAAAGCCACTTAAACCCTCAAAAGGCACGAAGTTCTTTATGTTTTTTTAAGGAAAGAGTGATAAGATGGGATGAATTCAGTTGTAAAATGCGTTCCTTTCTTTGTTATACATAACATAATAGCTTCCCCTTAAACGATTTAGCACATCACTGTCCTATTAGCTTGACCCGTGGGCATATTTACTCGTCCGGGTCCGATTTCACTTTTCTCCACTGACAAAGAGAGACAGGGACTCTTTTTCCACCTCCAACATCCTGGTTGCGGCTTCCTGGATCCTCAAACACATAAATCTTGGGCGAAGTGTCCACTATGACTTAGGCAAACGTGACATTAGTAGATTTAGCACATTATAAAACCGTGAAACGTAAGCTAGAAGGTGAATCTTCGTCTGAGACTATTTGTATTGAAAGAGGTATAAACATCAGCCTCCTGAAAACTTCATTACGTCAAACTACCATAGAAAACTTTTACTTGCTCCCTTCCTGTAGTTGAAATTTTAAAACTGTTAAGCAGGTATGTTGTAACAAATATTGCATTTTTTTCTTCTCTTACTATAATTATCTACTTATAAGTCTAGAAATTAAGTTGTATTTTTAAAATTATAAAAAATAATTTTAATAAAAGATAATTAGCATAAATTAAAGAGTATTTTACGGTAAATTATCTCATATATCTCTATATATAAAAGAGCTTGTCTGTTTGTTTGTCCGCTATAGAATCATAGACTGTTTCACTCACAGGGACCAAATTCGGCACAGTTAATGTTTAGGACCCGAGAAACTTAAATCAGCAAAAACGAAGTTTGGGTCTCAATTAGTTTTTTTAAAATTAATTTTTTAATGATTTTTTGTGCCCTGGAGGCACAAAAGAAGAGGTGCTGGGTACCCCCTGTGGATACAGACCGTTCAGTGAAATCCGAACCTATCCCTCTTCCCCCGCGCGGGAGAAGAGGGGTGCGCGGGGGGGGGAGAGCTGCATGGTAATAATTTTTGGCCTTGCCTAACTGACTGACTAACTGACAGATAACGCACTTTCCAAACCTTTGGACATAAAGAGCTGAAATTTTGCATGGTGATTCTTCTATAGTGGAGTTTATAGTGGAGGGGTGAACTGAGAAACATTTTTGAAAAATTCTTCTTCGATTTTTTAAAATTAAATTTTTAAGCTGTTTTTCTAATTTTTTTTTAAGTTTGCATTTAAAATGATAATCCGAGGGTTATAAAATTTATATCACGAGAAATATCATAAAAATTCCTTTAAAACGAAATCTTTTTCGAATCTTTACCTACCTCCCTTTTCTGATTTTTGGTGAATTTTTAAAGATTAATTTTTAGAATGTAATTTATGAAATGCTGATCACGTGGTTTCTTTTCTTTTTGTGATACTTTTTGTGAAGAAAATTAATTTTGCGTTACGTGCATAACAACGAAATAAATTGACAGAAGAAATATTAAAATACAGTAAAAGATAAAATTTGACCACTAGACTAACTGAGATGGGAGTTTTTTAAGAATGCAGTTCAAATTAGTATGTTTTAACACAACTTTTCCGGCTCTGCTTTTTGTCCTTTGTTATTTGCAGTTTTTCTCATCGCTTGAACCGATTTACAATTTGCTTTTTCTACGGTTTTTGGCCTTAGGAAAATTAAAAACCGAATTACAATTCGCTTTTTCAACGGTTTTTGGCCTTGGGAAAATTAAAAACCGATACGGTTTTTGATCTGTCGACAATAAAAAACCAAATCACCAAAGTAAGGAAAATAGGCTTCATGTGAAATCGCGCATTACTTTGAATAAATAAAGGGGATAATGCATCTTACACTTTACCTCTTGGGTGATGTGGAAAAAAGTGCGTCTCTTGGGTGTTGTGGAACAAACTGAGCTTTTAAGGGAAAAATAAATAATAAAGGCAAATGTAAATTATAAAACTTATTTCTAATTAAAACAGTGGATCAAACAAATCTAATTAAATCTAATTAAACAGTATCTAACAAATATAATTAAGCAGTAAACTTATTCAATCCAAACGTGCGAATCACGCAACACTGTGTTATTAATTCTCAATAAAATCAGACGTATAATCAGACGAAGGTCCGCAAGCTCAAAGTTTCTTTCTTTCTTAATGTTTGTATATCATTTCAGTAGAAACGCGCTAAGCGCAATTTGCCTAGCCAGATGAACATGAAGAGCGGGGGTGCAGCCCAGTATTTTTTTGATGGAATGCATCAAAATTGTTATATCTATATATCTACCCGGGCATCGCCGGGCAATAATGCTAGTATATATATACACTCATGGACAAAAAAATTAGCGCACCAAGAAGGAGTCGTCAAATTGAAACGAAATTTTACATACGTAATGACTACTTTGATATAAGTAAATGATAAGAAAATCAAAGAAAAAGGATAATTTATTTCAGAGAAAAAGGCAAAAGAACGGAGGAGTTAATACTCCGTTGGACCCCCTCTAGCGCGAATGCACGATGCGATACGATCGGGCATTGAGTCATACAAGTTCTGCATGATGTCTTGAGACATTTCGTTACATATTTGCTGTAACCTTGCCTCTAGTTCGTTCAAACTCGTGGGATGCCCAACTCGTCGTCCCAAATGATCCCAGATATGCTCGATTGGAGACAAATCTGGGGATCGGGCAGGTCAACGAAGGGTAGTAACAGTGCGGAGACAGTCTTGTGACACCCTTGCCGTATGAGGCCGAGCATTGTCTTGTTGAAAAATGGCTCCTGGGAGCCGTTGCATGAGTGGCAACACATGTGGTTGCAGGATTTCATGAACATACCGCTGGGCTGTCATGGTGCCACGGAACAATACTAGGGGTGACCGTGTATTGTAGTCAATGGCACCCCATACCATCACACCAGCTGTGGGAGCGATGTGTCGCTGTACAGCAAAGGCAGGATTGAAGCGTTCACCACGGGCTCTCCACACACGAACACGATTGTCATCACTGCCGAGATTGAATCTGGATTCGTCGCTAAAGACGACCTGGTTCCATTCCGCTGCAGTCCAGTTTCCTCGTGCGCGGCAAAACTCCAAACGGAGGCGTCGATGGGTGGGCGTCAAGTGCAGCACACGTAATGGGCGCCGCGATACCAACTGTCCTTCAGCCAGGCGCCTTCGTATGGTTCGAGAAGACACAGAGGCCCCTAGTGAAGGTGCTACCTGTGCCTGGATTGCGGCCGATGAAGCAGTTGGCTGTACGCGTGCATTTCTTACGATGTGGCAGTCTTCTCGACGACTGGTCTGTCGAGGGGTCCTGAGCCTGGTCTTCGTGTACATGACATCTCTCGGGTCCACTGGTCCCAACACCTCCTCACAACACAATCAGAGCTGCCTAATTGACGAGCTACTCGCCTAGCTGACCACCCAGCTTCCATCATCCCGACGATTCTCCCCCTCTCAAACTGCGACAACTGCTTATATTGTCTTCGAACACGGCGTAATGGCATGTCTATATCAGCTCTTACTTTGTAAATGATTCAGCACACTCAAACAAGCTTTGGTTACCTGTTTTATACTCCACAGAGTACGATGTTCAACGCCCTCTACCGGCTATACGTAATGCTCAATCACGCTGCATTTCTAATTATTTGCATATCTCCCCGACATGTACCTTCATTGCAAGTTTCGTTACGATCCCGCAATTATTTCTTGGTGCGCTAATTTTTTTGTCCATGAGTGTGTATATATATATATATATATATATATATATATATAGGTGTGTGTGTTCCTGTCCAAAAACCTAAATTTCGGTTATAAGAATCAACCGCTTATAAGAATCAAAAACAGTAATAACAAATGTAATTCTTATAAGCGGAAATCACTGTATGTGTTATGCTGCGTTTGCATTCATGTGCTCTACTCTGCTCTGCTCGGGGGAAGCCAGTGATTTATGTTCACTTCGTACTCCGTATATGCGTGGATCTCCTCCTCTGGCGGTCCTGCTACAGAGCATCAAAAGATCCCGGGGTTCCGGGGGTCAAATGGTGTCAAGCGGGGGCGGGGGACACTAGAACACGAGGGACCTTGGGGGTCGGAATGGGGGGGGGTTCTAAATGGGGGAATATCTGGAAGACACGTGTTCATTCACATCGCTTTGGACGGGTAGGGTTACCGTGACTAATGTGATGACAGGAGTCGGGGGGTCTCCATGCAGAGAACTCTGCATGAATGCAGATGCACCATTAGACCGCAAGGTCGTTGAACCGCACTAGGGTTGCCAAGCATAGGCTTGGCGCTCGCCGTGTAGGCGCTGTTTTTGGTAGTCAGCGTCTGTCTGCCGAGTTAGATAGTTGGTCGGGACCTGAGCTCTTGCAAGACTCTGTTGCTCCCATATTCTGAATTTTCTACTATGTTCTAATAGGTTTTTTAATAAAACCCTTATTGTTATTGTTACATTCTACTATGTTCATTTCGAAGATACAGTCCGCTTACACATCGAATATAGAAAGTTTCTCATAGACAGTTTCCTACTAGTTTGCACGACCACACACAAACAATGTGAATAATTTGTTAAACTTTACCTGAATTAACCGAAAAAGATTGAAAAAGCGGCAAAGTACAAAAACATATGAGCAAATATAACATTAGTGATTGACTTTCAATCACAAATTTTGTACTTGCAATATTAGTGCAAATCAGATGCACTAATATTGCAAATGAACAGATGTAATTGTGTATTTATGTTGTAATTAGTATAACTAGCATAATTCATTGAATTTCAATCCCGTAAACACCACTGAAATCAATAACGTGTTTACTCGGGTGCAACGTGCACCCAAATTTGAAAAGTTAATCACAATAAATAGAAATTAAACTAAATGGTAATAACAGTGTTTAGTTTTACCTTAAACTTTTCTAGTTTTTCGATAAAATAAGTTTTAGTTAGGAAAATGATTGAAAAAAAATAGTTGCATTCAGGCAAAAATGGAGGCAATTAAATAATTTTTATTAGTAGTAAAATTAGAGTTCAACATTAAGTTAGTTGTAAAAGCTCAGAACAGGTGTACGTTTAGTCAAAACATTCGAAATTAAACAGAAGTTAAGAATTTATGACGAACTAAGTCTAAATGGAAATTTTATGTCAGTTGATAAATATTTTTAAAAAATTCTCACATAAATAGTATCATTAATCATTTCTAAAACTTTCTTTCAAGTTCATCTTAAATAAGAAAAGTTAAAGAACGGATCAATGGAGATTTTGAATGTATTGAACAATTTCATAAATGCATTTGAAAACTGTTCATAGAGACAATCATACATTATACACCGTGCCTCGATACCTGAACTACATCAATTAGTTTGAATCTAGTTTCCATTAAGTTTTATTGTGAATTTTAAAAAAAGCAGTGTGTTGTGGAAAACATGCAAGTAATTAGGTATGTCGAAACAAAATTGGTTTAATTCAAAACTGTTAAATAAGTATATGTAGTTTACCCTGCAAACCAGTCAGAAAACACACATAAAAACAGATAATGTCGAGTGAAAACGTCCCATTCCTATCTGATCCAAATATCTTACCCAAAAATATTTTAAAACTTTTTCTGTAACTTAAAACTGAGAAATAGAAAACTGACGGGTTTTATTTTTAAATTTAATTTTTTTTATTTAACATTTTATAGTGTAATGTTCATTTAGTGTAAATGCTCATTTAAATGACTCTTGAGAGTTTTGTATTCCTGTTGGAACAACAACAAAAAAAAACTTTAAAGTTCAAATATATATATATATATATACCAATCAAAGTTCAAATATATATATCTTTAATTTATCAATAATCTTGTGAAAGTCTGTCTATATTTTACTTTTATACTTCGAGCCGGACCTATCGTAGGCTGCGACTAGGGTCTGGTAAAAACTTTTTTTATATTGAAACTGAACATGCATAAGTACGTTTTGCCAATACAGTTTATAAAATATTTAGTTAATATTAGTGGGCACTCCGTACTTAAAGAATTACAATTTGTTTTATCATTATATTCATATTTATTCAATGGAATTTCTTATTATTGAAATGTCTTGAATTTCAAATAAATTTTTATTAAGTAAGGTTTTTAATCGAAATAAGATTAGATGGAAAACAAATTCCGCCAGGACTCTTCCGAGAAACAAGTGGGCGCACCGATTTTACTTGCTCCAGGGCACTGAATATGTAGCTACGCCACTGGTTAGGAGGCATATGTCAAACATTTAACGCTGGAAAATATTCGGCATCGTCAAATGATTAAATAAGATAATATGCGTAGAACAGCCTGCGTTGACTGCCGCCCCCCATTTTAAAAAAGGAGACAGGGAATGTGAGGAGAGTTGTTGAAAATAACACTTCATCATATCATCGGAATTCAAGTTTCGATCTGATTAGCCTTTGAGCATCAAAAGATGATAGCAGCGTTCCAAAACTACCACGAAATCGTTGCCTTAGAGTTTGCTAACTCGGGTTTGAATTCCGGTCTCGGTTGACGGTCTCTATACACCTATTTTAAGTACAACATTTGCTCCACATGGCTCCTTGGAGTGCATACCTAGAGATGTATCACGTGTCTACATCATAGATACTGATGAAGAATTGAACTTTTCGAGTAAGGTTTAAAAGCATTCGCGAAAAACTCACATTCGTCTGAAATAATGATGAAAGTTGTGTGAAGAATCTCTTTTCTTTCACTGATTTCTACCCGAAAAATGAGAACAAATATTTTCCCCATTTACTTTATATTTTCTCAACGTCATAGTTTCTGTACGTCTATAGTTTTAAAGAACTACTTACTCCGAGCATAATATACAGTTTTGAATTTGGTCTACGTTTTTTGATGTCTCTATCTAAGAATTTGATTTGGAAGTCAAAACCGCGAATTTATGTGTTAGGTTCTAAGCATAAATTATGTTACCGAAAAAAACCAAAACCTCTAAATTGTTAAATAGAAACAGGGATGAAAATGCCTTCGAAATTCACAATACTGTAGATTGAAAGAATAAACAAAAAAAAGGAACTAGAAAGCAACCAAAACTATGAAATAAATAGTAATGAAATATTTGTAACTTACTAGATGAATACCCGTGCTTTGCTATGGAGTACATTCAAATTAAATACAATGGTCAATGTATGCAGTTAATGCCAAAACAAGCAAAAAAATATTTATGATAAATACAGCGGTAAATGTATGCAATTAATGCAAAAAAAATTTATTTATAAAAAAATCGTAACGGATATTTTTATAGTCAAAATAATGTAGAAGAAAATATTGAAATTAAATCTAATAGAACAGACTAAAGAATATAGTACAGTTAATATAGTGCAGTTTGAGAAACATTTCTTTTACTGTATTTTAATTTTTTTTGGATAATGTCCAATCGTCTGTCGCATTAGCAAGAAAAAAAAATTTGTCAGGTTTCCGTCAGGTTGACCACCTGACCGAGACATGCTGTACGGCACCCCAAGCCCACGGTCAAGAAAGCGGAGATGGGCACCACAGGCCTTGGTCCAGAATGGACTGTTGCGCCATTGGTTAGTTTTAGTTATATATATAGTTAGCACAAATCATTTACATTTTTGTGTCTCGTTTTTCTGTTATGTTTTTAAATTACATAAAATTTTCCTGCTAATCTTTCATCCCCCCCCAAAAAAAACAAAAAACAAATAAATAAAATATATATATATATATATATATATATATATATATATATATATATATATATATATATATATGTATAGGGGAGATCCGTGTATTGTGGACCATCGTGTAATATGGACCATGTGGAAATTTATATGTTTACCACTAGGTAGCAGAACCATCCCATTTCCTTTAGTGAATATTAGTGTTATTCAAAGCAGGAGGTGACTTGTACATGTGTGCCTTCATTTGGACGGTTATGAAATCGTGTTTTTGGTTTACATGATCATTGATATAAGAGGTATGTTAAAATTAAAGTATTACTTTCGGCTGTTAGGTAATTTTAACATAATTTTCAAGTTAATAGTAGCAAATGTACTTATTTTATTAACAATCCATACATGCGTTTTATGCGCACCATTTTGCATAGCGATATGTTATTGGAAAAAACCTTGCTCCGTCCATGCGTATAATATGAACCATGCGCTGTTGTGTAATATGAACCACTGTTCATATTAGACGTTGGAGGCACGTTGGATCGATAACATCTGCAGATAAAAGAAAGAACGTCACATTTGTCTGCACAATGAGTGCTGCTGGTCATCCCACCGATGACAGTGTTTCTCCGTAAGCGATGGAAGCAGGAGCTCCTCCAGGAATTCTTTTCAAATGTCAGGAAGTTGGATGACGATCGAGCACTTCAGTGAATGGATGAAACATTTCATTAGAATCTCTAAACCTGACACGAACAGGAAGGTTTTGTTAATTCTCGATGGACATGTGTCCCACACTCAAAATCTCGAGGCTATAGAATTGGCCAGAGAAGCAGGGGTTATCATACTATCACTTCCTTTGCATACTACCCATAGAATACTGCCTTTGGACCTCGCTTTCTTTCGTCCATTAAACGTCTATTATTCCCAAGAGATGGACAAGTGGACGAGGGAACATGCTGGACGGGCCGTTTCCCAATTCCAAGTGTGTGAACTTTTCGGGAAGGCTTATGCACGGTCGACATCTCTTGAAACCGCTGCCAATGGCTTCCGTGCAGGTGGGATTTGGCCTGTCAATCGCCATGCATTTCATGATTTCTACTTATCTCCATCCGAAGTTTCTGATAACGCCCCACCACGAGTTAAATCAGAAGACGAGACCAACGACCACTTGCCAGAAAATGTAGCTCCCATCGACCCAACACTTGATGCTACGGTACAGCAGAACACGTCTGTTTCCGAAGAGCGCCAACTTCAGAAAATGTAGTCCAGGAGAACGTTCCGGTTCTCGTTAGTCATAAAATTTTCTCATTGGAAGACATCAGTCTCCTTCATTGCGTACAAAGAACCCTAAGAAAGAGAAAGGGAAACACTTCAGAGGCCACTGTTCTGACTTCATTCCGTTTCAAGAAGGCCATTGCAGAAAAAAAAGAAGTGACCAAAGCTGGACATCCAACAGCGTCGGAAAGAGGAAATTTTAACAAAGAAAGCTCGAAAAGAGATGCTTGCACAGAAAAAGACGACAGAGCGAAAACGCCTGGCAGCTCCAAGGGTCTCAGTAGGGACATCCCCAGGAACCTCCGACCAGGAGACAGCTGCGAATCAAGTTACTGAACCGTTTACTTTTTGCGAATTCTGCCGGAAGAGTACGGAGGAAGACTGGATGAGATGCGGGAAATGCTGCTCATGGGTGCATGCAGCTTGCGCCAACATAACCAACCCGATACACTATAATTGTGATGATAGCTGTACTTGAAGTGAATTTACTAAAAGAACAGCTTTGTGCGTCCTTCTTTCATTCTATATCATACTTTTTATTCTTGTGACAGTGGTCCATATTACACATACGTTCGGTCCATATTACACGAACGTATGTGTAATATGGACCACTGGCACGAAAATAAAAACTTATTTCCTGTAATTTTTAGTAATTTCCAGAGTACTTTACCGAGTTTGAACCACGCAGCTATACAATTGTAATGAGCAGCCAACAAATAAAATATTAAAAAAAAAAAAATTTAAGTTTTATGAGCATTCTTGCTTAGAGGGTCCATACTACATGGATCTCCCCTATATATATATATATATATATATATATATATATATATATATATATATATATATATATATACAGTTTGCACAAATAATTTACATTTTTGCGTCCAGTTTTTATATTACGTTTTTAAATAACGCAAATTTACCTGCTAATCTTTGATTCCCCCTAAAACAAACAAACAAACAAATAAATATAGACACTGGTAAATGTATAACTCGAGCCTGTGTTACAAATTAAAACAAACGCAATTACCTAAAGTGAGGTTCAGATGAAGCCTCGATCTGAGGAATTAAGCTAATGACTACGCGTTCGGGTTAAAATACAAGCTGAGAGGTTGGGATAGGTAAAATTAGTTTTAGAGACATTAAAGATCCGCCCCCCCCCAAAAAAAGCAAAAATCATTGGAAAAGTTGAGAAATTAAAAAATTTTCGTTTCTTGCTTTAAAGGAATAACACTTTGTGTTTTGAAACAGTGAAATGTTGAACTGTATGAACAAAGGTTTGTGATTGGTGACAGAAGAATACAATAACTCCATGATGCTTATGTTTATATAAAACCATTCATTATCTGCAGTATATTGCGGGCTGAATATTGAGACTTGCCAATTCATTGACCTTGATCTCACACCTTAGGGGATGCAACACGTAGGTTTGTTAAATGATTTATAGGCTCTTTATGGGAATTGAATGTACATCAAAAATCAATTAATATATTTACAAGTGTAAGAAAGATTTAAAAAGCCCTTACAAATGCCATTTTTGTCTGTCGCCTGATGTATTACACATTACAAACTAACATATTCATTGAATCTAAGGGTAAAAATAATGTCATTCACATAATTAGCTGACGCCATGACAAGGGCACAACTAAGTCTTTCAAATAAGAGAAACAATCAGTTGGACATAGATTAACATTGATTTTTATGATGATTCTTGTAATCATATTCAAGTATAAAAATGATTTCTTAGATTTACCAAAGATTATTTTTCAGTCGTTGGATGCATTTAATAGTACACATGTTTGATGCCTTTGATTATTGTCAAGATTTTGTGCTATCGGCAGGTCTGTTTATATAGGAAATCCTTTTTGATGTCATAACACATTATGATCTTTATGCTATCACAGTTTGTGGAGTTTCTATATCTGTACATCTCGACGATTTCTGTTTTCTATTTTACCCGACGTTTGTAGAAAATGAACAGCTAAAACATTTTGCTTTCTCTCGAATCAAAGTCCGGTTCAAACTGTACAGTTATTAAATGATTTAATAGACATAGACGATAGCCCTGTAGTTTCTGTCCAGTCCCCAAGATTTTAAAACATCTTCTTTGGATCCACATCCGTGGTTTCGTCTTCAACGTGTTGCTCGTACGCTGCGTGATTTGTGTCTAGCATGACGAGGTTGTCGTTGCTTTGCTGTTCACCAGATTCAGTTCCGTTTCACTCTCGCTCAGACTGTGCCTGTACGCCACAGGTGGAACGTTGTTGATGTTAACTGGTATTTTATTCTCGACCGAGTCCGCGTTCGTAGAGAAATCGCCTTTTTTTAGCATCTGAGATTTCGTTTTCACTTTCATCTCCGTTTCCTCCTTCATCCCCAAACTGTCCAAACCTTTGAGCTGCAAGGCAAGCGAGGCTGCTCTCTCTCTGCTCACAGATCTCCGACGTCTAAAGGGGCAAATACCAGTAAGTTAACATAACAATGACAAAGAGAGATAGAAGATTAATATAATAAATATTGTAATGAGCTTTGGAAAGGAGACAAAAATAAAGAAAACTGTACCTGTTTATTTGTAAAGAATCGCATTTAATATGGTATATTTTGATACGCGCTACCACCTCAATATTCCTATTCGTACAAGATTTACGAACTGCTTGTTTTCGGAAAACGAGACCAGTGGTTGGAAGAAAATACAGGCGAAAAAGAAAATGTTAAAGTACGTTCTGAATAATAGACAATATTATGTAATCTGGGCTCAGTCAAGGGTGACAAAAAGGTCCCCCAGTTGATTTCAAAGAAGCCTTAAAAAATGCTTATGCTTAAGAAATGGATATCTCAAATATAAAGTGGAAGTGTTTACAGTGTAAATCAGTGTTTCCCAATATTTTTCGAGTCGTGACCACCTTCAATGGTTTTCACGCATCTCGCGATCCCCCCTTCCCACCCTGTATAATTTTATAAATATGATCTTTTAAAATAATTATGAAAAAACACTAAACTAAATTTTCAGTAATTTAATTGGAACCAAATATTTAATTTAACAAAAAAGAAGTAAATGAAATCTTTTAATGTGAGGGCTGTGCTTGCAATTGCATATTCATCTTCGAAATTCGGGGTTGGGTATTTGATAAAGCTATTCTCATATCATCTTCGATACTCAGTCGATTTCGTGACAAGAGCTGCAAAACCACTCTCACACAGGTACATTGTGGCAAATGGCACCAAAATACGAAAAGAAAGTTTGGATACTTGTGGGTAGATTTGATACACAGCACACCAGAACTAAATGAGCGATATTTCTCTAAACAAATCACGTGCGGATGAATCATTCCAAAGATCCTAAAAATTAATATTGTATTTCATCGGGAATACTAATCATGTCTAGAGAAGAAGAGAATGGGTTTTGTGCAAGTGCAGGTTCTTCTTTGAACTTCCGGAAATACCATTGAAACTCTTTTTCCAGAGATTGAAGGTGATCTGTGATATCTGACTTTAGATGCTCATCGAGTTCTTCAGATTCCTCAACAATGCTGGACGATTTTTCAAACATGGCATTGTTTCCTTGTTTTTCTTTTCGACGCCATTTCTGCAATTTCGAGACAAAAGCCCCCAGACTGTTGTGGAGTTGGACAATGTGCATGTCCGGTCCCTGAAGCTTCAATTATTCAACTCTGCAAAAATATCTGCTAAATAAGCAAGTCTTTTCTTCCGTAGTTCATCACTTAAGTGAGAGAAAAGATTGTATTTTTCATGAGCTTCTAAGAATATCTTGATTTCGTCTTTCCTCTTATAAACATGGTTCAGAACATTTTAATTTGATAACCAGCGTATAGATGTGTAAAACAGCAAAATTTTATGATCTGCATTTATGTCTTTGCAAAATTCTCTAAAAAGACTGGCTTTAAAGGCTCCATATTTGGCACAATTAACAATTTTGTTTACTGAATTCTCAATTGTAATTAAATTATGAAAAGTAGAAATACAATAAGACTTCCACTTTTTTAATAAATTTAGAATTCCAAATAATAGTAAATTTATGACAATGTATAGGATGTGGCAATACACACTCGTCAAAAGTGAAATTGCAACACCATGAAGGAATGCGCGTAGCGATGTGAAAATAACAGGATCGGTAGAGGTAAGACACATATGCAGATGATTAAAGAAACAAACAAAGATATGAAAAATTAAACTGTTTATTCAGTATCTAATGTGCCCACCACGGGCAGCTATATAGGCCTTTAAACGGCGAGGCATATTGTCTATGATACTATTAATGGTCTCCTGAGGTATTCCTTGCCAAACCGAGTCCACTGCAGCTCTCAGTTCCTATACGGTATGCGGCTACGGTGCCCTGTGCACCACAAGTCCAATGGCAGCCCACACATGCTCGATCGGAGAGAGATCGGGTGAGGCTACCAGCCAGGTAAGGATGTGAATTCCATTGAGGCTGTTCAGATTGTGACGTGCGACATGAGGCCGGGCATTATCCTACTGGAATAACGTGCCGAGGGCGGCCTGCCCAAGTGACCGAACCACAGGCATAACAACTTGTGTTACGTACCAGGCCGATGTTAAACTGCCAGTAATGTGCACAAGGGTTGTCCGCTGTCCGAAAATGATGCCACCCCAAACCATGAAACCCGGTGTGGGGCCGGTGTGACGTTCGACGATATGGGCTGGCAGGTAACGTTCTCCGGGAAGCCGCCATACATGTCCACGACCATCACTCCTTCATAAACAAAATCGGGATTCGTCTGAAAACAATATCCGATGCCATTCGTTCGTCAAGTGACGATAACGTCTGTAATCTGTTACGGATGGTTTGGCAGGAGACAGATGCCCCATCTGAGAATGGTATGTAGGTTTGAATATATGACTTACCGTGGCGAACGAGTCCCCACGAAACATTCGCCAAATTTGCCTATCCGTGCGATCTGACGTGCATCTGGATGATCCACTGTCTCTCTGCCATGTTCTCAGATGGTCTTGCGTCCATTGTGCCACACATAGCTGAATTGTACTGACGTCCCGTCCAACACGACAGACAACTGCGTTCATCGACATACCGAGCTCATGCAGTTCTAAGATGCGTTCTCGTTCCTCAGACGATAACTGCTGGTATTCAGCTCGCTGATGTCTCCGTTGCACTTTCTACCCTTCTTCAAGTTCCGTTACAACAATCTGTCATTGATAGCATATTGATCGCATATACATAGATAGTCAGATACTGGCTTTTATAGCCAGAAACTAGGTATCATGTGACCAGATGCACACACGCATTTAATCATTTTCACATGTCTTTAACATCTACCGATCCTGTCATTTTCACATCGCTACGCGCATTCCTTCATGGTGTTGCAATTTCACTTTTGACGAGTGTATATGAATTGCGGGAATTGCCATGTATGTATAAATTGGATAATTCAATTGATTAAGAAAGAGAATGCTAAG
Source organism: Dolomedes plantarius (assembly GCA_907164885.2). Classification (NCBI taxonomy): domain Eukaryota; kingdom Metazoa; phylum Arthropoda; class Arachnida; order Araneae; family Dolomedidae; genus Dolomedes; species Dolomedes plantarius. The sequence continues at coordinate 44,053,883 of OU015497.1, read as the reverse complement.
AAAATTTCCCCAGCCAAAGATGTGTAAAATCAAGAACAGAATATAACCCACAGTAAAAAAAAATTCACTTGCCTTATTGATTCAGAATTATATAACTGTGAAAACTCCTACTTAAATAAATTGCTTTAATTAATTGGTGAAACTGCAATAATCATGCCAAAAGGGACAGAACAGACTGGTGGAACACAAACTGTTGTGTAGAATGTGTGTAATCTAGACAGGAAGTAACAGAGATTTTCATTTACGTTCAGATGAAAGCAGTAGATCTCAAACAAACTAAGTTTGCGCTTTGAACAAGATCTTTAAAAAATGTCACTGCCCTAGAGTTTGAAGGTTTTTGGGAGATCGCAGCCTCCAAGACTGAAATGAGATCTACCCAGTCACATATTCAACAGCCAAAAAAAAAAGTTTTGGTTCTATTTTTAGCGTTTCTTATTATTCTGTTTAGTTAGAGGGCTTTATGTTCTTGTGCTGTTAATAAACAGTGTGCTTTTAGCATCGCTACTTGGTTTCCTGATTATAACTTGTGCACAATAGATAATTAATACCTGCTAGGTATTCTTCATTATCTCATCAACAATGGTAAATAAATATTGAAATTTTTGGAACGAAGTTCTTTTACGCGGCTTACAGTAGAGTGAACTGGCAGGAATCGTCACGTAATGAAAAAGCGTTATGTCCCCCTCATAAGAGCTTTCTCTCAAGGACTCTGTGGCTGAATGGTTATCGTATCGGACTAGTTTTCGCATCGGAATGGTTCGCATCGGAGGTCCCCGGTTCAAATCCCCGCACAAGCGCTACGGGCAATTTTAAAACCCTTCACTGCACACTGTATCAAATTTGATACATAAGTTATTTTTCCCCTTTATATTCAAAAGCAATATTTTTTATCCACTTGTGCACCTTGTATTAATTTTGAAACATCATAGCAAAGCTTTTAATCACTGTTAGTTGCATTTTCGTAGGATAGATGGCAGCAGGAATACAACGGCGATCTCAGTAAAAGATAGCCGTTCAATTCATACCAGATCTGCCTTAGTATTTGCTATATTTTCAGTATTTTAAAGTCAGTTTACACCTTTAAAAGTTTTATAAATATATTTTAGAGGTACGTAGCTTTTATAATTATTAATAAAATACTTCTTTAATCTTTTATAAAAAATTCAAGTATGATTTCAATTTTATGTATCAAAAATGATATATGGTGTGCTTACGCCATTTTTTAAGGAAATGGCGGGAAGAAAGTTTTTTACACAGAAAGAAATTGAGAAACTTATGAACAGATCGTGGAGTGATCATAGTAAAGATGGATCTGATTCAGAAAGCGATGGCAGCACAGGTGATCCTAATTATAAACCAAACGAAGTTTGTGATGAAATTTTTGATGGTAGTAGTGATTCGGAAGATGAGGTATCATTGCTTGATAATAGCGATGTTCTTGATCTGCCTAATGGTGGGAACACGCCAAAAACTAATAGAAATAATACAGGGAGAACAAAGCCTGCAATCAACTGGAAGAAAACTAATTTAATTATAAATGATGATCAAATTTTATTCCGAGGTGACGAGAATCTCGCTCCTGAAATTATGAATTTAAACACACCTCTAAATTTTTTTAGTTATCTTTTTACAGAAGATTTGATTGAGCATATAGTTCAAGAAACAAATTTATTCAGTGTGCAAAAAACCCCAGAAAAGTGTGTCAATGTAACGAATTTAGAAATTAAAAAATACATTGGTATTTGTATAATGATGTCTATTGTACATGTACCAAACACTAGGGCATATTTGTCACCTGCCATAGGCAATGATGTAATAAAAGAATGTATGTCATTTAAACGCTTTAAAAAGATAAGAGAATTTCTACATTTTAATGACAACAGTAAACAACCACCACATGATGTCCCTCAGCATGATCGTTTATATAAACTTCGACCAGTTGTAAATGCTTTACTTGAAAGATTTTATACCATCCCTAATCGCGTCTTTCTGTTTAAACTTATTTATTGTTTGTTATTATTTTAATTCACACGGGATTTACATTGTGTCATTAATTTATTTTTGTTGGTGATAAAATAATAAAATTAATCCGATTAAAAATTATGCTAGGTAACATCGAAATCAAAATAATTAATTTATATATTAAAATTTTTCATTTTAATAAACATAATAAATTTATATATTAAAATTTTTAATTTTAATAAAATAGAGAGAGAGAGAGAGAGAGAGAGAGAGAGAGAGAGAGAGAGAGAGAGAGTTGGTTGGCTGAATAAAAGAGGGCTGCGCTTTTTGGCGTGACAAAAATACACTAATATAATCAATAGAAATCTACATATTAAATCACGTTTAGAGTTGAAAAAATAATGTAAGGAACTTCGTTCCTTACGGGGGTCCCCCGATCGCACAATTTTTTAACTGTGAAATTCGCTAAATAGTTACTTTAATTCAATAAAATCGTGGAGACCCCCCAGAAGACCGTCGCGACCACCTAGGGGTTGCGACCCACAGGTTGGGAAACACTGGTTTAAACTATCGTTTGTTGAGTGGAGGGGTAAACTGAGACGAGACTATATGCTTAGTACTATTTTATCGATTACGATTTCATAATGAAGTCGAAATACTCTTAAACGGTTTTATTCTTTATTTTTGCTAAACTTACATAATTAAAAAGTACATTTTATTAGATTTTCCAATAAATGAATTTATAGCATATTCTTCTAAAATAAATTGTTTTTAAAAACGTATAATTTCATTTTTTTGGGGAGTAAATAAGTAACTGTTCACCAGAATGGTTCAGTCTGTGTATCCGTCTTATCAACACTTCTGAACAGTGCATTGGCATACTTACTTTAAATCGTTTGAAGTTTGGGTGACTAATAAATTATTTTCTGTAGTGATAAAAATATTGTAATTATACACTCTGTTACAAAAAAAATATATGCACCCAGAAGGAAACGAGCTACTATCACGAAAGTTAACATGTATGTAGTGTATGAGGAGATAAGCAAATGATTACAAATTCAGAAGACCAAACCGTTTTATTAAGAAGATATGGCATGAAAAGAGTTACAAATCAGAAAGTAGTAATTGCACCTCTGGCAGCTATATAAGCCTAAACACGGCGTGCCATCGAATCAATGACGTCACCTATGACCTCCTGCGGAAGATCATGCCATAATATTTGCAACTGGGCAGGAAATTCACCAGTATTCTGGGACGGCTGCAGTTGCCTTCCAAGCACGTCCCAGACTATTGGCGAGAGGTCTGGCGACCTGGCAGGTCATGGGAGTACGTCATATCCTTGAAGTCATTGTTGGGAGAGTCGCGCAGTATGTGGACGAGCGTTGTCTTGCTGATAAATGGCAGCTGGGTGACTTGATAGCATAGGCAGTACAACTGGCATTAAAATCTCGTCCACGTAACTGCGTGCCATCAAAGTGCGTTGAAGGACGACTAGAGGTGATCGTGTGTCCCAACAAATCGCTGAACACTGTCATACCTTGTGTATTCGCCGTATGCCTCTCGACAACAAATGCCGGATCGGACCGGTGGCCTGGCCGCCTCCACAGGCAAATGAGTTGGTCATCAGCATTGAGACTGAATCGGGATTCATCGCTGAAGATCACACGCCTCCAGTCGGTCACACTCCAGCTTGCCAGAGGTCGGCAAAAATCCAATCGACACTTCCTATGATGTGGGGTCAGTGGTAGGCGTTTTAATGAACATCGGCTGCTTATACCTGCGTCAGCCAGTCGTCTCCGAATGGTTTCCCTTGATACCACCGGATCTCCGCAAGGTAGTAAATGGCGTCAAACCGATCCTAGCGACGTTGTTGGTGCAGAAGTGGCTACTCTTATGATTGCGCGATCGTCGCGCGCATTTGTGTTCCTGGGTCGCCCTAACCCACCGCGTTGGAAGACTATCCCTTCCGTGATCCATTGTTGCCAACATCGCTCCGACCGAGGTGGCGGCCGATACGGCTGTTCGACCAACCTGCTTCTCTGAGGCCTACTATTCGCCCCCTCTCAGTGTCTAACAATTATTCGTACTGTTGCCGGTTATGTCTCAGAGGCATCTCTAGTCTCAATACCGTCTATCCAAGTCGACAGATTTGTTTGAATAACCCTATGGCACGAGCAATCATGCTTTTAAACTCTCCTAGCTGCGCATCTCATGTGCATAGCGCTCTTACCCGTGTCTCATTGGCCCTTGTCTCAGAAGAACAGACCGTTTTATTAAGAAGATATGGCATGAAAAAGTTTACAAATCAGTGAGTAGTAAAACCACTCTGGCAGCTAAACAAGCCGAAACATGGCGTGGCATCGAATCAGTGAGGTCATCTATGACCTCCTGCAGAAGATCATGCCATAATCTTTGCAACTGAGCACTTAATTCACCAGTATTCCGGGACGGCTGCAGTTGCCTTCCAAGCACGTCCCAGACGTGCTCTATTGGCGAGAGGTCTGGTGACCTGGTAGACCATGGGAGTACGTCATATCCTTGAAGACATTGTTGGGAGAGTCGCGCAGTTTGTGGACGAGTGTTGTCTTGCTGATAAATGGCACCTGGGCGACTTGATAGCATAGGCAGTACAACTGGCGTTAAAATATCGTCCACGTAACTGCTTGCCGTCAAAGTGCGTTGAAGGACGACAAGAGGTGATCGTGTGTCCCACACTGTCACACCTTGTGTAATCACCGTATGTTTTTCGGCAACAAATGCCGGATCAGACCGGTGGCCTTGCCGCCTCCACACGCGTATGTGTTGGTCATCAGCATTGAGTCTGAATCGGGATTCATCGCTGAAGATCACATGCCTCCAGTCGGTCACACTCCAGCTTGCCCGAGGTCGGCAAATATGCAATCGACACTGCCTATGATGTGGGGTCGGTGGTACGCGTCTTAATGGACGTCGGCTCCTTATATCTGCGTCGGCCAGTCGTCTACGAGTGGTTTCCCTTGATACCACCGGTTGTCTGGAAGGTGATAAATGGTGTCGAACCGATTCTAGTGACGTTGTTGGTGCGGACGTGGCCGCTCTTATGATTGCGCGATCCGCTCGAGCATTTGTGTTCCCGGGACGTCCTGACCCTCCGCTACGGTAGACTATCTCTTCCGTGATCCATTGTTGCCAACACCGAGCAACTACCATATCGCTCCGACCAAGGTGGCAGCCGATACGCCTGTTCGATCAACCTGCTTCTCCGAGGCCTACTATACGCCCCCTCTCAAAGTCCGACAATTGTTCGTACTCTCGCCGCTTACGTCTCAGAGGCATCTCTAGTCGCAATAACGTCCATCCAAGTCGACAGATTTGTTTGAATAACCGCATGGCACGAGTAATCATGCTTTTAAACTCTCTCATATGCGCATTACGCGCTTACCCTTGTCTCATTGGCGTCGAAGTTTTAATCATTTACATATCTCTTACCAGACTACATTCCTGCCAAGTTTCGTGATAGTAGCTCGATTTCTTCTGGGTGCATATATTTTTTTGTGACAGAGGGTATATATCTCCCGCATAGAGGTAACCTTGAAGCTAGGTTTGGCCCTTGTTAAGGGCTTCTCAACAAGGCATCACCGAAGTGTACCTTGGACGGAAATGAATTCCTAGTGCGGGATTTTTATTGGTGACTGACAAAGTGCTGTCATCCAGCCCTCTTAGCGAAGGAGCACCGTCTATCACGAACTAAAGTACAAAATTGAGAGTATTTGTAGTCATCTTGCGCTCTTAATTTTGTGCTGCAATTCGTGATAGACCAACCAGATGACTGCACCTTGTCATCACCACTAAAAATTTGAGAAATTCCGCATTTGGAATTGATTTTCCGCCAACGTACTCAATGGTTATGCGTTGGTGAGGAGACCCTGACAAGAGCGAAACCCAAGCCCCAGGTTACGTGTACGCTGAAGATGTATATTTATGCTTAAGGACCGTCCACTACGGCGGGCTTTATTAATTTTATATCGGAATTACGTTCGATTCAGTTTTAAAAGACGTCTATAAGATTCTCATGTGTCTTGATTGAGATCCTTTTCCCTTATGTGCAACACTTATTGCCACTAAAATTCTGTGATCAGCCATAAAAGGAGCCTTTCAGACCGTTTTAAAATTAGAGGGGAGCTCCCACTCGAATGGATTCCATTCCAGAAAAGGCATTGGCAGAGAGAAATACCTATGTCAATCAAGCTTCTTGCATCGTGGTATCTTATAAATCCGTGGTATCGATTATTAATCTCAAAACCAAAGCTATCCATAATAACAAACTAGGATAGAGGGTTAGGAACAAATTGTTAATCGAGATTAAACTTCACTTGCTGGCACGTCCTACAATCGAGTGAGGCTCTCAGATTGCCGAGTAGGTATAATTGCCTCGCCGCCTTCATCGACTTGGAATCTGGAGTTGTACCCCCCCCCCCCCAACTACAGTTGCCGTGAGTGGATGAATGCTGATCATTCTCTTGTCTGTTCGTTTTTAACTAAAAGAGCTATCCCCCCCTCGTGATTGACAGACCTTAGACTGTCTGTCAGTTAAAATTTGTTTGTTTTGTAAAGATTAATTTTGGTGGCTTTTGATATTAGTACTTTTACACTGCTTTTATTGTGTATTTTGGTTAAGGACGCTTGTCTCTTAAGCTTGCTGTATTGGAAATTAAAAAAAATCCTGTAAATGGCATTTGGTTACTTTTTACGTATGTATCTTAAAAAATGACAAAATGTCTTATGCTTAGTACCTGTTCCAAGAGAAAAATTTCTGATTCTTGCCAAATTCTTCGGCATCTGATATGGTCTGAGGTAAGTTCTCGTTCAGGGTTTCTGGGAGGAATGCAGCCAAAATACCCGCAATGATTGCAAAGGATCCAATGACGATAAATGGTATTGCTCTGCCGTAGACACTCTGTTAAAAAAAAAGAACGATGATAATGATTCAACGGGTATTATGAGAAGACTGATACATACTGATAGAACCACCTCTGTCAACTTTTATATTTTCATTCTGCTCTTCGGACACTTTGAAACGGCGATTCTAAACAACGTGAAATAAGCAACTTTTCTCTTATTCATCCAATGTTTCTGTTGTTCTGAGTAAAACTTTTTAAACGGCTGGCTTTGGTGTCGTTGTAAATGTGCTGTAGATTACTATCATATGGATAAAAGTAAGAAACGTGATCAAAATTCTTCCTTTATTTTGTATAGTTTGTGAGCATGAAGAATTAAGGAAATCCCTCCTTATCTAATGCTTAAAAATGAGACGTCGGGTTTGAGTCCCTCTGTTAGAAACGGTGTTCGATCGGAATCCTTAAATTATATCACCCTCGAAAGGAAAATGCTGTCCGTGATCCTCCCTAAACTAATCGGAATGAAGTTCTTGATGATATTATAAGTAATATTATATTCCCTCAAACCCATCTCCGTTTCGGACGTACTGGACTATTCTTAGGCAGCTAGTCCATGTTATCGATCTCTGCATTGGAAAATAGATCTTTTCAGGAGTTGAATATCCTCTCCACAACGTGTGGGCATCAAAACGCATTCATACACTCTAAATAAACTGACCTCAAGTCATTTTCATTAGGTACTATCTGTGCATGCAGGTACCATCTCAGATTGTCATCTACATTTGATTCATCCTTCTTACTTTCGTCGAGAATTGCATTAGCCAGATGGTTTGGAATTTACTAGCAAAGTTCTCAAAAATGGTACCCAGAAGACGAAATATCTTCCGAGTTACTCTTGTGGTTATGACGATTCTGAGAGCAGAAGTCGTGGGTTCGATTCTAGCACCCGGCTGACGGCGATGTTTGATAGGATTTGGTCGACTTAATAATTCCAAAATAAACTGATGAAAGATTTAATACAATAGAATCTAAATTCGTAGTGTAAATTTTGACATCGTTGAGAAGGTAATCCGAAGTAATTCCACTGTGCAGGCGATTAAAAAAAGACAGATGAATTAAGGACTAAAGAAACACTCCATTCTGATGTCATGGCTTTTATTTAACGGTAGCTGACCAGTCCAGTACGCTATTCATCCGCCTTTCTCTCCCATGGAAAAAAGCTCCCTGTCTATTTTAAAACCAACCAGTGTGTTAGTTTACTTGTTAAATACCCGCAGCGGAAGTCCACATAAAAACCCGTGATAATTTCGTCATCGATTTCATATTTTTGTGATTCTGAGTCACGAACCATGTGACAATGAATCAACGCCAGTTCCCGAAAGAGCGTTAGTTTATCGAGTCGTAATGTACTGTCATTCGTTGATGTTTTCGCGAACTACTTCTTTTGAAATCCCCGAACATCCCGTAATCACTAGAATTTCTCGAATAAATTTAATTAAGTAAATTTGGCTAGCTGAGTGGGTTTTTAGATCTGACATATATATATATATATATATATATATATATATATATATATATATATATATATATATATATATATATATATATATAATCTGTCATATGAAAGCAAGCGTCCTGGCCTTTCCATGTTTAGATAGTAAAGTGGAGACCTTTAGAACTCCTGCTAGCTTCTTTTAGGTGTGTTCTTTTCCGTGTGGGCATTGAAGGTTTCAATTAGTCCATATTTCATCCCACAGACGCAGACAGAGAGACCGATTTGACATAGAGACCGATGCATTCGCTATATATGCAGGAGAAATGCCCTGTCACCGTTCACACGTGTGTACGGAGTTATTAAACTCCGTACTTTTACAAGTAACTCCGTAGTTTTACAAGTCTCCGTACTTTTACAAGTTTTCCGTAACTTTTACAAGTAACGGAAAACGAAGGAAATAAATGCCGTTTGCCGTAAGGAAACAGAAAAATTGGCGTCACTCCTCGTGATTTCCGTGCTACTGTTTAGGCTCTCAAATATGTAAAATACTCTCGATCGTCGTCAGAGTTGAAGTGAAATGAAATGAGGTCGAGGAAAACTAAATTCTTAATCTTAAAAATCAGTATTTAAAAAAAAATTAAGTTGGTCCTGGAGCATCCTTACCAAATAAATGAGATATGGCACAGTCAGGGAAACAACCGTGGCGACTGTGCTGCTCATCCCCATGCCCAAGGTTCTCACCACAGTCGGGTATAATTCCGAACTCTGTTGGTACGTGGCCATGAAAGTTGCCGCAGAGAAGAACTTACCTAACATAGAACAGGTGATATCGGCATAAGGCAACCCTGAAACTAAAAATAAACGTATTAATGTAGCTACTATCGCACAGCAGTATATATATATATATATATATATATATATATATATATATATATATATATATATATATATATATATATATATATATATATAATATTATAAAAAAATATATAAATATATATATAAATATATATATAAATATAAAAACATGGAGTCTTCTGACCATGAAAAGAGAATTGGAATCGAAATGCAGGGAAAGTTCAGTCCCTGTTCCAAATACAGTGAAACTTCTCTAGGCGCGGCGAGTCATGGTTCCGAGAAAGAATGGCCATTTTGAAGAGTGGCCTTCGAAAAGAGGTGTCTTCCAAAACATTGGCTCTATGGAGTCTTAAACAGGTTCTGAACAAAATACAGTAATACCCCGACTTACGCGAACTCGGAGTTACGAGGTTTTTGATTTTACCATTTTCCCCTCTCCAGTTTGACAACGATATTCTGTTCTTTGTTTATGACAACACGACCTTGTGAGGACGTTAAAAAAAACAATTTAACAGATCCATAATTCCAAAGATACCAATTTAATATGTTATTTTTTTTATAATCCCGTTGCAAAAGGCTTGTTAATACGGCAGACTACTTTATTGGATTTTTTAAACGATCAACATAATTTTTTTCTTGATATCTTGTACATATGTATAATATTAATATGTAATACAATATTTTAATTGTAATACAATATTTTTGGCTTTAACTGGTGTTTTTGTAAGCTTTCGTCCCAGACTTTAGATAAAATTTATATGCATTTATATGCAATGTTGTACCCCGACGTACACGAATTCGATTTACGCGATTTTCCGTCGGTCCCACCTATCGCGTAACTTCGGGGTATTATTTTCTGGCCATTTAGAGGGGTGGCCGGCTCAGGTATATATGTATATATATAAATATATATATATATGGTTTAAGTTAAATGTTTGTAGCAGGTATAAGTTTAGAAAAAAAATGGAAGCCCAAGGCATTTCTATCAATGCGACCGTTAAGGTCCGACCCTGTCAATGCGATCGATTAAGGTCATTCAGAAAACTTCCTGAACCTCCTAAGTTCTTTTCTCTGTTAAAAAAATTCAGACAAGAAAAATAATTTCTTACCCTATAATTCAGTAGAGAAAATTTAAAATTAAACTTTCATTGGGTCAAAGCGCACGTCGGTATAAAGGGAAATGAAGAGGCAGATAAAGCCGCCAAAGGGGCTACGGAGTTGGAAGAGGCTGAAACCAATTATAAGTATAATCGGAAGTTTGTAAAAAGAAAGATAGAACACCAAGAGAAATTGGAATGGCAAGCTAACTGGGATAATTCGAGTAAGGGAAGAAGTGTATATAACATCTTTAAATATGTTAGTGAAAGCAGACTATATGGAGATTTTGTGATCAATCAAGCCATCACTGAACATGGGTGTTTTGGCGCTTACCAAAAGCGCTTCCATGGGAAGGACGATAAATGCCCATGCGGGGCCATTCAAACGGTCAAGCATTGTTTATTCGAATGTGACAATTATAAAAGCATTAGAAGAAATTTACCAAGAGGATTCGAGAATTGGGATCTGTATAAGATCTTCTGTGACTACTATTGTAAGAAAGCCATTAAGTATATTGTGAGGGATCTTATGGACCAGCATATGCCATCTTCGCACGTGGTTTCTTAGCCTCTTGTTGTGCTGTTTTGTCTTGTCTTTATCTGGACATTTTTTTTTGCATATTATTTTGTGAACAGTATTTGTAACTAGCTGCATGTATTTGTTATAGGTATTTAAAAAAAAAAAAAAAAAAAAAAAATCTGCATTAAGTGCGGATCACCTTTTAACTGTGAAAATAATCACATAGGTAATTGTATGTATTGGTAAAATGGTCTGTTTCGATGTCAATGTTATGAACATGTACCTTGATCAGCTTTGTACATATTTGCTTAAATAAGTTTGTATCAATGCATATTGTTTTATAAGTTTTTTGTGAATTTAATTTCGTATTATAGCTAAGAAAATGGTATTGCATTTTTGTTTTCTATCTCGATCTTGGAAATGTGTCTATTTTTGGAACAGAATTATGTTTATGTTTAATAATTATGCGACTGCAATATGTGTAACTTGTATAATAATGTAATTAAAAATAATATTAAGTGTTGTAAAGCCGGTATAAAATATGTGAATATATAAACCGCCGTATAAGCTTTTTGCTGAGGTCGGTGTAACTTTCGAACTTACCCTATAATTCGAACACAGTAGAATTAAGGAAGAAATGAGGAGAGTTAAAGTGGACAAACAGCTCCAAGTCATGATAATGAATTACTTAAATAACAGAGTTGTAAGGATGAAAAACAATACTGAATGGAATTATAATATAGGCGTGCCGCAGGGGTCTTCGTTGGGACCAATTTTGTGGCTGCTAATTATCAACGAACTACTGGAAAAAACTTGGGAAGATGGGATTAAAATTCAAGTCTTTGCTGATGATGTTATCATCATTTTAAGAAGTCGAGTAATTTACAGATCTACCGAGCTGGCAAACAACGTTTTGGAAGAATGTGCAGGATGGGCACAGAAAAATATGATGGACTTTAGTGTCGAAAAATCCAATTATATCATCATACCATATAAAGGTGAGGTTACGAGGAAACCAGCTATTAAATTAAAGAATAAAAATATTAGATACAACGACGCATTGAAATATCTGGGTGTGTATATCGATGAAAAGTTGAATTTTATAAAACATATAACCATCACTAGAGAAAAAACCCTGAAGTTCATTTATGGTATTAAGAGAATTTATAAAAGGACTTGGGGCCTTAAGAGCGAAAATATTAAAGAGCTATATTTAAGAGTTGTGGAAAAGATTTTGTTACATGGAGCTCAAGCCTGGTATGACGATAAGACTTTGATGAATGCCAAGTTACGACAGATGCAAAGGCCGTTCCTGCTAATGATAACAAAATGTTATCGCACCGTATCGACAGAGGCTCTAGCTATATTGGCGGGATGTTTACCCCTTGATTTAAAAGCGAAAATGGATAATATGTGGTATAAGATCTATAATGAGGGTGACGAGATTTGGTTGGGGAATGAATCCTTCAATAGCCAAACTTGTGAATTAAAATCCAGGAATCTCAGAAAAATAAAGGATATAATGAGCTTCAATTGGTCTTATAGACTAGAACCCTTTGCGAAGAATACATATTTTACGGATGGTTCCAAGATTAACGGAAAAGTTGGGTCGGCCTTTATTAGGTATCATGAGAGTCAGAAGATCGATACTAAACTGAGAAGAAACCCTGATAACGCAACATCATACAGTGCTGAGGTTACGGCCATTTCCATGGCAATAGACGATGCTAGGGAAAAAGGTCTAAGTGAAATTGACATCTTTAGCTATTCCAGGAGTGCTTTGCAGGCTCTTGGGTCCTTAGAATATAAGGGTGAGATTATTGAGGAATTGAAACACAAGATCAAAAATAATGGTGTGGTCGTGCATTTCCACTGGATAAAAGCACATATCGGGATCAGACAGAATGAGGAAGTTGACACTGCGGCTAAAGAAGCCACGGAACTGGACATAATTGAAGGTACCTACAAAATGACCAAGCAACAAGTAAAGGCAAAGATTAAGGCATATGGAATGAAAGTCTGGCAAGAAAGGTGGGCCGATAGTGAATTGGGGAGGCCGGTTCATAAAATCTACCCTCATGTTTCCTTAGAAAGATTAATATCGAATTTCTATATAAATCAAGCTATCACTCAACATGGAAGCGTGGGCTCATATCAAAGAAGATTTTTTGGGAAGAGTGACATCTGTGCATGCGGAGAGGTCCAGACAATAGAACATTGTTCATTTAATTGTGTAACATGGAGAGATTTGCGGTCGAGTTTACCGAGGGAAATTACTGAATGGTCACCACATAAATTCTATAATGACTACTATTGTAGAAAATTCATTTTGGCTGTGATGAAAGACCTTATGGACTTTCATTACCCTTTTTTGGGTCATTGATAATTTTGTTGTTTGTTTGTTTCGGTTTTTATAATTGTGTAACATTGCATGTATTTATTTGTATTGTATAATCCTAGTCAAGCTGATTGCCATTGCGAAATTTGTTGTCTCTCAAAATCATCCGTATACCTTCGGGAAGGACGGATTATCTTTTGGATTACCCTATAATTCGATTTTAGTTGGAGCTGATTAAATCAAAAAAGTGAAAATACATAATTTTTCTGATTTTGTTTACCGGAAGTAAAGGTTTGTTGTATTTCTTTAGGTACATGTTGACATTTTCCCGATCAATATATATTATTTTTGTTATTGTTTGTCCAGAAAATAGATAATCTTACCACAGATAACAGGAAGTACTTTTTTGTACTAGTATGTCGCTTAATATCTATAATTAATGTAAAAAATTATGGGTGTGTAATTTATGCCTTATATGAATTCCTGTCTGTTTTCTCGCATATTCTTCTAGCGTGATGTGACAGATTTTTTACCGATCCAGTTTTTTACCAATACCTCATCTTAACAATTCTCATCTAGTATGTGCAATGAATAGATAGGTTTTTTTACTTCTGCCCGCTGGCTGGAACAACTCCAGACCAGGTCTTTAGATGGCATCGGGAAGACGAATGCATCTCCAGTTTACAAAGGCACCACAAGGGTAGGAGTCCGACTTGGAGCCAACGCAATTTTAATGGAACATCCCAAGGGGCGACATCCAAAAAGTTCGCAAGTTATCCCACCCACAGACTTTCCGATGTATTTTACGCTCCCATATAAAGCATAGACAAGAGGGTATTTAAAGAAGCTTCTCGGGATTCGAACTGAGCACTCCCAGTCTAAAACCCAACGCACTTCCAACGGCCCATGGATACGTGTTAAGAAAAGCAACTGTAGGTTTGATAATAGCAAAAAAAAAATTACCAACAGCTGGCATCATACAGACAAATCCTGTCATAAGGAAACCACCGACTGAGCACCATCGTCTTCCGAACTTATCCATCAAGATCCAGCTTGTGATGTATCCCGGGATTTCGACGATGGCTGTCAAGAAGAAATTGACAAATTCGTTCCCGGCCAGTTTGGAAACGTTTATTTGCAACCCATAGTAGGCCATGTCATCAGATATCCTTATGGAGGAGAAACACATCAGGTACAATCCGAAATAACGAACAGAGCATTCAATAAATCTCAGCAACAGAAGTGAAAAATAACTTTTGACTTATAAATATTCATCGCTACTTGGGGACATAATCGGATGTTACTATCCATAACGTTGTATGTCTTTGAAATTCTGATCTAGCAAATGATCCAGGCGCAGAAGAAAACTAAGCGTATTTTTTAACGAGTGTTTAGGTGTGTTGCGACAGCTTATTGACTTTTATTTTGATTATCCATAGAAAAGATCCGATTTCTATGAAACAGATTGAAAAGTTGTACAGCTAATGTAGCTACATCGATTCATTCTTGCTCCATTATCTATTGATATCATTTGACTTCACCTGCTTCAAATAGATAAAAAGGTGTATAAATAAGGGACGATTCTAAAAGGATAGAAGTCTGATTCTACCTTTTTATGATTTTCTGTATAGGATAATTTTGTTTTTGCTTCCTCAAAACTAGGGGTGTCCAGAGTTTTGGCTTGTCCGGGCCGCACTAAGTGCGGAGGAATAGCCTCGGGCATATAAAATATATAATAGTTAATTTAAATAAATAAAGCTTCCTTTATATTTTACTAGCTGAAGTACCCGACGATGCCCGGGATTTTAAGAATGTTTGTTGTTAACCAAAATCAATTTAAAAATTAACACAGTATAAATAACATAAAAAATATATGTGAAATGTTATACACGTCTCAGAATTTCAGCCTTTCATCATTTTAATACTAAAATCTGAAAAGTAAAAATGTCAAATTCTCTAATGTTTGTTAACCAAAATTAATTTAAAACTAAGCACAGTATAAATAACATAGAAAAAAAAACCTTGTGAAATCTATAAATATATAAATTTATAATAAACTCCTCAGAATTCAGCTAGAATTAGCCTTTCATCATTGGGGTAAAAAAAAGCTGCAATTACAGGTTCAGCAGAAATTTCCAATAGAACAATGATATGACTGCAGCGTTGCCTCTTAAAAAAATGAAGTGTTTGATTGAGGGCTGCAAACCATTCAACTCCTCTCCACATTTAACTCCTATAAACATCCTCTACATATTAAATTCCTTTTCTCTCCATAATAAACTCCTCAGAATTTTGGTATATTCAGCCTTTCATCATAGTACCACTAAAATCTGAAACATCCTCTCCAGAAATATAAATTTATTAATTTCAATAATTAAACACACACAAATATATAAATTACGCAAAAGTTTTTTAACCAACATTTGAATAATTCGTAAATGAAAAAGCATATGAAAATAAAGATAAGAACTTCCGGAATCGAAATTAATTACCCTTAATTTTTAATTAATAAAAAACCAACATAATATGAATAAAAACGATAGTTGCTTAAAACCATATGAAAATAAAGCTATTATAAAGATGATAATAATAAAAAAAGCATAAGAAAATAATGCTCGCGCATGAAGTTAACGTTACGATATAAAGATAGTAATAATAATATAAACCGCGTGCATAAAATATTTAGCTTTTCAAGCGAAATAAATTGATTTTTAGAAAAAAACTACTTTTAATCGAGACATTAAAATACATTGCACAAAATTTTAATTTTACCAACTTTCCACCCTACAATTTACACCCTACTTCTTTTAAATAGGATGTAAATATAAAGTTTTAACAGCCAATTGAATGCCAGTTAAAAATAATGTGTGCGCATGAAGTTAACGTTACGATATAGAGATAGTAATAAAAATCTATCTATATATATAAAACAGTTCCGTAACTGACTCATTCATTCATTCATTCATTCACTGACTGACTGACATACAACGCACAGACCAAACCGCTGGACCTAAAGGGCAGAAATTTTGCATGGCGATTCTTCTTATAGTGTAGGGGTGCACTAAGAGAGATTTTTGAAAAATTCTTCTTAGATTTTTTAAAATTAAATTAAGCTGTTTTTTTTACTTTTTTTAAGTTTGCATTTTAAATAATAATTTGAGGGTTATAAAATTTATATCACGAGAAAGATCATAAAAATTCCTTTAAAATGAAATCTTTTTCGAATCTTTACCTTCATTTCCTGATTTTTGGTGAATTTTTAAAGATTAATTTTTAGAATTTAATTTATTAAATGCTGATCACGTGACTTCTTTTTCTGGTACTTTAAATAAATTTATCGTCACGTGCATAAAAACTAAATAGACAAAAAATAATTTTTTTTTTCTTGCTAATGCGGCAGACGATTGGACATTATCCAAAAAAATATTAAAATACAGTAAAAGAAATGTTCTAGAAACTGTACTATATTAACTGTACTATATTCTTTAGTATTCTTTATATTAAATTTAATTTGAATATCTTCTACATTATTTTGTCTATAAAAATATCCCTTACGATTTTTTTATAAATATATATATATTTTACATCAATTATATACATTGATCGTCGTATTTATTATATATATATTGGCATTAATTGCATACATTCACCGGTGTTTTTACTTTGAATGTACTCCGTAGCGAAGTGCGGGTTTTCAGCTAGTATATATATAAAACAGTTCCGTAACTGACTAACTGACTGATTGACTGACTGACATACAAAGTACAGACCAAACCGTTGAACCTAAAGGAGTGAAATTTTGCATGGCGATTCTTCTTATAATGTAGGGGTGCACTAAGAAAGATTTTTGAAAAATTCTTCTTAGATTTTTTTAAATTAAATTTTTAATCTGTTTTTGTAACTTTTTTCAAGTTTGCATTTAAAATAATAATTTGAGGGTTGTAAAATTTATATCACGAAAAAGATCATAAAAATTCCTTTAAAATGAAATTCTTTTCGCATCTTTACCTCCATTTTCTAATTTTTGGTGAATTTTTAAAGATTAATTTTTACAATTTAATTTATTAAACGCTGATCATGTGATTTATTTATCTGGTACTTTAAATAAATTTATCGTCACATAACAACGAAATAGACACAAAAAAATGAAAATAGTGGCGCCATCTACTGTACGCTTGTGAATCGAGAGTTGTTGGTTATTTATTAATTAAAAATATTGGAAAGTTCTTGTGGATCTGTAAATATACATGTGGTAACAGTTTTAAAATTTATAAATTATCAACCTACACAGGTGATAATTTATCCGGCGTTGCCCAGGATTTTAAGAATGTTTGTTAACCAAAATCAATTTAAAAACTAAACACAGTTTAAATATCATAGAATAAAAAGCATGTGAAATGTTATACACATGAATAAAAAGAAAACCCAACATAAAAAACCATAAATTTACAATAATTTCTTCAGAATTCAGCTAGATTTAGCGTTTCATCATTGGAGCAAAAAAAACCTGAAAAGTAAAGCATAAAATATATACATTTATAATAAACCACTAAAAGCTGAAAAGGAAAAATGTCAAATTGTCTTTAGGAAAGTAAAGCTGAAAAGTAAAAATGTCAAATTGTCGAATGTTTGTTAACCAAAATCAATTTAAAAACTAAATACAGTATAAATAACATAGAAAAGATTTAGCCTTTATCATTGGAGCAAAAATTCCTGAAAAGTAAAACATAAAATCCATAAATTTATAATAAACCTACCCAAATCCATTAAAAAAATAAACACAGTATAAATAACATAGAAAAAAAAGTATACGAAATGTTATACACATTAATAATATGAAAAATAAAATAAAATAAAAATAATAATAATAATAATTTAAAAAATAATAAAATAAAAGCTGAAAATACAGGTTTAGCAAAATCTGTACGATCCGCATTCGAACCCGCTTCGTGTAGTGTAGTAAATGAACGCTCTTACCGAATGCGCCACAATAACATGCTGATGTAGTGTGTAAATAGGAGAATATTTGTACTAAAATTACTGGAAAGTTGCTATGGGTTGGTGAATATACATGTATTTATGGAGTAAGAGGAGTTTTAAGTTAGAAATAAGTTAGCAGGATAGAAGCTTAGTCTTTAACTCTTCAATAGACACAAAGACATAAGCGAGGGTGGTTGCAGTAGCGATTAAAAATCATCTTGTGACACTTAGCGTGGTTGATTCGAATTTTCCATCGCGTGTGATAGTGTCAATATGCCGTTGGATCCGATATATTTTAGAGTATAAAATCTGACTTGAAAGATTATTATTTTCATTTATTATTCTGGCTTAATATGTAACTTGAAACTTTTTGATTTTATTTATTTTTATCTTTTCGCTCGCTGTTCGCTTCAGCTAACCCTAACGTGGACGCCATATTCAGAGGGGTGATTCCACAAAGTGTAACATCTTACATTTAGTTTCAAAATTTTTGGTTTTTTATTAATTAAAAATCAACGGTAATTAATTTCGATTTTTGAAGTTCTTCAGACCCTCGGCTGTTTTTAAAGACGGCTGTATGTAAAATTTCACGATCGTTGCTCCTAAACTGTGGATTTCTATACAATTACAGAGATACAAACATTCATTTTTATATATTAGATATCATATAAAAAAAGAGAGCAACATTAACTTAAAACCAGTGGACTATTCGACCTTGTTTTTGTGAAACTAATGCTACAATATCTGATTTGATGGAAGTGGTTGCAATTCTTCGTGAGTCCTTATAGTTTCTCACCAGAAATTTTTAATCTTATTTTACTCTTCGAGTGCTTCATATTTGAAAATAGTCTTTAAATGTAGCTAGTGCCTAAAAGCGTTGGGTGAATAGAATGTGATGGTGCGGAGAAGAATATATTTTTTCTCTGAGAAGGCAGATCTTATAAAGTTTTCGATCTTGTGGGGTCACATTGTTAGGTGTAAAGGGCCCCGGGTTGAACAGTCCTTCTCTAAACGAAGTTAACCAATAGTAGCTAAATATGTGCGGAAAGGAAGTGGCATTGAAATCCACAGAAGTGAAGAAATGGTATCATTTGTACCAGTGTCTTTCTTTGTCAATTCGATAAAGTTTCATCTTTTTTTTTCATTATTGATGCACTATGCGCCTGTGTTGAAGCCTGTGTTTAAATGTCTGGACATCATATTCCTGTTCCTAGGTTAGGTCGATTTATTCCATGAAGAAAATATGATTATAAAACAAATTGAGATATTAAAAATACTTCAAACTGCATTCATAGTTTTCCATCAGTTTGACAGAATCAATTTGCCCCCGATTTGACACTTTGTTTTTGATCAGAATATCATTTCCCCCTTACCAGCAGAAAGAGATGATGATGAATATCTTCCTCAGCTGCGGATACCTCAGGAGATCCATAGAGGAATTCTGTACGTTATCCACCGTCTTTTCTTTGTTGATTTTGTCCCCCACTAACTGGCAAGAAGTAAACATCCACAGATTAGTTCAAAATATTTCAACAATAGGCGAGCATTTATTTCATGGATACTTCATTTGGCAATAACTTCATTTATGTTGAAAAAGATTAAGCTTAAAAAGATTCGTATTTTACCTTTGTTAAGGCTAACTCCCCCAAAGAGATAGGTGGAAAATATTTAATTTCAGACGTAATTCAGTGAATTGAAAAATATTTACAAATGTAAAATTTTAGTTTTAAGCAAAAAAAAAATCTTGAAATTCAGAATAAATAAGAATTCTTCATTGTCTCCCTAGAATTGAGTATATTTTCAATATCATACGGTTAAGTTGGCTCGTGTAAGAAATGTATTCAAAATGCAAATATAACCAACGAAGGCAAGTGTCTGAAAGGATCTATCTAGCTATAGCTAAAACAAAATCTTTCGGTTTGAAGATAAGGATTTCATAATCTTTATTCATGAAAAATGCAAAAAGATACGAAAAGCAGGTGAAAACAACTATCTGCGATTTCTTTCTCTTCGATTATTTTAGTTGCTTTTTAAATCTAGTTTTGCATCAGACAAAACGTTTATAAGTTCATCGACTAAGTCTTTAAAAATGTTGGTCCATTGGATGAGACAGCTACGGCTCTGCTACACCAAGGATTAACAGATCAGGAACTGAAGTTTAAAACCTATTCCAAAGGCTTCAAAATACTATAGTAACTGCGGTGGTACCGACTACGCATGTCAGAGCCCTAACCATTCGACCGTCTTCTGGCTCTTATATGAATAGAAGTTCATTCATATTTTGCAAAGTTTAATGGTACCTGGAATAGTCGGGACATCACGATAAGGGTATGAGTGCCAGGAAAACATTTACGTATACCCTCTGCATGGTTTGTCTTCTGGGTACGAATACCTCTCTTACAAACAGATTATTCAAATTCAATTTCAGTGGGATTCAAACAGACCTCTTTGAAATTTAGTTGGAACCATCGGAAGAAGAGAAATACTGTGTGTATGCCGACTCCTAATTCCTCTGCATTGTAATATACATCTTTTATGTTCATTACAAATTTTCGTGTTTCAGTGTAACATGTAAATATTCTGTAAAGGTAGACATATCGTAAGAAACAGCTGGGAAATCTTACTTTTATTTTGGCAAGAAGTTGCTCAGTGTTTATCGATTTTCCATTTTTATCACCTATTTTTTTCAAAATGACCAGAGCCTCGTCGTACCTTTCTTGAGACAGCAACCAACGGGGAGATTCCGGTAAAAACCTGAGATAAAAACCAAATATTTTCACAAACTACTTCATTTTTAGGAAAGATATAACTGAAATCTAAGCAATTGATCTCTGAATTAAAAGCACAGTATTTGGGTCTTTCAATCCTCATAATTTGTTCAAGGACATGTTGGAATTTTCAGAACAGGCAAACAATTTCCTGTACAAATTAGCAATGCAGTTGCATATTTCAACCTGTTCTGTATACCAAAAACAGAAATAACCTAAATTTTGCTACCATGACAGAAAAAAATACATATTCGAATTTCGAGATCAAAAAATTCTTTCGCTTTCAGGAATAATTTAAAGGAACACTTTCACAGTAATCGAAGGTCAGAAAATTTGCCTATCTTGACCTAATGTGTGAGATGTCTTTTGAGCTTCTTCTGATGTCGAGATCAGTGTTTTGTCTCGGAACTCGAAATTAGTCGGAAATTAAAAATTCAATTAAAAAAAAGACAGTAGTGCCATGTCTGTTAAAAAAATGAAAATATTTTCCCTGGCGAGATTATTTTTGACAGCATGCAAAATTTGTCTTCGGTTGGCGAGCATCTGCTCATCTTTTCGCTTGTCGGTTTACGCGAGTAAGACCCCGGCCCAGGGAAACGCGGAATTCCTGCTGTTTGAAATAGTATAGGAATCTACAGTTGAAGAAAATGTTTTGAAACGGAGTAACGGAAAAAATACTTAATTTAAAAGAAACGTATTTCATCATAAATTTAAATTTGATGCTAATCATGATACGCAGGAATAGCTTTTGAACAGGTATACTTTTTTGAAGTATGACGTAAACTGCAAGATTTGGACAATGCCGTCAGTACTTACGACCAGTATAAGAAGAAGACGAACGTCACCGACGACGTGACGAGCCCGAGCGTCACCCAGTTCCTCGTGAGGTAGGCTATGAGTGGGAGGAAGCACAGCCCGAACGTCCAAGCGCAGTTCACCAGCCCGTTCATGTGCGTTCGCATCTCGGGCGCGACCAGCTCCAAAACTGTCAAAGAGCATTTTAATAGTTAGGATATAAACATTTTATATGACTTGACTGTGATTTATATATATATATATATATATATATATATATATATATATATACATACATACACTGTCACAAAAAAATATATGCACCCAGAAGGAAACGAGCTACTATCACGAAAGTTAACATGTATGTAGTGTATGAGGAGATAAGCAAATGATTACAAATTCAGAAGACCAAACCGTTTTATTAAGAAGATATGGCATGAAAAGAGTTACAAATCAGAAAGTAGTAATTGCACCTCTGGCAGCTGTATAAGCCTAAACACGGTGTGCCATCGAATCAATGACGTCACCTATGACCTCCTGCGGAAGATCATGCCATAATATTTGCAACTGGGCAGGAAATTCACCAGTATTCTGGGACGGCTGCAGTTGCCTTCCAAGCACGTCCCAGACTATTGGCGAGAGGTCTGGCGACCTGGCAGGCCATGGGAGTACGTCATATCCTTGAAGTCATTGTTGGGAGAGTCGCGCAGTATGTGGACGAGCGTTGTCTTGCTGATAAATGGCAGCTGGGTGACTTGATAGCATAGGCAGTACAACTGGCATTAAAATCTCGTCCACGTAACTGCGTGCCATCAAAGTGCGTTGAAGGACGACTAGAGGTGATCGTGTGTCCCAACAAATCGCTGAACACTGTCATACCTTGTGTATTCGCCGTATGCCTCTCGACAACAAATGCCGGATCGGACCGGTGGCCTGGCCGACTCCACAGGCAAATGAGTTGGTCATCAGCATTGAGACTGAATCGGGATTCATCGCTGAAGATCACACGCCTCCAGTCGGTCACACTCCAGCTTGCCAGAGGTCGGCAAAAATCCAATCGACACTTCCTATGATGTGGGGTCAGTGGTAGGCGTTTTAATGAACATCGGCTGCTTATACCTGCGTCAGCCAGTCGTCTCCGAATGGTTTCCCTTGATACCACCGGATCTCCGCAAGGTAGTAAATGGCGTCAAACCGATCCTAGCGACGTTGTTGGTGCAGAAGTGGCTACTCTTATGATTGCGCGATCGTCGCGCGCATTTGTGTTCCTGGGTCGCCCTAACCCACCGCGTTGGAAGACTATCCCTTCCGTGATCCATTGTTGCCAACACCGCTCCGACCGAGGTGGCGGCCGATACGGCTGTTCGACCAACCTGCTTCTCTGAGGCCTACTATTCACCCCCTCTCAGTGTCTAACAATTATTCGTACTGTTGCCGGTTATGTCTCAGAGGCATCTCTAGTCACAATACCGTCTATCCAAGTCGACAGATTTGTTTGAATAACCCTATGGCACGAGCAATCATGCTTTTAAACTCTCCCAGCTGCGCATCTCATATGTGCATAGCGCTCTTACCCTTATCTCATTGGCGTCGAAATTTTAATAATATGCACACCTCTTACCACACTACATTCCTGCTAAGTTTCGTGAAAGTAGCTCGATTTCTTCTGGGTGCATATATTTTTTGGTTACAGATTGCATATATATATATATATATATATATATATATATACACACACACACACACACACACACATATATATATATATATATATATATATATATATATATATTTAAAATTAAGATGACTAAAAGGGCAGATGCGACCATTTAATACTCCTATAACCTGAAATAAGATAGACATATAAAAATAAGCAAAAATCGGAAGTGGAGGTGGTATAGTTGATGACTGGAGGGGGGGGGTTTGACCCCCCAACCCCGGTTAACCATGTTTTAAGCCTGGCAACACTCCCGGAGGTCGGCTATAACACCAAGACAGTAATAAGCAATTATGAAGAAGAAAAATATTTTAGATGAAATAGATAAGTTAAACCAGATGTCTTTACTAATATAGTCAACTAAAACATAATTACAAGATGAATAGTGTTTTAACTTTTTAATAAAGAAAAAGAAAAAAGAAAAAGTCTTAATACTAAGATACAGAAATACAATAACCGGGCCGGGACTGGGAAATATGGTCTTTAAATAGAGATCATCATTAAGTAGAACGTCGTTAAACAGAGAGTCAACTGTATATACATGTACGTTCACATATATATCCACATACAGTAAAAACCCTCTATCCCAGTAAAACCCCTCTCATTTCGACCAGTTATGGTTCCGAAACAAAAGTGGCTATTTTGAGGGTTGACCGTGGGTAAAGGATTTTTTTTCCAAACATTCGCTCTATGGAGTCTTTAAATGGTTCTGAACAAAGTATAGCTGTTTAGTGGGGTGGCCGGATAGAGAAGTTTTACTCTCTTTCTCTAGCTATCTATATCTATCTATCTATCTATCTATCAATCTATCTATCTATCTATATATATATATATATATATATATATATATATATATATATATATAAGCTACTGAGAAATCAAGGGGATCTGTTTTTGGTTCAATGACTAAAAGATGTCGGCTGTTTTATGTAACAGACATAATTTAAGGCATAAATTTGTTTAATATATAAATGATTCATTTAATATAAAGTGACTATGAGTTCGCTTAATATAAATTAACTGTCTCAGAGATCTGATATTCCCATTTTTTCTTTTAAAAGTGATGATATAAGAAATGGAACAGCATGAGGATTACAAAAAGGTCATTAATTACATTTTCTATTATGTTTTAATTTTGCATCAGATAGTCGCATGATATTTTCGTAAAGAAGGTTCACACGGGAAAATAATTTCTAGCTGAAAGCAATTAATTTTTTTTAAAATTTATATAACTTAAGCGTTTTAGTACTTTACAACTATTTCAATTCCCAAGAAATTTTTAAAGGAATGATTAACGTGAAAATTATATTTATTTTATTGAAATCCCCTACGCTCATTTACAACGGCACTAAAAGACTATATGGTTTACACGTTGCCTTAAATAGGGCTCACAATGCAATTGGCTTGACTTTGCTTATGAGTCTGAATTTTAACCGAACTCTAGTTCGTAGTTAGCCAATTATCCCGCCAGCTATCGCCTTTAATTGGGATATTTGAAGACGCTAATGCCTCAAACCGGGACGGATATACTTACCGATGATGTACGGAAGTTGGAATATGGAAGGCATGAGGCTTCCGTTGATCGTCTTGATGATGACGAAAGCCGTGAAATCTGTCATCAGTACTGAGGCGAATGAACTCACCGCGGTGACGACCAGAGAGATGAAGAACGTGATCTTGCGGCCAATCCTGGAGAGGAGAATTGAAAAAATGGGATAAAAAAAGTACACCAATTATATAAATTGGTTCGAGCTCACAAAGTCTCTAATTCCTTTTTTGGAAGGTAAGTAAACCCTCCCCGAAGCTCGTATGGATCGTTATCTTGAATTTTGCAGAGTTTCCTTTCCGCGAGTGCTAAATCGTTCTCATTTTATAACGGACACCAAAATGTTTCTCTCAATTTTTCACATTTTATTTTAAAAGAGAGAAACGGTGCATTTACAGGTAACTACTTTGTACGGATATGTGAAAGTTGGAGAAAAAATGATAGTTTAATGCAAATTTTTTTAATGCCCCCCCTTCCCCCCCAACATCGTACAGTGGCTAGCGTAACGAGGTTCTACGGAGTAGACTCGGATTCGAATGCCGACTAAGGCATGGACGTTCTTGCGTCGTCCCCTCGTAGGGAGTGATGTTGGTTCACCTATACGGTGTTTCCATAATAAAGATAGCAAAAAATTCTCTGTGTGTATTGGGCGATTGTCAAAAAACATTGGTTCCTAGTATTATGTAATTGTTAATATTTTCACTCGAAACAAAACCCCCTTCTCTTTTCGACAAGAAACAATTGATAAAGTAGTTTTTTTGTGTTAGACATCTGACTACTGCCTCGTGCGAAAGCCCTAAACATTTCTGAAGGCTGTTTAACTAAACGTCTCGATATTCTCTACTGCATGGGTAAAAGAATGACAACCAAATCGTTTAACTTTGGATTCTGAAGTAATTCGATGACGGGAAAAGGGTTTTCGCTTATTTAATCCCGGGAATTTTGGCAGGATATCACACGTGTCACTTTCTCGACAAGAAAAAACTGCTTCGTATCGCAATAAACTCATTTTTGTCAGAGAGGCTGGAAAGGATAATGAGGAAAGGAAATAAGGTGTTTTCAAACTTCTTTCTGCTTTTTTTTATCAGCATCCCTCATACGGTTTCATACAAATCTCTCTCTCTCTCTCTCTGTCACACACACACACACACACATATATATATATATATATATACATACGAGGGTAATTTTTTGAAAATTACCCTCGTATGAAATAATGAAAATTGTCCTTAATGAAAATTGTCCAGTTGTGTCTTTGTTCTTGCCGCAACGTGAGGCCGAGCTTTGTCGTGAAGCAGAACTACGCCGCTAGAGAGCAGTCCGCGCCGTCGATTTTGACAATTTTCATTGGGAACAATTTTTATTGGGAATTACTGGATCATCCACCATACAGCCCTGACTTAGCACCATCAGACTTTCATCTATTTCCAAAACTTAAGGAATTTCTTGGTGGAAAGCGCTTGGAAAATGATGACATGTTGAAAGAAACTGTTACTAACTGGTTTAACGATCCGGCGGCAGAATTCTTTGATGATGGGATGCAAAAGCTGGTGACACGACTTGAAAAATGTTTGAATGTTAATGGTGACTATGTTGAAAAGCGAAAAAATGTTCATATTTTAGTTTGTGATACAATTTAAGTTCATAACTAAAGTTTCTTTTACTCCATTACAAAACGGTTCTTACTTAAGAAATGACCCTCGTATATATATGTAGAAAGGGGTACAACGCCTGCTATGAGGATTCCCTGCTATGCTTCCCATGCAGACGACAGCGCCCCTTAGATAGAGCAAAGGAGCGAAGGGTGACGGCAGAGGGGAATGAACTTTCGTCGAGACGAGACGTTGAATTGAATGCGGCAGACGGCTGCGATCCCTTTTCTCCGTTTGGCAAAATTTGCCCAGCAGCAGACGTGCTGCGACGTAACTTTGAACTAAAACTACTGTAAATAATTGTTCTAAATGTAATATAGTGTTTGTGTTTTAAGCAGTGACTCTGTCTTTAATTGAGTACAGTCTTACTCTGAATAAGAGAATCTAGTTCCGCCGTGCAGTACGTGGACAAGTTTCTACATAAGTGGGCGCCCGGCCCGGATCGGATCAAGGAAAAAGACAACCGGCCATTGAAGTGTGCAGAAGCATCGGATTGACGTGAGTACACTATTGCTATAATAATTAAAATGTCGTACTTAACCAGTGCCAAAAAGGCAGATTTATTGATTCTGGTACACGAATTAGACCTAGAGGCCCCAGCAAACCCTAATTGGTTGAAGTCAAACAATTAACAACCCTGATCACTACATCAGAGGGTTACGACGAGGAGTATGTGAAACCCCTCATGGAAAATATTAAGGCTGAGCGAGAAGCTCTTGAGACCGAAGCCAAAAAGCTGGAAAAGTTAGAAGCCGAAAACAAGAAAAAACTTGAAAAGATAGAAGCCGAGAAAAGGCAACAGGAATTTGAGTTGCGAAAATTAGAGCTAATGCATGCGTCGGAGAGAAATAATGAGACAGTAGTACCTGCGAGTTCAGGTAATAGTGTTAAAAGCGAAAGCATAATGAAACTGATAAATAAGTCCGAAACCAACAGTGGCATTAGTGTGTACCTGTCCTTGTTTGAGAGGCAGATCAAGCGCGTCGACGTTCCAAAAACAAATTGGGTCACGTACCTAATTGGACTACTGCCGATGGACATAGTCAATTTAATAGCGCGAGAGCCTGAACCCGAGGCAAACGACTACGACTATATTAAGAAATTGTTACTAAAAATGTTCCGTTTGAGTCCTGAACAGTTCAGGCAAAAATTTGCTACACACAAAAAAGAAGCATCCGCTTCGTGGCGTGATTTTGCTTTTGAAATTAACAACTTCTTCGAGGAATGGATAGGAGGTTTAAAAATAGCACAGTATGAGGACCTCAAAGAACTCATAGTGACCGACCAACTGAAACGTAAAATACCGAGCGATATGCGCGAACACTTTATAGATGATTTGCCCAAAATAACAAAGATCGACAATCTTGTCAACAGGTTAGACGAATAAGAAGCAGTGCGGTATCATTTGAAAAAAGAAACGAATCGGGAGGTCAAAGCGTTAGACGAGAAAAATAAAAAGCGCTTCAATAGAGATTTTGATAAAAGGAAAACACAGAAAAGCGTCCGTGCTCGTCAGGATTATACTAACCCAAATTTGAAGTGTTTTAATTGCAATGAGATTGGGCATAAATCAGTAGATTGTAACAACAGAAGTGATGAAATAAGATATTTTAAATGCAAGCGTTGGGGTCATAAGGCAAATGATTGTCTGCCTAAGGAAGTTAATAGAACTATAGTTCGTAGTTCTGAAAATTGTACAAGTAAAATTATAAAGAAGGTTGTAATACTTGGAAAGGAAACAAATTCCTTAATTGACACTGGAAGTGATGTCACAATGATAAAGGGGGAATTTTATGTCGAAATTGGTTCTCCAGCATTGAGTTATAACAATGTAACATTAATAGGTATTGGTGGCGAGGGAAAGTCACCCATAGGTTATTTTTGCTCTGAAATATTGATTGATGAATGTGTTGTGTTTACTGATATTTTTGTGCTTAAAAATTTATGCAGTGATGTGGTAATATGTTTAGATGTAATCAATAAATTAAATATTTCTATAACGGGAAATGAAATAAGCATCTCAGGGAAACGCGAGGATATGCGAGTAAACTATGCCCAAATTATGCATAACGTTCAATTGCGGCAAACATCCGGAAATAATCCAGTCGGTTTTGCAACGAAATCACAAGAAAAGTGTAATGAAACTGCTAATAAATTCTTTGCTCAAGTGGCAAATGCAGTAAACATTGAAGAAGTCGATTTGTATCACACCGTAAACTCTTCACTGAGGAATGAATTAATGGGGCTTATCCAAGATTACAGACCGATTAAAAACAAAAACACCGGACTGAAAATGAAAATTATTTTGACTGACGAAATTCCGATAAGTCAGCGTTCGCGTAGGTTACCTTTTGTAGGTTACCTGAACAAAAAATCGTTGAGTCTCAAATACAGGAGTGGTTGCAAGACGGTATAATAAAGCCGAGTAGTTCTAATTATTAAGCGCCAATCGTCCTGTGTAAGAAGAAGGATGGATCATCCAGGCTGTGTGTAGACTACAGGAAAATAAACAAAAAAATCATTAAAGACCATTTTCCTTTGCCTGTAATTGAGGACGTGTTAGACCATCTCGAACAATCAAAAGTATTCACTACCCTTGACTTAAAAAACGGATTTTTTCATGTGGACGTGGACGAGGAAAGTACTAAATATACAGCGTTCGTCACACATGAGGGACAGTATGAGTTTCTGAAGATGCCCTTTGGTCTCGCTGTAAGTCCAAGCGTATTTCAGCGATTTATCTGCTGTGTGTTCAGAGAACTGTTGAGGGATAACACTATAGTTATCTACATGGATGATATAATAATTCCATCGCGGAATGAAGAGGAGGGATTAGAGAAATTAAAACGCGTCCTTAAAGTAGCGTCAGATTATGGATTAGAGCTCAATTTTAAGAAGTGTCAATTTTTAATGCGCAAAATTGAATTCCTTGGATACGTTATTGAGAATGGGACAATTCGGCCCTCTGAAAGCAAATCATTGGCAGTCGAAAAATTTCCAGAGCCCAAAACAACTAAACAAGTGCAAAGTTTTCTCGGTCTTACCGGGTATTTTAGAAAGTTTATCCCTCAGTATTCGAGGATAGCTAAACCCTTGAGTGATTTACTTAGAAATAATACAGAATTTAGGTTTGGGCCCGAACAGAGAGAAGCTGTTCAAAAACTTAAGGGAATGCTTTCACAAAGCCCCGTTCTACACATCTTTAAGCAGGGGGCAGAAATGGAACTGCATACATATGCAAGTAGTCATGGATTCGGTGCAGTGCTACTACAGAAATCTGATGACGACAAACTCCATACAATTCATTTCATGAGCAAAAAAACGACACCCCAACAGGAAAAGTGTTGTAGCTACGAATTGGAAGTTCTCGAGGTTATTGAAGCCGTGAAGAAATTTAGACACTATCTACTGGGTTCGAAGTTCAAGATTGTAACAGATTGTGATGCATTCAAAAAGACTCGACAAAAAGACCTTACTCCTAAAGTCTCAAGATGGGTGATAGCCGTCGAAGAATTTGATTACGAGATTGTTCACCGACCAGGGAAACAAATGAATCATGTGGACGCTTTGAGTCGTAACACCGTCTTCATAGTCACCCGATCACATAACGAAGTAACTGCCAGGATTGTAGCGGCTCAAGAGGAAGATGAGTATGTAAAAACTATAAAAGCTCTGATAAGGAAAGGAGGAGAAGAGCACGTGAACCGACAAAGAGATTCTCAAGAACCCGCAAAATTTCCCCCACGCGGAATCACGGATGCACCCCCAAGTGCGAGCCAGACACCCCTCAAGAGTGAAGGAAACAAATATGAGTTCAACGACCTCGCTGGTCAGGGAGAAAGTGAAAACAGAGCCGCGGAAGAAAAAATGTCACCCTTCCACATAAGGAAAGAGGGGGAGATAAACGACTATTTAGTGAAGAACGAGGTATTATACAGATTTGAAAATGGAAGAGAATTGTTAATCGTTCCACAGGCAATGCAGAAACAAATAATAAATGAAATACACGATAAAGGTCATTTTGCCGCTGCGAAAACAGAACAAGCTCTGAAACAAGACTTTTACATCTCCAAAGCTAGAAAAAAATAGAAAGTGTTATAGCCAACTGCGTTGATTGCATTTTGGGTAACAAAAAGCGGGGAAAAATTAAAGGTTTCTTGAATCCCATCCCAAAGGAGGCTACTCCATTCAGCACCTATCATATTGATTTCGTTGGCCCGCTTCCATCCACGAACAAAAATTATAACTACATTTTTACAGTGGAGGATGCTTTCACGAAATTTACATGGCTGTACCCAGTGAAATCCACTGCGATTCGAGATGCACTGGACAAGCTAAGATCACAACAGACTACATTTGGAAATCCGGATAGAATAATAACAGATAGAGGAGCTTCTTTCACCTCAAAAGAATTCAGCGAGTACTGTGAAGAGGAGTCAATACAGCATCTACAAATTACGACGGGAGTTGCTAGAGGGAATTGTCAGATCGAAAGAATTCACGCAATATTGATTCCAATATTAACGAAACTTTCCCGCGCCGACCCTACCAAATGGTTTAAGTACGTTGACTCCGTGCAAAGAATAATTAATAGTACGACCTGCAGAAGTACTAAGTGGTCACCATTCGAGCTCCTGACAGGGGTGAAAATGAAAAGTTAAGACTCAAGCAGTTACTAGAAGAGGAAAGCGTTACGTGCACTCTAAAAAATCGGGAAGAAATCAGGGAAGACGCCAAGAGAAATATCCTGAAAATTCAAGAAGAAAATAGGAAAACGTTCAATAAAAAGAGGAAGAAACCAAATGTATACAAGGAAGGAGAAATCGTCGCCATCCAAAAAACGCAGTTTGGGTCGGGACTGAAGCTGCGGTCAAAATTCCTTGGACCTTATCGTGTGACAAGAGTTAAAGCCAATGACCGCTATGACGTAGAGAAACTTGGCAACCACGAAGGGCCTAACGTAACTTCAACGGCAGCCGACCACATGAAGCCGTGGGCCACCGCTGTCTAATAGCCGAAAAATTGGACATCATTATGGGGTCCAGATATCCTTTTTTGTTTGTTTGTTTGTTTTTGTTTTGTTTTGTTTTGTTTCTTTATATGCAGATGAAGTTTGAACTTGATGTAGCGTTCTAGAGAGAAGGTTCCTGTACCTATGGTTTTGCAGAGATGTTCGACATACACCTGAGTGATGGAGGGACATTACCTATTTCCGAGGACGTCAGCTTTTAGGACGGCCGAGGATGTAGAAAAGGGTACAACGCCTGCTATGAGGATTCCCTTCTATGCTTCCCATGCAGACGACAGCGCCCCTGATGGTGCATCTTTATTCATGCAGAGAATTCTGCAGGAAGCACCCCCAACTCCTGTCATCACATTAGTCACGGTAACCCTACCCGTTGAGACATTCCCCCATTTAGAACACCCCCGATTTCCGCTCCCAAAGTCTCTCGTGTTTCTTGATTTGGTGTCCCCCGCCCCCGCTTGACACCATTTGACCCCCGGGACCCCCGCCCCGTCTTTGATGCTCTGTCGCAGAGACCGCTGGAGGAGAGGATAGGAGCAGAACAGCAGAACACAGTGCAAATAAATCACTGGATTCCCCCGCAGAATACAGTACAGAGCACATGAATGCGGACGCCACATTAGATATAGCAAAGGAGCGAAGGGTGACGGTAGAGGGGAATGAACTTTCGTCGAGACGAGACGTTGAATTGAATGCGGCAGACGGCTGCGATCCCTTTTCTCCGTTTGGCAAAATTTGCCCAGCAGCAGACGTGCTGCGACGTAACTTTGAACTAAAACTACTGTAAATAATTGTTCAAAATGTAATATAGTGTTTGTGTTTTAAGCAGTGACTCTGTCTTTAATTGAGTACTGTCTTACTCTGAATAAGAGGGTCTAGTTCCGCCGTGCAGTACGCGGACAAGTTTCTACACACACACGCATGCACGCACACACACACTCGCACACACACACACACACACACACACACACACACACATATATATATATATAGAGAGAGAGAGGCAGGCAGGCAGACAGAGAGAGTTAGTTTGTTTTATCCACAAAGATTCCAATTATGAACTTTCGTAGAAATAGGAAGATTTATTGAGGTGGTTATCAGCTAACTGTCGTCAACGCCGTAAAGCGGGTAACGATGCAAACAGTCAGTCTTTGGCGGGGCCTGGGTTACGTTGGCTCACCTACTACCATAATGATGTTGGCAACGCAACTCACCGGGTATATGGGCGAATATTCTTTGGGATTATTGCCTGCCGAATTGGATAAAAAATTATCATTTAACTGCATACCATTCCCGCAACCACCCTTTCCATAAACTGATAGTGAAGAGCATACCTGACGGCACTTTGCAAGACAGAGTTAAGATTAAAGAAGAAAAGGTTGAGGAAAAAGATTCACTGTCAAGCAATTATTAGGAAGGGTTCAATTTAATGAAGAGGATAATTTCCAGTCATAGAATATCAGCAATAAAGATTCAAACAAAAACACACATATTCTCTAAGAAGATAAAAGTACCTAGTAAAACCTAAAACTGGCATTTGAAGTAAATATGAAATTCTAGCGGGGAAATTATGAAGCTTTGGGCTTCTTTTTTGCGTCCTTTGTAAATTTAATGTAAGTTAATAAAGATTCGTCATATTCTTAAATTTTCTTCATGGTACTCGACAAAACCATTCCGGTTGAGCCCAGAAGAGAGCATCACAAACATTACATTAAACGTTCTTTTAAAAATCCCATCTTAACATGTTTCATGCAGCCTCATTTCAGCTAAAAAGTTTTTTTTTCTTCCAATGCGACATTCAGGACGGCATGATATTCTTACACACCTGGATTTTCTTTGGCTTCATTATTATTGAAGCATCCACTACTAATGAAAAACCTTTTAAATCTCAGCATCGACAAGTGACATTTAACTATCAATTCAAATTTTAGTGTCAATATATAGCGTACTGTATGTTATAATTTATCTCATAACGATTTCATGTTTTTTGCTAGAGTTTTGTAAAAAATAAGCAAATAAATATTTGAACAGAAGCTTAGTTCTAAAAAAACACTCAAACAAAAGCATTTCCATATTTTGTAGTAATTTTTAGCGCCAAGACCAAAGGGATACTAGACGTATGTGTAATGTCACATAGTCAGGCTTCATCGTACTTCGTCTTGAAATTTGGAGTTAGGAGAAGGATTTAACTTATAGATAATCCACTTGCTGCCTTCGATACTCCTTGAACAGCAGCTTTCCTTCTTGACAAGGATTTAAAAGAACTGTCTATTTCAGGAAGGAATAGCCAATTTAACTACAAAGAAGATCGGTGTCTTATAGGGAGCCTAATACGCTGTTTCAAAATATTCCTCAACTCCACAACAGAGTTAAGATCTTAAGGGAATGCCTGCATAGCAGAGTCTAGTTCATCAAGCATAAGCGCGACCCCACGCACAGATAATTATTGCTTTCTATGACGCAGTCGCCGTTTGGAAAAAAACCCATAGAGTCTAAAACACTGTTAGCTTAACAGTCATCGGTTATATCACGTGTGAAACAAGAACTTAATTTCATGCCCCTTGAGATTTGCGTACATCATCTCTGGTTGAAGACAGTCGAAATTCGAATTGAGTAGCGAGTTAAAATAAATAGCTAGCTCTCTGATAAGTTGTATTGTTTCAGAAGAATGTCTTCTAATTTTTACCTGTCGGACAATGTTCCATAAATTGGGGTGAAAATGATGCTCCCAACGCTGTAGAGCGTCAGGACGAAACTTGTGTAGTGGCCATCTTCACAAAACATATTCCACTATATAAAAAGAAAAATAGAACGATACTTATCATAGACATCGATACATTAAGTGGGTATGTTCAAATAAAATCAAAGTTCGCAGTAATTTAAATGTTACGAAAATTTTAAATTTTAAGTGTAATTCAAAATATTTGATTTGCAGTACATTGAGACCCCTATATTCTCGGAGTTCATAACTTTTCATGGTTTTCTCTTTCCTGATTTGTGTTTAAAACTCACATGAACACGCTGTTGCCTTTTGATCGTTTTTATATTTTCTTTCTTGATGTGTCTTTGCAAAAGTGAGAAAATCTCCAAAGGCCAAACACAATGTTGCGACAACCAGATCCCTTGCCCCCTCTCGTTATCCCACTGATATTATTTAAAAATTGTTGATTTTAATTCGATGCATTTGTGGTGCATGAAACATGGTATTCTGTAATGTTCTTAGATAAATACTGAGCGCCTCGGATGCGAAAAGTCTGTGAAGGGCCTTGCTTGGAGAAACAACATTGGTTTGATCAGATCATTAAAAGAGTATTTTCAAATACAGAAATTATAGATTACAGTTTCAGTCAGTTTTATGTAATAAAAATTGTATGTAATAAAAAAACATTTTCAATTATCCGTATTTTTCGGACCATAAGACGCACCTTTTTTACAAAAAAAAAGAAGAAAAAAAAAGAAAACGATTTAGAATTCGGTTGCGTCTTATGGTCCGAAGGTAACATTAAAATAAAATGAATATGTTATTATATATATATTAATTATATATATTTATTATATTTATTTTTTATCTTTATTAAGTATGAAATTGAAAATATCTTTATATACCTAGCAAAATACAAAATATTCTTTTCTAAAAATTCTTCCATAAATTTGAGGTGCGTCTCATAGTCCTAAATAACGGTACTTATAAACGGAGTATTTTGTAGATCCTAACATATTTAACAGGGGTTATTTCTAGAGATTCCGGGAAATAACCGATACCAATAAAGGTCACAAATGCATTTGAAGTTGTCTTTGGAAGTTGAATTTTTTTTATTTATACTTATCATTATCAGCAATTTAAAGTTATTGGCATCATTCGATAAAAATTGTTTTAATTCAACTTAAAAACATAAAAAAATAATTTAAACGAAGTAAATAACTGTTTCGGAATGCCGCACAAAACACGTGAAATGTTCCTTACTGGCAGAAAGTGCACGAACGAAGTCAAAACGGAATATTTCATTGCCCCCACCGTATAAGTGTTGTAAAAGTTAACTCGGGATAATCCGCCATCCGCTTATAAAGTGTTGAACATGCTCGTAAAGTTAAGTTCACAATGGAAAAAAAATCTAACTCATTATATGAAAACGACACGGGAATTACGGAGGCGAAATTTATCGCAGAGATCTTCATATATTTGTAAACATTTTCTTCACAGTATCGGAAGAAAAAATCTTGGCAGATTTACAATTCTCTTTTAGAATTTCCTTCTAAAAAATATTTGTCATAGGCACTGAATTTCTCACACAAATTCTGTACCTTATTATATTTGTATACAGGAATTTTTCGTTTGTTTCTAGAGTCCTTTCAAACAATTTTTAATAGACACTTCATAGGAAAAGTTTTAGGGAGAGTTTCATCGGAAAGATTTTAAACTCTCGATTAATTTCGGGTTGATGATTTTGAAATCAAAAGACTGGAAGAACAAATGGGGAGCATTTCGAAGTCAACGTATTAACAAATCGTTCATTTGCTTGAAAGAATAAATTCTTAGCACTGGCTCAGTGACATGACGATAAAAATGGAGTTTGTATTTGAAAAGTGGATTTGAAGAAAAAAAATCGATTATGTTGGTTTAAATTTCAGGATGAAAAGTCTAAACAATGAATTAAAAGTTAATAACAACATGTATTGAATGCCTGAATAGGTTTATTACTGAGAGTTCTTCCAAGCTCTGGACCAACAAATACACCTCATTTTGTTTTCATTAATTAATTCTGTTTGTTTCTGCTAGATGAGAGCACCAGTATTTAAAATATGGAAGTGATATTTTCGCAGATTAAAATCACCCCCGGAAAGATATCAACTCTTAATTACTTCTTGTCAGTGCTAGCATTAATATCACTTTACAAATTTTCATTCAGATGGAAAAGTTGTAGCTAATATTTAAAGTTGTTTATTTACTTTACGTGTAAATGCTAAAAGTTTTTAATTTAACAAATGACGAATAAAGCAAGCAAGTCGCAGTTTATCACTCACAGAGAGCGAATATCTTCCGTTACGGGAAGTGAAACACTAAAACGATCGATCGAACGAAAAGGTTTTTAATTAGGATTTATATATATCTATCTATCTATCTATCTATCTATCTATCTATCTATCTATCTATATATATATATATATATATATATATATGTGTGTGTGTGTGTGTGTGTGTATGAGCATGTTAAAAAACCTCATCATAGTTAAATTTAGCCGATTTTATGTATGAGAGTCTCGAATATATTTAAGAATTTGTAAAGATGATGGTATCCTAATGAGGTCTGCTGTCGATGGCCGAATGGCTAGGACACTGGCATTCGGTACCAGTGAGGGTCACCTGAATCCAGTTGGCAGAGATGTTGGCAGCCATGTGGAATCGACGTTGAACTAAAAGTTGCACTGATTATCCCCTGTGTAGCAAAAACGAGACCTTAAGGCTAAAAAAAAAACTTTCTGAATTTGACTATTTTATTTGCCTGAATCACAGAAGGAAATGGGATCATTTCAAAATCAACGGGACCAAGACGTAAAAGTTGAGTAGTACTAGTATGTTAAACTAAACATACAAGCGACACAGCAAATTTTACTAAGCTCCGAATCCTTTCACGAATTAGGGACATCCGCGTTTTCTGTGTAGTGTCGATGCTCCGAGTAAATATTTAAAAAAAATGCAGGAAATGATGATCTCGAAATGAAGTTAAATTAATAACTGTGTGTTTGAAGGTAAATTGTTTTCGTGACATCGATGTGTTATTTGTTGTCATTGAACGAGGAAATTTCGATTGGCAAGAGGAATTGCAACTTCGGGTAAATAGTGCATTTTACGAGAACAGGATATTAGTACATCGAATTTTGAGTGTTTCCTCTTACATTTTGTGTTGAAAGCCTAAGTTGAACGAATTTAGTCTGTTTCTTGCTCACTTTACAATTACTGGTATAAGTTAACCGATTACAATAGCGATTATGATTGGTTCATGAGATTTTAAATGATAATTTTCTGTATTCTGTTTTATATTTAACAACTATAACAACATAACCCCACTGTTTCTGAAGGTATATCACATGGTGGCTAATTTGCGAGCAGCATGCAGATCTTTATCATTTTATTAGCGACAATTTTCTCAAACTTATGCAGAATTAAAATTCCCCAAAACAAGATGATCCGCATGTCGAATAATCCCAATTTTCCGCCCAGCTTATAGCCGTTGTAGCGTCCCTGGTTGAAAATAAACACACGAGAGACAGACAACACAGAGCTTGTATTAAAACTAATTCTGTACAGTATGTACAAGGGCAGAGAATCTATGCTCATCTGCATATGAAAGATATTCTCAAAACTTATCTCTTATCTTCAAAAATAAATCGTTAGAGTTTCGAACTCTCCGGTCAGCAACCTGGGATGGCTTTTTCCCCTATCATTCGCTGATGTATATCTCGGTCGTGGGTCCCTTCTGGTCTTTACCACGGAACTGCGGATCTCCGCCGGCACTGCACCTCTGCGGGCTAATCAAGGCTCAACACCATCTCTCGGGCTTCGCGGGCCCTGGGTCTCCGCTGAGCGCACTATCGGCCCTGCTGTAGACGGGACTCTGCTATGCTCAACACCATCAATTCTGGGGCAGTTTCAGGTGCCCTTACTTATCTCTCCGTCCGGCGGGAGAAATTTTCCCGCGCTTTTCTGCGCTGCGGTCCACTAGCGCTGGCCAATTTCCGCTTCCACGGGGGTGAACAGTCATTACAATGCTAAGGCTCAGTATAACGAACGCATAAATGGAAGTTTAAACGTCAAAGAATTAGTCAGAGCTGAAATCATATTAATGAAATTAGTGCAAAAAGAATCTTTTTCTAAACCTACAGACCAAAGATTGAAAGGTCTACAAATAATTACTGATTCTAATGGACTTTTAAGAGTAAAGACTAGAATCGAAAGAAGAGACGACACCTAGAACTTTCGACTTCCTGTCTTATTACCATCTGATCATCCAGTTGTATCAAAACTGATACAATGGAAGCATGAAGAACAGTCACATGCAGGAGTACAAATTTTGATGAATTTAATCCGGGAAGATTACTGGGTACTGCGGTGTAGAAAGACTATTAGAAAAAACCTCCGACAGTGCATCCGTTGTAAAAGATTTGCGGCAACTCATTTGGACGCAGAATCCACTCCCTTGCCGCAGGATAGAGTAAGAGATGCGGCTATTTTTGAGATTATAGGTGTGGATCTCTGTGGACCTTTAATTCTGAAGGGCAACCTAAAAACATGGGTAATTATACACACTTGTGCTGTATATAGATCAGTTCATCTCGAATTGGTGTCTTCTCTCTCCACTGAAGTTTTTCTACAAGCTTTCAGACGTTTCGTTGCAAGAAGAGAGAGACCAAAAATAGTATACTCTGACAATGGCACCAATTTTAAAGGTGCAAGTAATGCCCTGAAGAAGATAGACATGGGAAAGATAGAAGCAGAGTGTGCTGTAAAAAAAGATAACCTGGAAGTTTATTCCACCTTCTGCTCCCTGGTGGGGTGGTTGGTGGGAGCTACTAATAGGGATAATAAAACAACTTCTGCTAAGAACTCTCGGACGGACTTCTTTGAACTATGAGGAATTGTGCACTGTTTTATGTGAAATTGAGCATTTAATAAACTCTCGTCCACTGACGTATATCTCCGAAAATCCAGACGATCTGGTTCCCTTAACACCAGCAATGTTTTTGCATGAAATAAGGGAAGCCGGAGTGCCTGACTTGGACGCTATTGAGAGAGTTGACATGTGCAAAAAATTCAAATACATCCAAAGATTAAGGTCTGATTTGAGAAAAAGGTTTCGATCCGAATATCTTGGTCATTTGAGTTAAGAGACTAAACGATCGAAAAAATTCAGACCAATATCAGTCGGCGATGTCGTACTCATCGGCCAAGACAACTTAAAACGAATTCAATGGCCTTTAGTAGAGTCTTAGAAGTTTACCCAAGGAAGGACGGCATCGTTAGGGTGGTAAAGTTGAAGACGAGTGCGGGTACTCAAATTCGTCCTGTACAGAGACTTTATGATCTAGAAATTTCGCCAGAAGCCGGACACAGTCTGTGTCATAAGTTTTTACCCGACAAAGAGTGCCGTGAACTTATAGATGAAAGTGTTCTTGCTTCAAATGATAAAAGGCGTAGAGATCCAACGAAATCCAAAGCTTCACAAGAAGAACGCGATAGTCCAGACTCACAGGAACTGCCATCGGATCTTCCTCAATCTCAGAGGTGCGGACTACGGCCATGTGTGGCCGCACTGTAAAACTAGTGAAAAGACTGGGCTTGTGAACTATCCTCGTCAATATATTTCAGTTTCAAAGTTCAGAAACTCAAAGGTGGGAGGATGTCGAGGAATATGTACTCTCAACGTATGCGCGAATGCAGAAGAGACTTTTTTGTAAACAGAACCGAACAGAACTGATTGAAAACTGATAGATAGAAGCCGCACAAAACGCGCTGCAGATTAGGTGTGCGGACTTATGCTAAAATTTAATGTAATCTTTAATTAGATGTTTTTTTGTAGTGTTCATATGTCAGTAATGTTTTTATCGTATTTTGTAGTAACGTGCAATAAATGTTTAGAAAAACAACAAGCTCTAAAAATAACATCTTAAACAACTTTCAGCCCGGAAATCGACGACTTCAGAAAAGGTAAGAAGATTTTATTTCCATTTTTGAACTGACTTTGGACTAGAATTAACATTCACTGAACCCAAAACCTGTAGACCAGTCGTGCGCAAAGTATTTTTGACTGCGACCCACTTTCTTTAAATTAAATATCCCTCGAACCGAGTAAAAAATTTTGGGAAATAGCAATTAAAAAACTTAAGAAAATGTTAACAAAAAATATTACTATTTTAAAAATTGATGAACTATAGATTTTTTAATATATATTTACATTGTATTATAACAATGAGAAAATGTCTCGCTTACGCTCTACACCTGTTTTTGCAAAATCTCATGTGACTAAAATTTCATATTTAAAACTTACTGTACATTTGTATTTTATTGAGGTGAAAATTAAGGAAAATTTTCACCTCAATAAGAGCTGGGTTTTAAAATTATAAGCATCATCTTAAAAGAAAGCATCATATTAAAAGATTGAAGTTTGTAAACTTGATTTATTTAAAGCTAAACTAGAAAAATGAGTGAGAAGGGTGAGCTTGGACAGATAATATTTAATCAATAGTTGATGAAATATTCCGAAGAGCTAGTATCATACCGTCTCCCAAGTTCAGTCTTGATCGTTGATTAGTTTTCATAGAAAACTAAGAGTCACACAGATAGGTAGAAGCGGAAGAAATCGTAAAATATAGCACCTTAAGACTGTTTGACACCTTTTCTTAACAATATAATACCATTTATTTTTGAACATGTAAAGAAAATATAAATATAAATTTTAAAATAGGTAATTATAGAAAATGTACAACTTTTTTTTTCATTAAATAATTCAATATAATAAAAATTTTCTTCAAATTATCCGTGACTTTTCCAATATTTTTCGTGACCCCTGTGGGTCGGGACCCACAATTTTGTGCTACCCTGCTACAAAGTTATCCTAGGGAGAAAATGTGTCCTCGGATTGCCGACTTGGATTTAAAAGTTTTTTTTCAATTGTGCTCTTTAATAGTGAAAGAAATTTTATATCTTGGGGCATTTTTCGTTTTTTTAAAAATGCAAATAATATTTTTAAATGTAATGTAATTTGGGGGGGGGAATCTGGTATATTGTGTTTTAAACGCTCCTAAATTCCTTTTGTGGACGACATTTATAAAATGAATCCTGTTGCAAGGTGCAGAAAAGTACAGACTATCTGAAAATTCCTTTTGTATTGGATTATCAGCATTTAAGCAGCTGTAAATAGTAGACACATTTCCCCCATAGGTTAACATTGAGGTGAACGAATCCAATAGAGTTAGTACACGGCAGCCTGAAGGAAATGAACTTTAGTGAATTAATTCGCTTCGTTAGACGTTTCCTTGAGCTCAGCGACATTAACGCAGTCGAAACATTCAAGAGGTTACACAGCACTTCCCTCCAGTAATGCCAACGGCTTGACCAATCGGCAGCAAATTGTTTATGATTTGATGTAATTCGATCTGTAAGATAAACGTGCACACCAGGCAAATATTGCACGAAGCCATTTATTAAAGATTTTGAAACATCATTCCTTTAATCAGTTGATAAACAATGATGTTAAGTTGATAACAGTGCTGTTATAATGGCTCCGTAAAATGCAAAAATAACAAAGTAAAGATCAAGCGAAAAAATTGAACTTGTTTTAAAAATTAGATAAGACTAAAATAAAATAAATTATTAAAAAAATTGCAGTTTGAAATCGAAAATAACGGGCCTTAAAGTAAAAACGTAGTGAATACTCAGTAGGGTGGAACGAAAAAAACTTTTTTTTGAATTTCAATATGCTCTAGTTTTCAAAAGTTGCCTTTTAACAAAATAAAGACGGAAATTAAATATTAGCGTAATTGGTGCATGTTTTCAGTTAGCGCAAGAAGGGCAAACTTTTGGTTTTTATTAAATTTTTGACAAAATTCGCAATTATTTTGAAATTGAATACACTTGTAGTACAAAAAAGTAGCAAAATATGTAATTAAAACATTCCTTTTAGTCAGGAGATCTGCTAAACAGATTATATAACACGTTTTACTTCATAAAAATAGTACACATAAAGGCACTTAAGGACGACGCACTTAAAAGACACTCGGACATCACAGTGGAACGGAAAAAAATTTTTCGAATTTCAATATGCTCTAATTTTCAAAAGTTGTGATTTAAAATTAAAATTAAGAATATAAAATTTCTTTGCTCTACTAAAATATTTTCAACGGCCGCAAAGGGCTTCAAAAGGGATATTTTTATGAAAAAGTGATTATATTTGTATTTTTTGTTAATTTCTTTTATAGTATATTAAAATAATGTATATTTTCTGTAAATAAAATATTCAAAATATGATATTTTGACAGAAAACTTGCATATTCTAAGTATTTCTAATTTTCAGATGCCATAACAGAACAACTGATTTTGTGGAATTTCACGATTTTCATCATATTAATGTTACATTAGCATATTCTTATAATACATATTGGAATGAAAGAAAAACAATTTTTAATTGACGGACCTTAGTTAAAATAAACAAATCACACTTATTTAGAAAGATATTAATGTAATGTCTATTAAGGCAAAACATTATTTTGAAAAAAAATATTCATGTTTTTCAAAAGTCCATATTAATCACACATGGTTTCCATTACTTATTTCACTGACACATTGAATTGTTGTTTTGTTTCAAATTTTGGCATTATTTTTTGAGAATGTATTTTTGTTTTTATCAATGCATCTCTTGGAGAAGTACCACGAACGACCAAGGATGACCAGGTAACTAATTTAACAATCCTTTCTACTACTTGTGTGTGACATGGCATGTTGTTGAAGTCAATAATTTGTTTTTCATGATCAGATTCTTTTGCTTCCTTTATAAACAGTTTTAGTTTGTCATCAGAAACATCCCTCGTCATAGGAGATTCTGTTACTTTAACACCATTCCATTCAATCATATCAATATAATCCTTGGCATAAAAGTTTATAAGTGGATCTAAATTCTTTCTGATGCCTCCTTCATTTTCCGCCCTTGCTTTTTGAATCCGGCGTAATCCAAGCTCTCTTACATGACTGCGATCGTCTAATATCATACAAAGGAGGAGATTTTCCGAAACGGCAAAGTATGCATTTCTTTGAATGACAGGGTCAATTTCATTTTTAAGAGTCTAATTGAGGTAACGTGAATAGCTTACAAGTTTCCACAAGTGCTTCGATCCACGGATACAAGATGGTTTCAGCTTTATGTTAAACCAAATTGGTGCATAAACTTTCAAAATGTACTCAGTCAGTATTCGGAGATTTTTTGCAGGACATTCTGTTCCCACATACAAGCGAAGTATTCGGTTTGCTAATGTAAGCCATCGTGAATGACAAAATTTTCCTGGTTTTCTCATGGAGAAATCATAAGAGAACTTTCCAACAGAGATTGCATTATACATTTCTAACAAATATTTTGGGTCCACACTTAAATCATCCTTAATTTCTAGTAATGTAATGTTATTTTCAATAGGTGAAAATTCAATCACTGGAAGTTCAGAGCAGTTTTCTAGTTGTTTAAGAATTTCTCCTCCAAATTCATTCATCCTCCAAATTCATTTCATAAAAGGCCTTTAGTTTTTCCATCTAGGAAACAAAATAGGTGTCGTAGGGGCGGTTCATTTAAATTATTGACTTCAACAGCATTCCATGTCACACACAAGTAGTAGAAAAGATTGTTAAATTAGTTACCTGGTCATCCTTGTTCGTTCGTGGTACTTCTCCAAGAGATGCATTGATAAAAACAAAAATACATTCTCAAAAAATAATGCCAAAATTTGAAACAAAAAATCAATTCAATGTGTCAGTGAAATAAGTAATGGAAACCATGTGTGATTAATATGGACTTTTGAAAAACATGAATATTTTTTTCAAAATAATGTTTTGCCTTAATAGACATTACATTAATATCTTTCTAAATAAGTGTGATTTGTTTATTTTAACTAAGGTCCGTCAATAAAAATTTTTTTTCTTTCATTCCAATATGTATTATAAGAATATGCTAATGTAAAATTAATATGATGAAAATCACGAAATTCCACAAAATCAGTTGTTCTGTTATGTCATCTAAAAATTAGAAATACTTAGAATATGCAAGTTTTCTGTC
The DNA here is from genome assembly GCA_907164885.2 of Dolomedes plantarius. Lineage (NCBI taxonomy): Eukaryota > Metazoa > Arthropoda > Arachnida > Araneae > Dolomedidae > Dolomedes > Dolomedes plantarius. The sequence goes on along the minus strand of OU015497.1, from coordinate 44,009,440 downwards.
AAAATATCATATTTTGAATATTTTATTTACAGAAAATATACATTATTTTAATATACTATAAAAGAAATTAACAAAAAATACAAATATAATCACTTTTTCATAAAAATATCCCTTTTGAAGCCCTTTGCGGCCGTTGAAAATATTTTAGTAGAGCAAAGAAATTTTATATTCTTAATTTTAATTTTAAATCACAACTTTTGAAAACTAGAGCATATTGAAATTCGAAAATTTTCTTTTTCGTTCCACCGTGATGTCCGAGTGTCTTTTAAGTGCGTCGTCCTTACTTGCCTTTATGTGTACTATTTTTATGAAGTAAAACGTGTTATATAATCTGTTTAGCAGATCTCCTGACTAAAAGGAATGTTTTAATTACATATTTTGCTACTTTTTTGTACTACAAGTGTATTCAATTTCAAAATAATTGCGAATTTTGTCAAAAATTTAATAAAAACCAAAAGTTTGCCCTTCTTGCGCTAACTGAAAACATGCACCAATTACGCTAATATTTAATTTCCGTCTTTATTTTGTTAAAAGGCAACTTTTGAAAACTAGAGCATATTGAAATTCAAAAAAAAGTTTTTTTCATTCCACCCTAATACTCAGTCAAAGGAAAATATGTTAGAATATTTTAAGAAAAAATAATCAACATTTTTTGTTGGGTATATTGATAACGCAGGAAGAAAAAATAGTTAGCCAAGAAAAGTGGGAATAGTTTCTTATCAATATACTTATTTTTCCAGAAATAAAAGACAGCACGTTTACATCCGTTACCATCTGAGCAGTCAGTTTTATTACTTTACAGCGAAAGTACGTTTTTAATATTTATGTAAGAAGGTGTTTTAATAATTTCTTTAAGATTCCCTTATATTATGATAAATTTTAGATAAAGTTGGTTACTTGGTTTTCCATGTAATCAAACTTGCTTACATACATGCTTATACGCATACAAGTATTACGAATTTACGAAATCATCGTAATTTATTAAATTAATCTCACCAATTTTTAGGATCATTCCCATTTTCTACCTCACGCGGTTTTATGATATGAAGCTTTTTAAAATTATTTTATTTCCCTCATTAGTTATAAATTTGTAGACATTTGATAACAAATAGAGGAAATTCATCATTCGGTAGAACTCGATTTTCGGATTAACCGGAGATGGGAAAAGCCCAGATAACGAGGAATTCGAGTAATCGAATTTAGAAAACTTTTTTAAAATTGTTTGTATAATTTTTTAGGTATTAATTTATTAAAATAAATTTTTTACACATGACAACAAACACGAAATAAATGACAATATTTATTTTTTAAAAACTTTTTGCCATTAAAAAAGAAAAAGAATGGTTTTCAAACAAGATTTAGGCAAGTGTTTTTTAACGTTTAATTTCTCAAACTAGGAATGTTTGATTTTAAAAGTTATATTATAATATATAATCTTCCAATAGACTTGAACGATTAAAAAAAGATTTGATTCTTTTATGAAAATTTCACTTGATTGTTGTTAATAGTTCTCTAGAAAATCAAACAATAAATCAATATTCTAATGTACAGGCGATATTCTTCAGCTGTTCTTATACATAGGAACAAAACTTTTGAATATGTTATTTTACACAAATTCGAGAGTTCTACTGTGATAGCGGAGAGTTAAGAAGGAAAAAAAAGAGTATGATATCCTTTGTACAATAACAGCATTTCGTTTGAAACACTTCAAGTGCAGACATATTTCAGCCTGAGTTACCAATATTTTATAGTTTTTGTTTGAATTCTACTAACCTCTACTAAGAAAGAAATATTTTTAATTATTTAAGCTTCATTAATCTGAAACCCATTAATGAATCTGAATGGATGTTTTTGGAGCGCTACGATCATTATTTTCTCTACGAACAACTTAGATTTGTATAACATTTTATCACATTATTCATGAAAGAGTACAACTTTTTTTTAAAGAACGAAGTAGACAGTTTCACATCAGTCGACCAATTTATTTTATATATGATGTTGGTTTATGAACGTTAAATATGTTGTAAGCAATTAGGGAGAAGTTTCTATTTCTGGGTTCAGTAATAATACTCCGAGAGTTTGCATTTATAATCTGGAAGACATTTTACGTTTTACTTGTGATTATATAATTGTCTTCTTTCTACTGAAAATTAATTTCATCTAAATGTCCTTTAAAAAAATGTGAACTTAGCTCTGAGAGCTCCGTGTAAATTTTACTGTAAGAAAAAGTTCATAACTCACGTCAAGCTCATGCTGATGACACAAAACTTCGAATTTATATGCTATATTAGAACTCCACTAGTTCTATAAAAAATCTAGTTCTTAAAAAATCTAAACATCTTGTATCATTTTTATGCCTCGAAGAAACTTATTCACTTTGATTGAAAGAACGCAAAAGAATAAAATCTACTTTACTAGTGTTGAGGAATTAATCATTTACTAGTACCACGTGCGTAACTGGATTTACAGTTCGCTGCGAGTGGCTCAGTGTCGCAAAAAATGCGTTTCTCCTCGCGCCAAAAATGCAAAGAGTTACGTACCTGCGTGGCTGCTGTCGAATCGTAATACGTATTGTCGAACTCCCATCCACTGGTACACGGTCTCGTCGTGGTATCGTTTGGTACGGTGTAGTTTCCCGATTCCAGATAGTCCGTGTAGTTGATGTTGTACATGTAGCATTTTGGATCGGAGGGTGGACTGATGAGTTGCCGTCGTTGTGCGATTGTCAAGTTAGACATCGCGACCTCGGGAACCTTGCACCAGTGGTCGGGGACGGACAACATAAACAGGACATTCATGGAAAACCACGGAAGAAGTATCGCAGACGGCAACAGAAACAACAGAATCAGGCTCTTCTGGTACTTCCCGCTATCTCCCAGCTCTAGCAGAATGTCTTCGAATTCCATGGTGTAGGGCAGTTGCTTGCTACGAAAGATTACATTTGTTAAGCCGTCAAAATAATGTATATTTTTCCATGAAAATGTCACGTGGGAAGGTTTTACAACCTTTTCTATTGATATAAGTAGGAAGTCATTCAAGTTCGTTCAAATCACTTAGTGAAAAGCGGTAAATGAAGATGCCAGAAAATTAAAATTGTAATAAGCTCTCAGATTTATTGTGAGGGTATCCGACTGCATTCCGGTGTAACAGTGTGACATCCTAAAGCCGGCCCCCTAAAACTCGGCCATTCCGGCGCTTGCGCTGTAGGCGCTCGGTCAAACACCAGTGAGATTTAAGATTTTTTTTTCTCTATGCACAAAGGGCACGACCTTGCATGAGATAGTCTGCATATCAATGGGTGATTTGTAAACATAGCGAAAACACATTGCGTAGCATCTGTCAAAAAATATTATCGTTGAAAATGTTTTTTCCTGCGTCAAAAAAAGGAGGGAGGCTTGTAGTTAACCGAACAATACGGAGGCTTGGAGTTAACCGAAGAAAAACGGCTCGTCATAATAGATTTAAATTACATGTCTGCTAAATAATGACTGAGGTTCAAGTAAAGAAAAATTCTGTGAAAAGGCGAAAAATTCACCTTTTACTAGTATTTATTAGTATGTTGTACTACTGGCTCTGTCAAAATAGTGTCTGTCGTCAGTCTGGCAAGTACGGGTAAGTGCTGTTGCTATAAAGCAGAGAGAAGAGAATAATTTAATGGCTTAGAAAATGTGAGCCAATGTACATGCTTTGTTTGTGTTATCACAATGCCTGAGCCTGGCAAATTGGACCAACAAAGCTTTGATTTTACCATTTGAAAAGGCGTTTGCATACGATGTAGCTGAAAAACGAAGAATCGGATCAAACTAACACAGAAAAAAGAGATGTAGAATATAAGAAATTTTTGGCGAATACTCTTGTTTTTAGTCAAAAATGAGAACAAACATTTGAAATCAACTGGTACGGTACTCAAATAGCTGTAAATTTATTTAGTTCTTTTTGATTTACGTAGTATAAGTTTTAGAAAAGGATTTTTGAGTAGAGATGACAGAATTTTCATGAAAAATTTCTCATATTTTCATAATTTTCAATTAATTTTGTTATGTTTGAGATGAATTCTCATCGTTTGAAAAGGGATCTTATACTATAACAGCTAAAAACTTGATCATAATGATGCGTTTCAGAGTTAAGAATTTATTCAAATTCAAAAACCATTAAAAACTTTTTTTTTGGTGATCTCAAACCAAATGAGGGAAAAGCACTATTTTAGTGAGCCTATGAGGGAAAAGCACTAAAATGTCCATGCCTTATCCGGATTAGAATCTAAGCCGCCATCGGGAGAGCCCGAGACGCTAACCACTACGAGATGTGAGAGGAAAAAAGGATGTTGATGTGAAAGAGTTATAAGAATCAATATATGCTCTAGGGAATTTATACAACTACACATAATTTATACATTAATACCAAAAAAATTGTTACTATACAAGCTAATGTTAAAAGAATTTTTATACGGAATTACCCTATGATAAAGAATATGAGATTAGAATTAGCAAAGGTTGACCGTAGAGCTCTCAACTAACACAACCAAGTATATTATACAAAATTTTGAGCAGGATAAAGATAAAACAGCTCTAATCTGTAGGTGAGGGAGGGGGGGGGGTAAATTCATACATTTCTCGGACATAAGCATGTCCCAGATACACTTTAATTTACATATTCATAGGACGTTTCACTAAAAAGTAATGTTAAAATTTATAGCTTTCATTTATATGTACTTCTCCTGGTTGAGAAAAGATAAAAATTTAATCTTCCAGGCGAAAATCTCCGGTTTTCTAGAGACAAAATGTGTTTTGCAGGTAAAGGTTTTTTTTAGAACTAAGGTTCTGTTCTTTCCAAATATGATTAAATCGCCGATCATTGTGCCATTTTATTTTTACGTTATGTTTCACGACATTTGAAGTAACCACCACATTTGGCGCTACACAGCAGTAGTTTGCTGCACTATCACGTTCTTTATATTAAGCTTTTTTTTTCGTTAACTAAATGTCAAGACAAAATTTTACCATAGATAATAAATTATTAATGAGTCAAAGACGTTTGACAGAGGAAGGAGTGAAATCGAGACAAAATCAATTAAAATACAGAAGAAAACGTATTAAGAAAAACAAAGTGAACCAGATTATAAATTAAAAGAAGCTGAATAATAATAAAAAAGCAATAAAGAAAACGAAAATATTGAGACCCTGTTGAGAAACAAAATGAATCACAAAAGATTAAAAAACGTGATAAGAAAAAAAAAACGAAATGAACCAGATAATCAATTTAAAGAAGCTGAATAAAATCATATAGGAAATGAAAAAAATTTAGAAAAAATTCTAAGCGAAACAAACTGCCTGAAAAGAGAAAACTATTTAAATAATTTAAATAACAGTTTTGAAGCAAAAGACTTTTGCAAAAAATCTCTGCCAATTTTTTTTAAGTGTTTCAAAAAGTTTTAATTTTCAACAACGGAAACTACTTACGAAAATGGAGAGGGAAACACTGCCGATGTTTCGACTGCTTTAATGTCTTTTGCCTGGTGTACCCGTTTATCTTGCAGATCGAATTACATCACATCAAAAAACATTTGCTGCCGATTGTTCATGACTTTGACATTTCTGGCGGGAAGTGCTGTGTAGCCTCTTGAATGTTTCGACTGCTTTAATGTCTTTCGCTGAGCTGAGCGAAGCGTCTAAAGAAACGAATTAAATTATAAAAGTTTCATTTTCTTAAGGCTCCTGTGTATTCCTATGTATTTCTGTGTAACCCTATTGGATTCGTTCACCTCAATGTTGGCCTATGGAGAAATTGTGTCTACTATTTGCAGCTTCTAAAATGCTGATAATCCCTTTAAAGATAATATTTTCAGATAGCCTGAACATTTCTGCACCTTGCAACACGATTCATTTTATAAATTTCGTCCACCAAAGAAACTTATAAGCGTTTAAAATACATTATACCAGTTTTTTTCCCTAAATAATTTAAAATTAAAAAATATTATTTGAATTTAAAAAAAAAGAAAAATTGCCCCAAGGTAAATTTCTTTCTCTATTACGGATCACAATTATTAAAAAAAATATTAAACTCCAAGTCGGCAGTCCGTGGACACATTTTCTCCATAGGTAAACATTGAGGTGAGCGAATCCAATACAGTTAGTACACAGCGGTCTTAAGTAACGACTACAACGTTGGTGTACAAAATTGTGGGTGCCAACCCACAGAGAGGTTGCAAAAAACTGGAGTAGTCGCGGATAATTTGAAGTAAATTTATATTAGATTAAATCATATAATTAAAAAATAAGTTATACATTTTCTATTATTACATATTTTATTTATATTTTCTGTATATGTTCAAAAATAATTGGTATTTTATTGTTAAGAAAAGGTGTCAAAAAGTCTTACGGTGGGGGCTATACTTACGATGCTTTCATTCGCTTCTACCAATCTATATATATAATACTTGGTTGTCCATGAAAACTAAACAACAACGAAGACTTAACCTGGAAGACGACATGAGACTAGCCTTTCGGAATATTTCATCAACTATTGATCAAATATTATCTGAGGTTCAGGTTCACCCTTCTCATTCCTTTTTTCTTGTTTAGTTTTTATATAAAGAAAGTTTATAATTTTCAATCTTTTAATATGATGCTTATAATTTTGAAACTTGTCTCTTTTTAACATTTTCATTAAGTTTCACCTTAATGTAAAACAAATGTACAGTAATTTTAAAATATGAAATTGTAGTCACATGAGATTTGGGAAAAACAATTGAAGAAGGTAAGCGAGATTTTTTTTATTGTTATTATACAAAGTAAATATATACTCAAAAATATACAGTTCATCGATTTTTTAAAAAGTAGTTTTTTTGTTAAAACTTTCCTAATTTTTTTAATTGCTTTTACCCAACAATTTTTATTGGGTTCGAGTGATATTTTAATGAAAGAAAGTGGGTCGCAGTCGAAAATACTTTGCGCACGACTTGTTTACAGGATTCAAATGAACAAATAACAAAATATCGTTATATTTCTCCGAGGAGATATAGTTATAGAGATCATCAATGTTAGCTTTAATTATCAGAGATAGCAGTGATATCCCTTTTGTAATATATCAGGGCTGGGGAACATCTACATACTTGGTAGAAGAGCCGTAAACAGAAAAATGTTATATTTAACACGAAAGAAATTTTAGGCGGTGTTTTTTCTAATTTTTTATAAAACTATCAATCTGCAGTTGTTAGAATAATTAATAGATATAAATTCTTAAATAATTTTTATAGCTTTAATAATTATTTTCTTTTAATTGTTTCGCGAAATTATTCAAATCTTACATATAATGAGTTGCTGCAGTTCGTAGCAATTCAGTTAAAAGTGGATTTGCCAACACTGAGTATTGTTTATTACCATGTTTTTATTAACTTGCTTTCTTATTTGTTTGTGTGTGTGTTTGTTCCTTACAAATCTTGCAATCGATTTTTAACTAACTTCCCGACCAGCTAGACATTTGAAACTTTTAGAATAGCTCAGAACACGATGACAATGCATTATTTTTAATAATTTTAGCCATCTTTAAGCAGTTTTGAATTCATTTTCAGTTTATTTTGTTTTGTAGACTGGTGCAGCCATCTATCGACCGGGACGAGAACGAAAAGTTAAATGCAAGTTAACTTCCAACTAACTTCATTTTATTTCAAGTTGATTGGATAATTCATCAAAAAAATTTTAAAAAAGTATTTATTAATACATACAATTGTCAAGTTTATATGATTCAACAGAAAATTTAAAAACATGGTATATAAAAAGTTCTTTTTATCTTGTAATTATTTTTTATCAACCTAAACGTAGATCACAAGGATTATTACTCACGGCTATGAGCTGTGCTGAAAATGGGGATTATTCGACATGCCGCTCGTCTTGTTTTAGGGTATTTTAATTCTGGCACAAGTTTAAGAAAAAAGCAGCTAATAAAATGATAAAGATCCGCATGCGGCTCACAAACTAACCACCCAGTAATATACCTTCAGAAACAGCGTAGTTTTGTTGTTATAGTTGTTAAATATGAAATAGAATACAGAAAAGAATCATTTAAAATCTCATATACCAATCATAATTGCCATTGTAATCGGTTAACTTATACCAGTAATTGTAAAGTGAGCAAGAGAGAGACAAACTTCGTTCAGCTAGTCATTCAAAACAAAATGTAAGAGGAAACACTCAAACTGTGATGTACTAATATCCTGTGCTCCTGAAATTTACTATTTACACGGAGTTACAATTCCTCTTGCCCATCAAAATTTCCTCGTTCATGGACAGCCAAAAATACATCAATATTGCTCAAACAACTTACCTTAAAACAGTTTTTATTTAACTTCATTTCGAGATCATCATTTCCTGCAATTTTTTAAAGTACTTATTAAGAGCATCGAAGCTACATAGAAAAACGCGCACGTCCCAAATTCTTGAAAGGGTTCGGAGGTATATGGATTATAAGATTTTCTGTGTCGCTTGTACGTTCAGTTACGCATACTAGTACTACTGAAATTTTACATCTTGGTCACGTTGATCTGTTAATTTTCAAATGATTTCATTACTTTCTGTGATTCAGTCAAATAAATTGTCAAATTCAGAAAGTTTTTTTAGAGTCTTAAGGTGTCGTTTTCGCTACAGAAGGGTTAATTAGTGCTACCTGTAGTTAAAAATCGATTCCTATGGCTGCCAACATGTGTGCTAACTGAATTCTGGTGTCCCACACTGGTACCGAATGCCAGCGCCCTAGCCATTCGGCCATCGACTTGCAGAATTCATTTGGATACCATCATCATTACAAACTCTCAAATATGCCTTTCTCTCCCACGTAAAAACGCACCCTGTCTATTCGAAAACCAACCTGTGTGTTAGTTTACTTGTTAAATCCCCGCAGCGAAAGTCCACACAAAACTCGTGATGATTGCGTCATCGATGATTTCATATTCTTGTGATGCTGATTCACGAACCACGTAACAATGAATCAACTTCCGTTCCCAAAAGAGCGTTCGTTTATCTAGCCGTAATGAACTGTCATTTGTTGATGTTTTCGCGAACTACTCTTTTTGAAATTCCCGAACATCCTCTAATCACTAGAATTTCTCGAATAAATTTAATTAAGTTAATTGGGCTAGCTGAGTGGGTTTTTAGATCTGACATATAAATATATATATATATATATATATATATATATAAATAATAAATAAATATATATATATAAATAATATATATATATATATATATATATATATATATATATATATATATATATATATATATCAGTCAGATGAAAGCAAACGTCCTGGTCCTTTCCATATTTAGGTAGTAAAGTGGAGACCTTTAGAACTCCTGCTAGGTTCTTTTGGGTGTGTTCGAGGTACATACTACTCTTTTTAGAGAAGAAAAAGTTATCATGGGACTTTTATCTCGTTTGATCACCGATTTTGGAAAATGATTTCAAATTACGTTCCGTGTGGACATTCAAAGTTTCAATGAGTCCTTCTCTCATACCACAGATGTTTCCGTTTGACAGATGCATTCACTATATACGCAGGAGATATGCCCTGTCACCGTGCACCCGTGTGCTTTATAACTCTGCACTTTTACAAGAAATAGAAAAGGAAGGAAATAAATTCCGTTTGCCGTAAGAAAAGTGAAAAATTGGCTTCACTCCTCTTGATTTCCACGCCAATGTTTAGGCTCTCAAATATGTAGAATACTCTCGATCGTCATCAAAATTGAAGTGAAATGAAATGAGGAAAACTAAATTTTTAATCTTAAAAATCGATAACATATATATATATATATATATATATATATACCCAGTGGCAGAAAGTTTTGTAGCTGTCTGCGACAAGCTTTTAAAATTTCATAATCTGTCTGCAAATTTTGCGTGTAATTTTGTCAAATAAATAATACATTAAACCAGCTATTTTTTATCATTTTATTTAAGACATGGTAAGCATGATGCATTCTCATTAGATTTGCTTATAACTTTTGAAGTTACAAAGCGTTTCATCATCTCACTTCTTGTAGGGTTTCTAAAATGAGAAGGATAAGCAGAACCATACATGAACAATAAAGCTGCTTTTAAAAATCTTTTGGTACCTTTATAACCAGATGGGGGCCCATTCAGTTGAATAAAAACCCTCTTATCATTAGTGCCCACTTCTTCATCCGTCCCATCTTTCGATCTCAGCCTATGTTTACCAACGACATCAATTACAGACCCCCAAGTCTCACATATAGCTTCAGAGACTGGCATTGAAATAACGAAAACAAGTAACTTTAGAAATGTAGGAAGTTTTTCCTTCGGTTCATGGAATGCAATTTTAAATAAATGCTTCAGATCTGGTGCATCACCCTCAGTAACATTTGTGTATACTCTATTGCACATCCATTCATTGAATATCTGATATTCAAACCACAGAGTCTTTCTTAAGTCCACGGAAGACTCCACAAAAGGAAACACATTTAAAATGTCATTGAAGCTATATTCAGTGAGTCCCTTGTTCGGTTTTGCTTCCTCTATGCTAACATTGTTTTTTGGATAAACCAAAAAATTATAGTTGAACAAAACACTGCTGTGGTCAATGACAGAAAAAAAATGTTGGTTTACCATCTGATTCAGTTTTACAGAAATATACACTGAACTGTTCAATTAGAGCTTTTACATAGTTTGATAGGCATAAGAAATTACCTCTTAGCTCATCACATTCACTAGCTTTGTGTTGTGATCTAAGACTCTTTAAGCTAATTGGTTTCTCAGGAAGGGGAACGCCATGGTATGTACTGGAAATACCACTATTTGATGAAGGAAACATTTTCAGTGCTGTTGATAAATTTAAAGACAATGTTTTAGGCAGTTTTTCCAATGAAGCTGCAAAAAGAATGTTTATTTCCCCTTTTTGATCTTCATTTTCATAGACTGCAGTGAAAGTTCCTCAAAATATGTCTTCATAATTTCAAGGGATGAAATGAGGCTTTTAATATAAGATGTGTACTCCCAAGGCATATGATCTGTTTCTTGTACCTTTTTGGATGTTTTCCCAAGAGCAGAACAAATATCTGCAAGTGCTAGAATGTTTATCATCGTCAGCTTATTCATTGATCTGTCTCGTAATACAAAACCATCAGGGTCTTGTTCGCAGGCAGAGATTAATGTCTGATAATCTGCTAAAAATGTGTGAAAAACTGTTTCACAATGGGCTGTAAATTTCATAGTCTTGAAAAGTTGGGGTCTGTAAAAGAATCCAGGGAAATGTTCAGAACATTTTAAACATTATTCCAAATTTTTAGCCCAGGTTAATTTCCAATTAATTTTTTGGTCAGGGTGTCGTCTTTGAAAATGTGTGCTCAAGTTTTTTTTACTAATTCACAATCACACACACACACCACACAACCTTATCACGAGACGCCATTCCAAACACGTGTGTTTCAATATTTCTATAGAATGAGAGTTGCTCTTAGCGGGCGCAGAACACAGGCAAGCGCAAAATTGAAAGACGGCATTTCCCGCGGCATCTCAATAACAAGAGAAGAGGTACGTAATGCTGCGTACTGCCGCGGGAAAAAATCTCCGAGTGTTGTGGACAATTTTTAAAACATTTTATTGGTGCAGACAAAAAATGTCCGCAATTTGCGGACAATTTTTGAAATTGTTTTCATTAGTGCAGACATAAACTGTCCGCAAGGGGTTTTCTATGTCCGCGACGACGTCGCCGTGTCGCGTTGTTTCTGCCACTGGGTATATATATATATATATATATATATATATAAGACACAGTTGAAAGTGAAAAACCAGTATACGATCAGAGCCACAAGAGCCAGGAACGAAAAACATGAAAATATAAGTGAAAAATAGGTTTTTAACAGCATCTTTTCATCAGCGGTTCTGATACTGTCTAAAAACTGATGGATTGTTTCTAATAAGTATGATCTGAGCAATAAACATACTTAGACACTGTAATTAAGCGCTTTCAAAAATTAAATTATATTTTAATAGAAACTAAAATATTCGAAAGCTTGCTTCATTACATTTTATGGTAAAGGTCGGGAACGTCTTTAATGTCGACGTAATTATAGGGCAAAGCGTTTGTCGGCAACGTTAGCCAATTTACAAAAGTTTTATGAGCCTAGCGTATGTGGGGTCTGTGATTCCAGACGCAGATAAGCGGGGGATGGCACCACTTGTGACATTATGCAACAATGACTCTTTGTGGGTGATTGATAGAGGGGTTCGTTTGTAGACCACGAGGGTTAGCGGTTTGTCTTGCGGGTGGTCATCAGCTGTTTGCAAAGTTACGTAAGAGGGGCGTCTTTTATCCCTAAGTTGATTGGTAGATCAAACTGGGTTTAAAATTGTTCGTTATTGCTAATCAGGTCCAGAGCTTTGGGTTACAAACAAATAAAATCTAACACAACGTACCCAACTACCCCTTTTTAAAATATAAAAAATGTACTACCCCAAATAATCACGCCCTAATAAATAAATCTTGGACGAGCAATACGACAGACACCGTACAATCCATATGAAACAGAAGGAATAAACAGTTGCTTTATTATAGAACACCAAACCCGGCGCCAGACAAAGTGGAAGTTAAGTTAAGGAGACCGCAAGAAGACTGACGTCACAAGCATTGCAACCATGGAGCTCATAGAAACACAGAAGCAAACTTACTAAGGATACTGTGTTTTAGGACCATTTAACCTAAGTTAACTTAGACATTTATTATGACTAAGAGTTATTATTATTTATTATTTTTATTACACTAGTTTTTATTATTTTTTATTTTACTTTTTAGTAGATATTTACTATCATTATTCATTTAGTTATATATATATATATATATATATATATATATATATATATATATATATATATATATATATATATATATATATAGATAGATAGATAGATTATCTACCAATAAGTATTTGGACATCTGTGATAGAAAAGAAAAACAAAATTTATTCATATTCAATAGTTGGTAGAACCTCCACGAGAGACAACTATAGCGTCAACCCTCTGGGGCATGGTTTCCACAAATCTTTGTATGACGGCTAGTGGTATTCTCTTCCACTCGGCTTGGGGAAAACATGAATCTTCTTTTACCGATTTTGAAGGGTTGTTGCCCTCTTTAATTGGGTGATCCAATTCGTCCCAGAGGATCTCGATAGGGTTCAGGTCTGGGATCTGGGCAGGACAGTCCATTCGGTTAACCCCACTGTCACCATACCAATCCATGGTGGACCTCGCAACAAGACAGCTGGTATTGTCGTCCTGGAAGTAACATGGGTCCAACCCGTAAAACTGCCAGAAGGATGGAATCACACTGTCACCCAAAATAGGGCAGTAGGCGTCGGCGTTTAGCTTACCATGAATTGGGATCAAGGGTCCCAGTCCATACAGACTTTACTGTGGGCACAATGTATTCTTGCAGGAGGCGTTCTCCAGGCAAGCGCCAGATCCAGACTGTTCCGAGCTATTTGTATGTAGATGTCGCTTTTGTAAGTATTTACATTTTTCAATATTCTTCTGTAGTTTCTTCTGCTCTGTGTGGCAACATTTTTGGTTTTGGCGGTAGTTGTTGCTTAGCTATGTGACAAACGGTCGCATAGTTTTTGTTCTGCAATAAACTAAAATTGACTTCATTCCACGTTTAATTTTGTTTCTTTAACACACCACACGGTCGTGTTCATTTGGTCCGTCGTCTTTTGCCGGAGTCATCGGCAATCTATGGATATTTCGAACGATCAATTTGAATTCCGTCACAGCTCGGAACGCATTGTTAGGAATAACCCTTTCGATTTCGCTGCCTGCATTTTTCGTTGCGAGCGGAAGTCATTTTTTTTTAACTTTGTTTGGTTGAACGAAGATTTTGTCTGTCTTCTCGCCGCTGATTCAAAAACTTTTCGAATGACTTTTAATTGAAGTGCTTCATTGGAGTTTCGGTTGTTTTGATTAGTGCCAAGGATTAGTACATAATTTCGTCGCTACTTGATTGAAGGTGAGTCTTCATTCATTTATTATTTTTGAAAAATGGATCTCAAGTTACTTTTAACACTAAAGAAAGTTGTAAAATGCAACTTAACAAAGTTAAAGGATAAAATAAATTCTGAGATCGCACAAGCTGATGTTGCAAAAATTGAGCTTTTTAAATCTAAACTGAACAATTTAACTAACGACAGTTAAAATGTTTTTGATAATATTTACAGTAATTGTGAGGAAAAGGATTTTTATAGTTATTTTGTTGAATGTCATTCATTGCAATTCATTACAGATGAGCTTTATTTGATGATTGAGCGCAGAAAATTAGGGAATACTAGCAATGAAAGCTAAGTTCGGTTAGCAATAGGTCAGATTGTATTGAAGTTAAATTGCCACATTTATCATTGCCAACATTTTCCGGTGACATGATTGAATGGCTTACTTTTTCTGACTTATTCAACGCAAGTGTTCATAAAAATGTAAATTTGACAAACGCACAAAAACTTCAATATCTTAAGAGTTCGTGCAAATCAGATGCGCTGAAAATTATTCAAGCTATTCCAATTTCAGAGAGTAACTACAAAATTGCTTGGGATTTGCTTGAAGATCGGTATTCGAATAGGCGTGAACTTATTAATACATTGATTAAGAAACTCATTAAGCAACCGAATATTGGTGATTCGCAAAAGTGAAGATTTTTAATTTTTCTGTACCGACAGTTTGTAATTCAGCTTTCTCAGCTAAAGACTGGCAAACATAACTCCTTTCAGAGGGTGAATCACAAAGAATCCTTACGTTAAACGTAGAATTATTACTTATTATTTCTGCTCTCAACGTTTGGTAATAAATTAAATCTCTTGGAATATTCTTACTTCGGATTTCGGTGAAAAGCGAACTTTTGTTGTTTGTCGTTTCTGCTTTCATCTTTTGGCTTTTCAGATAATTCACACAAATATTCTAAATGTGACTGTGATTGACATAAATTATATCTGACCCATTTAGCTTTGCAGAAAATTTTTTTGTGTCCATTTTTCAAACAACGTTTGCACTTAAACTGGTCATACAACGCTTTGTATTTCTCTGGAATAGTTAAGCTACAATTTTTAGATGAATGTCGGTTATCACAAATTCAGGGCCCGACTTTGACCCAATGGGGCCCTGGGCAAAGCCGACTTTGGGGGGCCCCTCCAAGGACAGATCCAGAGGGAGGCCATGTGCCCTCCTCCTCCAGGAGTAGATTTTCACATGAACATGTGGGACACTCACCAAGGGCCCCCCCCCCCCATAAATTCGGACCGGAAATTCAAAAAATTTTCGACCAAAAAGTCAAACATTTGAAAAATAATAATAATAATAATAATGTGTTAATTAATTTACTTTTAATGTTAATAAATAAATTCAGAAAATTTTCTTTTGAAATGAATATAGTGGGTGCACTGTGCCCCACCCAGGATTTTTTTCTGTATCTGCCACTGCCCACCTTTACTGAATTAACCTAAAACCAAATTTTCAAAAATATGTACAACTTAATACTAAATTAGGGGGCCCCATAAATTTGGGGGCCCTGGGCAAGTGCCCCACTTGCCCATGCGGAAATCTGGGCCTGCACAAATTCGCACATGTATTCTTTTGCTGTTGTATTAAGCGTTGCTGCTGAAGATATTTTGAACGTATTTGGACTATAACGTTTACTGAAATTCCCAAAGGTTTTCTCTTCGGTTTTTGACACCCTGGGTTTATTTAAATTAACACATAATGACTTTTCTCTCGCTTCTATCTCTTTCTCTATAAATAACAACAAGTCTGTGACTGATGTCTCGCTATTTGTGTTTTGTCTATTAAAATTTAACACTAAATCATTTGTTATACACTTGTATAGAATAGGTAGCAATAAATTTCCATTCGATTTAACTGATTTATGTAAATATCTCTTAACTCGTGATTTACATCGAATAATGGATTTATTGTACTCAAGTGGATTCTCTACTTCTGCTTCCAATTCTTTTTCTGAACACTGAGAAACTATGACATCGTCAAGTTTCAGCAACTTTTGTTCTCTCTCAATCAAGACAGCAAGTGATTCTTGCAAAATGTCAACATTAGCCAATTCATTGGCCAACGCTTCATCAACTTTCTTAATTATTTTAGTTACACTACCTCTAATTGACTTTCGCACTTTTCTATTCTTCTGAATAGTATTTTCAGTGCTCATTTTTAATATTCACTAATAACTTGTAAAATGGAAACAAAATAACTCACCCCTTTTTGAAGAACAAGTAATTATTTTACCGCGTCACACAGATTCACTTTTTAATCGTATTCCAAACTTCGCGGCCTGATATGCACCACAAAATTATATGGAATTCATACCATATATGTTGCACTCATACGTCGTCTCTATCGGTGGTTCTTGTTTAGTTATTGACATCACTCTCCAGATAATAAACAATCTCTCTTTGAATCTTGAATATTTAATTATATACATAATATGTACAGCTATATACATTATACACTTCGAAAATCATATTAATTCGATTACTCTCTCTCGCAATACAACCTTTCTCTACAACGTCAAACACTCATCTGCGCTCAACACTCGAAGCGCCCTCTACAGTCTATAGGGAATATTTGCCACACAAATAGCCAAAGTGCAGTGGAAAGGACCGTCTTCTCCCATACAAAAAATGCACGGATGTCAAAATCGAAAACTAAGGTGATGCTGATTGCATTTTTTGATTACAAAGGACTTATTTACCACGAATAAGTTCATGAAAATCAAACAATTATCAGTATTTTTACAAGGAGGTGCTTTTTAGATTAAGAAACAGGATAAGGCGAGTTAGGAAGGAGCTGAAAGAAATAAATATTAAGTAAAATGTAAATAGGTTAAAGTTAACTAAACAAAGAATTAGTAACAATAACAACATTTTATTTCCCAACAAAGTTGGGCCAGGGTTTACGTTCAAGATTCAAGAGTAAAAATCTTCCGAGTCATCATGCTCGGCCAAAACAACAAGAAGAAGTGACAAACCGCGACAGACACCCCCAGGGCATTGACCCGTACAGCGCTATCTGGCGGTGAAAACATATATATTCCCAACAAACTGGGCCGGGCTGAACAGCAATGTTCAGGACAATACTTATTACAACATTTCAAAATAATTTTAGGTTCAAGAGTTCACATTTCAATTACAATTTCTCAACATTTGAGTTGAGACCAAAACATTCAAAACTTCCAATTAATGTTCATGTTTCCAAAAAATCACATTTCAATATAATATTAAATTCAGAAAATTAAGTTTCCAATTAATGTTCATGATTCCAAAATTATACAATCAAAATATACATATTAAATTCAGAAATTCAAGTATACCTTATAATTCAAAATTATAAAAATTTAAAATTCAATTATGAATGAAGTATTTTTTAACAAGTTAATAAGTTAATAATACCCAAAGACTAACAATCTATAACAAATGTAACACAACCTATACAAGAATTAACAATTTACAATCAGTAAGGAACTTACTATTCTCACTTCATTGGAGATCCTTAAAAACACTTACCTAAATACTATATTTTTACACATAACTACACGTTCACAAATGGAATCATTCTTAAAATTTCGCTACAAATAAACATACAATAAATATTATATACATTTTATATACATGAGACATTTGAACTACAGTTGTAGGAAAATGATTACATTAACACTCTAAATTTACAAGTAGTTGAACTGGTCGTTTAATTGTTCCTCTTTCAGTTTTAATTTCACAACTACGAATACGACCATCTCTACCTGGAAAGGTTTTTACAATCCTTCCCAATCTCCACATATTTCGTGGTAAATGTTCATCATGAATGATCACAATGTCATTTTCTTTCAAATCACCTTTAGACTGCTGATTTTTATTACAGTTTGCAGATTTCAAGTTCAATAAATAGTCTTTAGTCCACTTGCGCCAAAACTGATTTAGCAGTCTTTCGCGATACAAATATGCTTAGCAAAGTTTCTTTACGGCTTTGACCCACAATGTTATTGAATTTAACTGGAGGTAAATTGGACACTTTATTACCTATTAGGAAATGATCGGGTGAAAGTGGTTGTGGATCATTGAGACTATCAGGGACATATGTCAGTGGTCTTCTATTGACCACCGCTTCAATTTCAGTTAGCAAGGTGTGAAGTTCGTCCACACCTAAGGATGTTCGTCCAAGGGTTTTTCGTAGTGGCAGTTTCACGGAACGAACTAGTCGCTCATAGAAACCGCCCCACCAAGCCGCTTTCTCGGCAATATATCTCCACTGGATACCTGAGGAAGCATAATACGTTTTAACGTCTGGATGACTTATTACCTTCCACACCTTTTTAAGTTCTGCATCTGCAGCCTTGAAGGTAAGAGCGTTGTCCGAATACACAACTGAACAGATTCCTCTTCTCGAGACGAACCTGCGAAAAGCTAAGAGAAATGAGTTAGTTGTTAAATCTCTCGTTAGTTCTAAGTGTACAGCTCTTGTAACTGCACACGTGCACAACAAAATGTAGAACTTGGTATGCTCATTTTTCACATAAAGTGGGCCAGCAAAGTCTAACCCAACGACATCAAACGGTTGTGACTGTTCGATTCTTGCAGCCGGTAGTGGAGCCACAACTTGATTTACAGGTCGAGCATTCATGCGTCTGCACATAACACATTTTTTTTTTAGTATGTTTTTTACATACTGTCTACCTTTTATCATCCAGTATCGTTGTCTAATGTAAATGAGAGTACTTGATACTCCGGAATGATACACCTTTTCATGTGCATCAAGAACAATAAGTTCAGCTAATTTGCTTTTAGGAGGCATGATTATCGGGTGCTTTTCATAGTAGCTCAATGAGGATTTTTGGAGTCTGCCTCCCACTAATAAGACGTTATCTTCATTTAAGAAGGGATTGAGCTCGAAAATGTTAGAATTTTTAGTAACTGGTTGTCCCAATTTTAGATTATGAATTTCCACTGCAAAATGTTCAGCTTGCGTTTCTCTAATTAATCGAATTTCTCCAGAGAATATTTCTTCAGCTGTCAAGGTGCCATTTCTTTTCGGTAAATGTTTTCTTGCATTATGAATAAATCGCATTGCCCATGCGATAATTCTAACAGCTCGACTTAATTTGCTGTAATTTTCAAGATCTAAAAGGGGTTTGTGATCGTCGACACTAGCTTGCAAAATAGTAATGTCTTTTACATCCTTTTTTCTCTCTAACATGGATTCGGAATTCTGCGTTATATTTCGTACACTTCTTTGCCACATACAGTCTGGTTCACTCAACCAATGTGGCCCTGACCACCAAACCTTTGACGACAACAAATATTCTGCGGAACAACCACGTGAAAGAATGTCAGCAGGATTTGAAATTCCATCACAGTGCTTCCAACAAGCCGGATCTGTTAGGGACTGTATTTCAGTCACCCGATTTCTTACAAATTGTTTCCACCAACTCTTTAAAGCCTCTGAATTAGAACTAAATTTCCTTAAATTCATCCCTGCATCCCTAAATACTTTACATGCTTCAGAACTAAGCTTGAAGGTTTGCTCAAGAGTATCACCCCCATAAAAAAGATCATCTACATACACCGAAGTATTTAGCATCTCATAAACATCGGGTTTCTCTGGGGCTATCTTAGATATATGATAATTAATAGTACTAGCCAGAATGAAGGGACTGCATGAAACGCTAAATGGTACTCTAGTCATCCTATATGGTTTCAAATTAAAATCCTTATCAAAATACAAAAATCTCAAAGCATCTCTGTCAACTTCCGCTATTCCAATTTGATGGAATGCTTTCTCAATATCTGCGGAAAAGGCATATTTAAATTGTCTGAAACGCAGTATCATATCTAACACTGAAGGATTTAAATTCGGCCCAGGAACTAAACAATCATTAAGGGATGCGGCATTGTTTTGTTTTGAAGAGGCATCATAAACTATTCTTACTTTAGTTGTCGTAGAATTTTTTCTTACAACTGGGGAATGTGGCATGTAATAAGCTTTGTCACTGCTACTTTCAAAACTACATTCTTCAATAATTTGGTTATCTAACTGATCACGTATTATTTCATTATAATGTTTACGAAGCCAAAATTTTTTCCTTAATTTATTTCCTAAAGACATTAAACGACTTTTCGCGTTTTCAAAATTATTACTTAAGGCTTCATGATTTTGTTTCCATAACAAGCGAGAAACATATCGCCCATTATCAAACTGCAATTCCCTCTGAAATTGCTGAATAACCGATTCATCGGAAACCTCCTGTTTGTTTTCTGTCAACCCCAGTGTGTCCAGAGACCAGAACCGCTTTACGATGTCATTAATCTCAACATTCTTCGACGCGTCGGCAAAATACTGTACACCGATATTCATCACAGCTGCGTTCTCCAAGAGCTTGTCGTAGCCTCCACCCTGAATAGTCCACCCAAACAAGGTGTCAGTTGCGAACAAATTATTGCCTAGTTTCTCCTTCCCCACAGCCAGGACATTCCAGTAGTAATCCGCCCCCACCAGAATTCTTATCTCCGATTCTTCTCCGCTATCGGCTAGCTGCAGCCCCTTTGAATCTAAGATTTCACGAATGCTTTTAGTTGGTACTTTTCCAAAGGCTCCTGTTATAGTATCTGTTACAAGCGCTTCAATTATTATGGATTTTTGGGGGAACTTAACATTTTTAAGATTAATTTGAACGACTTCAAAATCCCGTTCACGACCTTCACTAAACCCAAATGAATAAACATACAGTTTTTCTTTTCTCAAACATCTTAAATTTAATTGTTTAGCTAGATCGGCTCTAATAAATGATTTCTGGGATCCTCCATCCATTAAAATCCTAACGGTACTATTTTTGTTCGTGTCAACATTTGCTGCTAAAACTGAACAAGTCTGTAAATATACCCCCTTACAAGTATTTTCGGAATTTAAAGACAAAGATGCAATAACAGACTCTTTGTCCTCCGTTGGTATATCAATATTAACTTTCCTACAGAATAATTTGTTATGACTTGAACTATTACAATTTTGGCAGGGAGAAATTTTGCTTCTACAATTTGGAGACATGTGTGTTTTTCCAAAACATTTATAACACCTACCCTGAATTTTCAAAAGTGTTCTTTTATCCTCGTCGGATTTTTCGCAATCTACAACACTATGGGAATTTACTTTACAGAAAAAACAGTATGGTTTAATTACTGTAGTAAAGGCAGACGCAGTTGGGATATTTTTACCCTTCAAATAACTATTTTTGTATAAGAATCCCGTTTTGTTTTTCTGATGGAAATCGAAATTATCTTTCGTATTACAGTCTTTACTAAATAGATACGACGCTTCCCTGCATTCAACTTCTTTTCGTACGAAATCTATTAACTCTGAAATATCAAAATCTGAATTAGACTTTCGTTTTCTGTTATACTCTAAACTTAACTCCTCTGGTAATTTTTGCAGTATTATTGGGCATAACAAGTTACCGTAAGAGCCCGACGTCACATTTAAAGACTGTAGACTCCTAATCTGAATTTCGCAATTATCATAAAACGTTCTGAGGGCTTTTACATTACGAACATTTTTTACAGGATCTACCGATAATAATTGTTTTATATGTGAGCTGATTACCATGTCATTCCTTCCAAACCGCTGCTTTAGCAATTCAATAGATGAATCATAATTTTCATTTGACAAGGAGAACCCAGAAACAGCCGCCAAAGCCGGACCTCCCAAATACATTTTTAAATAACTAAATTTTTCAATTTTAGTTATGTCATCATTATTATGTATAGTTATTAAGTACTGGTTCCAAAAATCTAACCAACTGCTAGGATCCCCAAAGAATTTTCCTATAGTTAATTTAGGAAGTTGGATGCTTTGTTTAAATGTATTTCCGGAAGTTGAAGCAACCGAGGTCTGAGAGTTCTCAACGATTTTACTTTTGTTTTCATTATTGAGCTTCTTTTTTGCTCTAAATGACCAGATCGTAATTTTCTCTTCGTACTCTTGTACACAAATTAGTTCTTCTTCAAATTCCTTTTCAGTAACATTTAAATTCAACTCTATTGCTTTATCTAATTCTTTTAAATTTTCTGATTTTGTTGATAACAAATTTAAATTTTCTTCTAAAACTTCACAATCACAGTCCTCACTTTCGATTTCTGATTGTAGTTTATTTAAAATTTTGGACACAACGGTCCTTATTATTTTTCTTTTTGATTTTAGTTTTGACATATCTTCTTCCATATTTAAAAATATAATGTCCTACCTTATTCAGACGTCTTCAAGATCCATGTATGGTTTTCAATAATCCATTTTCAATTGGCACAATTTTAATACTAAGATCGTGCCCCACGTTGGGCGCCATGAAAGAAATAAATATTAAGTAAAATGTAAATAGGTTAAAGTTAACTAAACAAAGAATTAGTAACAATAACAACATTTTATTTCCCAACAAAGTTGGGCCAGGGTTTACGTTCAAGATTCAAGAGTAAAAATCTTCCGAGTCATCATGCTCGGCCAAAACAACAAGAAGAAGTGACAAACCGCGACAGACACCCCCAGGGCATTGACCCGTACAGCGCTATCTGGCGGTGAAAACATATATATTCCCAACAGGAGCTGTTTGATTCTGGGCAATGGTTTCTTTTACACGATAATGCTAGGCCCCATACAGCAAATTCTGTACAACAATATCTTGCTAAGCATTCAACTATAGTGGTAAATCACCCATCATATTCTCCCGACTTATCGCCAGCTGATTTTTTCCTTTTTCCGAAGCTTAAGATGGCCACGAAAGGACAGAGATTTGAAACCGTCTCGGATATTAAATCAAATGTTACCCGTATTTTGCGAACGGTTAGTTCCAACACCTATAAACAGTGTTTCGATGACTGGAAGAAACGTTGGAAAAATTGTATAGACACTTTTGGCGATTATTTTGAAGGAGATAAGTTTATTTGAAGGTGAGTAATATTTTTCTTATTTATAAAAAAATGTCCGGTTACTTTATGGGCGCACCTTGTATATAACAAGAACTATATAGTATATATTTATATATATGTTTGTGTGTGTGCACATCTGCAGTCACTTTGTATGCAGTACAAAATCTTTTATTTGAATATTATAAAACTTTAAAGGATAGGCTTTTGAAATCCTGAATACAGGTATAGCGAGTGTCACAACCAGCTTCATAGTTACGAGCTTAGTACTTTTTCATGGGGATGCTCCACTGGGTATGCTCGGTTCAAATCCCGGCGAACGCCATTTAATTGCTTCGTGTCTAGGCCAGATATAGGCACGTTGAATCCGTAGACCGCAAAGTACTTCTATGAGGTCAGAGAAGGTGACAGAAGCTACGAACCCCCCGAGATGTAGCTTCTAGAGATGCTCGGTCAAAATTAAGGTGACACCAAGGGGTGGAGTAGGATCCCCTATACCAGGGGTCGGCAACCTGCGGCTCGCGAGCCGCATGCGGCTCTTTTGATGTAAAGTTGCGGCTCTCCAATTCCATACGAAAAAATTAATAATTTACAATCAAAACCCTTAAAAAATAAGAAAATATATTTTTAAGTACCTAATTTCTCAATAGCTTCTATTTTCATAATCGTTAATTACAAATCGTTCCGCTTAATATGACCGTAATGAGATAAATTTGAACTACTGTTTTGTTCTTAGAGATGAGACTCCGTGACCATGTATGTTTATCTTTCAGCCAATTGCATTCCATTTCCGTCTCACCCAAATAGCCACCGTCTAGAGTCTAGACGTTTCGTCTGGACTCTAGACTTGGTGTCAGTCAGTCATCCTCGGATAGCGCGATCGACGTTACGTTGCATGTGTGTTAATTTAATCGCTTGCGGTTTTTGCTTGTCTATTCGCTTGTTGTTTCAAGAAGAATACGATTTAGAAGCGAATTATATTCTCAAAGGTATGTACGCGTATAATATAATAAAATCAGTAACTTAATTGGATTACATATCTGTTAACGAAGTAATAATGGTAAATAAATTGTTTGCCGTTTTAGATAGCTAAGTAAAATTTTTAAAAATCATATTTTCAGCTCCGCCGCCAGCATGGCATCTGGTAAAAAAAAGAAGAACTGAAGAAGAAAACCGAGAATTCAATCAGGATTGGGCGGAGTCGTTTGCATTCATATGCAACACAGATGGCCTTCCGACTTGTCTCATTTGCCACGAAAAACTCGCACACAATAAGAAGTCAAATTTGGAGAGACACTTCACTACAAAACATATCCAGTTTGCTGGTAAATATCCGGTGACGCAAGAAAAAAAGCTGTTGAAGAGCTCCAAAAAAACAACAACAGCCAAGTTCCATGCTAAGTAACTGGGTGCAATCTTCCAATGTAAATCTGGCAAGCTTTGCAGTATCATTAGAAATTGCAAAAAGAGGAAACCATTCACAGATGGTGAGTACTGTTATGCTGATTGAGGGACCGTAACGTGTTCAAGTGATGTATATTTTTAAGTTTAGAAATTTGTATCAACTGATGAAGATGTATGTGTAGTATATAATCGCACTTCAGTAAAAATATGTAAGGTGGTGGCTAAGGTTCATTGTTTGGTTGCCTGGTGAAATATTTAAATGTTAAAATATTAAAAAAGAAATGTAAATATCCCTCTTTTTCCTTGTCCCGTAAAATCCTACAATTCTTTAACTAACCCCTGTCTTGCTTTTACTATGCAGAAATCTGATACAACTTGTTTTACCATTTCGGGTCGGGCGTTCGTTGCTGGATCCACACTTGAGGGGGAAAGCAATATGGAAACCACAGTCCAAAGCAATGCGAGTGGAATCTTGACTCCCACAGGAGCAGGCTCCCTGCACCCCTTCCAAAGCGCCGGCCCTACACGCGGATGGATACAGCGTTGATAGCCGGCGACGTTCGCAGCGAAAAAAAAAACAAGACTAACAAGAAACCAAGAATTGATGCACGAAAAAAAATAATGCGTCAGGCAACGGCAATAAATGTGAAAAGATACAACCGTTTGAGATATGTGTCGAGCTGTGATGCTTGGAGCGCTTGCGCACTCTTTACTTGTACCGCACTTGAAGCGCGCAAGCTTTTAGGGGTGAAGAAAATTAAGCTGTGCTCCGCCGTGAGCGGAACAAGAAGAGAACATTCTCTACCCTGCTAGCGATATAGACGGTCGTCTCACTCCCGTTCGTAAGATGTACCGCATCAACCCGTGGACTCCTGTCGCCTGATCCCTGAGATGTAACTGCAGAAGAGTGGAACGGGGCATGCCTCAGTCTATTCCTTTCTATCTCCCCTTCCTTTCCTTTTTCAACCTTATTTTTAGTTAGAATACAGCCGGCTTAGGTAATATGCATTTTAATTATAACTATATTTTTTGAGCTCATTTAAGGTAATAAGGAATAATAATGTGTCACCAGCACCTTACTAAGTGTAAGATGTATATTGCAATAATTCAATTGTTAAAAATGTAAATTAATGAGGCTTTGTTAATAAGATTAATGGATATTTTATATGTGGTTAAATCTAGTAAAATTGTTGTTGCCTCTAACCTAGAATTCTGTCGTTTTGAGTTGGTTTTTCTTGTCATATCACCATATTAACATTTTAGCCTGACTATATGTTTAAAGTTAAAAAAATGCTATACGATCACGCCATTACACTCGATGTAGTGTTGGCCAGCTTTAAATTAATGCTGCTTGGCTCAGTCCAATTTAATTTAGCAAAAGTTCAATCCCATAAAATAGGAAGTAAACTAATTGATAACAAAGAGACAGAAAGAAGGTATTAAAAAGCAAGTGCATTATTTCAGTTCCGTTATGCTTTACCCCTTTTGGGTTTATCTCACTATTTGTCTTAACGACAAGAAAAAAGAACATAACAGTACGTCAAAGATTGTTTTATACGTGCATCTGAAGAACTGTTTCGTGATTTTAAAAACAAAGCAGAAATCATGAAAAAAAATCAAAGATTTGCCATTATCTGCTAAAACAGTACAAGATAGAACTGCTAAAATGTCTTCAAATGTAACACATATGCAAGTGGAAGACATTCAACTGGCTTCTGCCTTATCACTTGCTATAGACGAGTCTTGCGACATAAAAGACACGGCACAAGCTACCCTTTTCGTCAGGTATATGTCGTCCCAAGGTCCAAAAGAAAAACTGCTAGGATTGCTACCGCTCTCAGGGCAAACTCGTGGAGAAGATATAGCAAATGCTGTGCAAAAATGCCTGGAAGACAATGGAATCGATATAAATAAAATCGTTTCTATAGCAACTGATGGAGCCAGAAGTATGACAGGAATACATAGAAGGGTAACATCAATTCTTCAGAAAAAAATAAACCACGAAATCTTAACGCTCCACTGCATAATTCATCAAGAAGCGCTTTGTGCCCAAACATTTCCGGCGGAAATAGTTGAGGTCATGAACTTGGTAATTAAAATTATTAACAGCATCTTGGCAAAAGCACTCTACCATCGCCTGTTTAAAGATTTCCTTGAAGAAATAGATAGCCAGTTTTCTGACCTACTTCTGCACAATAAAGTGCGATGGCTTTCCAGAGGTAACGTATTGCAACGTTTTGCTTTGTGCTTGAGTGAAATAAAAACATTCCTCAATGGAAAAAAGCATTGACCATCCCGAATTGGAAGAAGACAAATGGCTGCAAAAATTCAACTTCATGGTAGATACCACAATGAAACTAAATGAACTAAATCTATACCTGCAAGGAAAGGGCAACCCAGCCTACGCCTTGCTTGAAGAAGTAGTTTATTTCTAAAAAAAATTACTTCTTTTTGCTGAAGACATGGAGAGCGGTAAATTACTTCATTTTAAAAATCTGAAGCAATATCGCGATGAGACCAATGCAACTATTGACACGAATTACTTCAGCATAGCTTTAAAAAACATGAAGGATGGATTCGCTGAGAGATTCGAGCAATTCAAAACAAACAAAAGTACTCTCGCGTTCATAGTAAATCCTCTCGACACAAATACAAATGAGATCAACATTGAGCTATTTGGAATTGATGCTGGATCGCTTCAAATGCAATTGCTAGATTTGAAAACCAAAGACTTGTGGAGTGGAAAGTTCACAACTCAAGAGCAAGTTGGAAGAGTTGGAGGTCCAGAAATGCATGCACATCGCGCAGCACAAGTGGGCAGCTCTAAAAGAAATCCCGCGTGTTGAGACCCTTATATTCGGCGCATGGAATAGTCTTCCAGAATGCTACAGTGAGGTGAAGAAGTTGGCATATGGAGTGCTGACGATCTTCGGGTCGACATATTCGTGCGAGCAAGCGTTTTCTTGCATGAATATAATAAAAAGTAAAGTTAGAAGTCAACTAACAAATAAAAATCTAGAGTCGTGCTTGAAACTTAATACAACAAGTTATAAGCCAGATTTAATCAAACTTTCAAAAGGCATGCAAAGCCCATGCTCCCATTGATGTAACTATCTATATTTGTGTTTTTATATGAATAAATATTATTCCGTATTTAAAGCCGTTTATTTTAAATCAAAAATCAAATATATATAAGCAAATACTATAATATTGAAACGAAATTTTTAGTGGCTCTTTGAAAACTGGGAAATTTTGTAAATTGTAACTTTTGGCTTTTCCGTTTCAATAGCTTGCCGACCCCTGCCCTATACGGTGCCCTCATTGAAGCCATCTAACTATTCTCGCAGATTATGTGCATTGGAAAACAACATTATCATTATTTTGCATTGAAGATAATTATATAACATGGATTATTTGTAATGAAGCAGATAATTTCTATCCAGACTTCTTACCAGAATGTTCTTTAAAGATTATTCCTCTTTTCAAAAGATGAATTATCTTAACAAAACATTTCTTCTGGAATGAAGCACCAGACCTCCGTACCCCTAAGAAGTGTTATTTTTTTATCCTGGGGCAGCGCTTATCATGAAGACATTTGCCCATGCACTACAGACTACACGATAACTGATAGCTACCTCACACTAAGGATATACCCAATGGATGAAAAGACCCACTTAGGAGAATACAACGCAGGAACCCATGTCTCGGCGGGATAAAATCGCTTGCGGTCATCAGCATACATGGCGTGTGGCTCTATAGCATGTATTTTACATGTTCCAAATTTAATCATAAATGCTTATTTTAAGCTCAAAACTAGCACTACAGGGGATTTTTAAACTAACGATCGAATATTTAAAAGTAAAACCTCATCTGTTTTGCATTGGTAAAAATGTTTAAATAAGTAGTTCTTTTAGAAACTTTGAAAAAACGTGTGGAGAAAGTCCTTTAAAAAATGACGTTGGTAGACTATCGGCTTGGTTTCGAAGCCCTGTTCTAGCAGACGGTGGTTATATTTGTGCTGTTAGGAAGCATATGTCAATCATTTAACGCTGGAAAATATTCGACATCATCAAATGATTAAATAAGATAATATGCATAGAACAGCCTGTGTTGATCCCCTCCCCCCTTTTAAAAAAGGAGGGAGGGAATGTGAGAGGAGTTGTTGAAAATAACACTTCATCATATCATCGGAATCGAAGTTTCGATCTGATTAGCCCTTGAGCACCAAAAGATGATAGCAGCGTTCCAAACCTACCACGAAATCGCTGCCTTAAAGTTTGTGAACTCGGGTTACAATCCCAGTCTCGATTGACGGTCTCTATACACCTATTTTAAGTCCAACATTTGTTCCACATGGGTCCTTGAAGTGCATACCTGGAAATGAATCACGTGTCTATATCATAGATACTGATGAAGAATTGAACTTTTCGATTCAAGTTTAAAAGCATATCCTATCCTCTATATTTATGTAATCATCGATATTGAGCGATATCCCTAGAAGAAAAATAACTACAAGATAAAAAGAACTTTTTATATACCATGTTTTTAAATTTTCTGTTGAATCATAAAAACTTGACAATTCTATGTTTTAATAAATATTAAAAAAAAAATTTTGATGAATTATCCCATCAACTTGAAAGAAAATGAAGTTAATTGGTAGTTAACTTGCGTTTAACTTTTCGTTACCGTCCCGGCCGATAGATGGCTGTACCAATCTACAAAACAAAATTAAGTGAAAATGTATTGAAATATACTTAAAGATGGCTAAAAGTATTAAAAAAATGCATTATCATCGTGTTCTGAGCTATTCTAAATGTTTCAAATGTCTAGCTAGTCGGGAAGTTAGTTAAAAATCGATTGCAAGATTTGTAAGGGACAAACACACACAAACAAACAAGAAAACAAATTCATAAAAACATGGTAATAATTACGGGCGATTAGAAATTGACGCCAATGGGATTCATTGTAGCTCCCACGACCAAAATAAATTCACAAGTAAAATTACTCGTTTTAGTTTTTTTTATGAATGAGAATGTTTTATCTAATTTGCAGGCAATAGCGATGCACAGTGTAAACATGAAATACACTTGGGAAAATGCTACAAGTTTCCTCAGCCAGAGATTTGTAGTAAATGCTTCGATTACTGAAAGACAGAATAAGTTTGGTTTATCTAATTTCACCAACGCAACCCGGGGTTGGTTGTTTGGTAGCTATCTCAATGCTCGAGGTTCTATAGGGGGTCATAGTTGGGAAGGGGGTGGGGATGTTATTTCTACTTTCAGAAGTCATGAAATGCTTTCTGGTTATTTTGCAGAAAAAAGGACAAGAATGTATTTCGAGTCTATGAGGTATTAAAAAATATGTCAGTTCATAAATTATATTGATATCTTTGATTTATTAACCCATAGAAGCTTAGTGTAAAAAATATATTTGGAGGGCTCAGACTTAAAGTGAACCAACTTCTCTTTTCGGGCATTTTGTACTACCAATACCATGATATTGTAAAAACATTATATTTTTAATGCAATAGTGAACCAAGTTCGTCCTATAAATTTTACCCCTCAGTTGGCAAGAGTTCTACGTACCACTGAATAGCAAATGACTTCCTTTCAGAGCTATAGTGGATCAAGTCCATTTTCTCAGATGTGAACAAGCAAGTGCTTTAATGGGTGCATTCTGAAATTTAACTTATTTCATTGCCCTGAACATACCTCAGAGTCAGTTCTGGAGAAATTATTTGCATCTTTTTGGAAATTGTCAGACAATTCAGAACAGAACGTTTTCTTGCGTGGTTTAGTACAGACCTCAAAGACTATCAGATCATGTCCAAAGGATGGCAGGGGCTAAAAGCAGGTTATTCCACTATTTTATTCCTGATGAAAATGCGAATGGGAGAGTTTGCAAGAAATTTTTCCTAACAATATTGAGAATCAGTTAGAAAAGACTGTATAGACGTTTCAGCAACAAGGATGTCTTTAGAGTGATTGACAGTAAGGAAAAGCAAATTCAAATAAAATGGATGATTCTGATGTCGTTGCCCACATCAAATCACCCCTTGCTACCAGAGTTGCATCTCACGAAACGATATTGCCAATAAAAAGTATCTGCATCTTAACCTAAAACATTAAAAAAATATGATTGCTATGTTGAGAAGTGTGCTGATGAAAGCAGTCATTGAAAGAAAAATACTGTCAACAAGTGTTTTCGAAAAAATTCAATTTACACTTTAAGGTTCCTTCCAAGAACACCTGTAGGTTGTGTGATGAGCTTATGCACAATATAAAAAATGAACAGGACCCTGAAAAGCTCCCCCCCCCCCAGCGTGAAGTGGAAAAGGAATTGCGTTGAGTTCGTGCATAGAGAGAGCAAGGCAAGTCTTTTAGAATGGCAGTAATTCAGCTACAAATGAGACTTATGCCTGAACATTTGTTCTTCAAAAGGCATTGGTACCGAAGACCATTATTCTTGCGTTTGCGAGCATTTAAAAGAAAATGCACAAACTTAAAAATTCATAATTTTATGATCAGGCTCTTTCGTGTACAGGGAAAACTAGAAATGTAAAAATAGCCTTTTCTTTGCTGAAATTATCAGCTTACACAAGAGTGTTTAACAGTAACAAACTCTCGAAGCATAAAATTTCAGAAAGTGAACCAAGTCCAGCTTCCCAATTTTATGTGGTGGCTTAGTTATAGCCGTATTTTTTATGACAATATCAATAAAATAGTTTAAAATAAACATAGCACTACATTACTGAAGTTGAATAAAGAGCCAAAAGTAAATGGTTAATTAATTATAATCGTTCAACTTTGAGACCAGTTTTCTCAGAACTGGCTCGCGGGGAGTTGGTTCACTTTAACTGTGAGCCCTCCATACGCGAAACGATAACTGAATAACTATGGCTGTGGTACATGGGGAAAAATCATTCGCATCAAAGCATCGTAGTTGCATGTTAGTGTATCATCCATTCAACATTCTTCTAAAAGCCGCCCACATAGAATAGTGGTTAACGTTATGAGTTGCCACGCAGTGGGCTTGTGTTCAGATCCCGATTACAACTTGATCGTTCCCGTATCGTCTCCCTCATAGGGAGCAATTTTGTCTCACCTATCTGGTGCTCTCATAATAAAGTAGCCAACAAGACTTCGCGGATCTTCATGGGACAATGTCAAGAAGTACCCACCGTCAGAGACAAGCGCCTGCCGCATTGGGGAAAAACTGACATTCGTCTGAAATAATGATGAAAGCTGTATGAAGAATCTCTTGTCTTTTACTAATTTCTACCCGAAAAATGAGAACAAATATTTTCCCCATTTACTTTATATTTTCCCAACGTCATAATTACTGTACGTCTATAGTTTTAAAAAACTACTTACTCCGAGCAAAATATACAGTTTCGAATTTGGTCTACGTTTTTTGACGTCTCTATCTAAGAATTTGATTTGGAAGTCAAAACCGCGAATTTATGTGTTAGGTTGTAAGCATAAATTATGTTATTGAAACCAAAACCTCTAAATTGATAAATTGAATCAGGGATGAAAATGCCTTCGAAATTCACAATACTATAGATTGAAAGAAAAAACAAGAAAAGGAACTAGAAAACAACCAAAACTATGAAATAAATTGTAATGAAATATTTGTAACTTACTAGCTGAATACCCGTGCTTTGCTATGGAGTACATTCAAATTAAATACAACGGTCAATGTATGCAGTTAATGCCAAAACAAACAAAAAATATTTATAATAAAAACAGCGGTCAGTGTATGCAATTAATGCAAAAAAAAATATTTATAAAAAAATCGTAACGGATATTTTTATAGACAAAATAATGTAGAAGAAAATAGTGAAATTAAATCTAATAGAACAGACTAAAGAGTATAGTACAGTTAATATAGTGCTGTTTGAGAAACATCTCTTTTACTGTATTTTAATATTTTTTTGGATAATGTCAGATCGTCTGCCGCATTAGCAAGAAAATAAATAGTTTTTTGTCAATTTATCTCGTTGTTATGCACTTGACGCAAAATTAATTTAAAGTATCTATCACGAAAAGAAAAGAAACCACGTGATTAGCATTTAGTAAATTAAATTCTAAAACTTAATCTTTAAAAATTCACCAAAAATCAGAAAATGAAGGTAAAGATTCGAAAAAGATTACATTTTAAAGGAATTTTTATGATATTTCTAGTGATATAAATTTTATAACCCCCAGATTATTACTTTTTAAATGCAAAATTTAAAGAATGTTACAAAAATAGCTTAAAAATTTAATTAAAAAATGCAAGATGAACTTTTCAAAAATCTTTCTTAGTGCACCCCTAAGAAAAGTCGCCATGGAAAATTTCAGCCCTTTAGGCCCAGTGGTTTGGTCTGTGCGTTATCTGTCAGTCAGTCAGTCAGTCAGTCTGTGACGGAACTGTTTTATATTTATATAGATTAGACATCCAATATAGAGAGAAATTATGATACGAACTGCTATCATAACCAGCGTCAGCATAACAAGTTATTAAATAAATGAATAAAAAACCTAAAAAAAAAACCCTGTCTGGATGAAATCACAAAAATAGGTAGCAGCAAGACTTGAATCATTATTTTACACACACAACACACACATACTTACATACCTACATACATGTATATATATATTAGTGTGGGTCTAAAAAAAATTTTCTTTTTTCGGAATGGTTTAGTGCGGAAAAGTTGCCTATTGTAATAAGAAGAAAAACGACATAAAAAAATTAAAATCGGTTAACATTTTCCGTTCGCGCATCATATTTAAAATTTATAAAAAATTGCAGGAATCACGATATTTTTGTAATTTTTTTCTGTTAGTTAAAACTTTTAAAATAAACATGCTTTAGTTTTTTTATGATTTTTTAATGGTTTAAATAACCTAAATAAATTTAATTCTGATTAATAATCAAATTTTTCCGTTGGCGCAACGTCTTAGAAAAAACAGAAATTTATCAATATTTCCCAATTTTCACTGTGCTACTCTTCGCTCGATTTGCTAGAACAAAACGAACTAGAACTCACTTGAAATAGGTCGAACTGGTTTAAACTAGATTGAACCGTGGAATGGTCCCTCCCTACTCTGCCTACCTGAAAATGAGAAGGCCGCGATCTTCAAGCGAGCACTGACTGGCAAAGAAGTTCCTAAAATAGGAGACTACTCGGAAATTGATGACAGTTTTATTGAAGACTCGGAGTATGAGGAAGATGAATACAAACCAAGTACATCGACTGAAAAGCCACAATGGCAAACGAGAATTCAACTTAAAGCAACAGCGCTAAACAGTGATCAGTTCATATTTTCTGATCGGACAACAGCTCTCATAGCGTCATGCCACATGTACACATTCACGATCGCGCCACCTGCAAGATATTCGCGAGACATTAGTCACGCTCCTGCATCGACGCGAATGACCGTTCTCACATTCGCGCCTCTTGTTGTCATTTGAGCTTGCGTCAGCCAGTTGAAAAGCGAATGTGTGAACACTGACTTACATCTGCCACCATTTGCCCTTTGACTCGTGCCAGAAAAACCGCTCCCGAAGCGAGCGCCACGATTGGCGAGGAGAAACGGCGAGAACACCGTTTATACATTCGCCTCCTGCAATTCGACTCGCCGCTATCGCGACTGTGTAAATGCAGTGTCAAGTGTTCTGCGAGACGTATGGATGATAACCGACACAGATTCTTCGTGTTAGGACGGATTTGAAAAGTCAATATGCACCTCCTGAGGAAAGTTGGGTTTTTTACTTTGACGGACGAAACGGTGATACTTTTATCGTCGAAAAATTGAATGCCAAGCAATTTCACAGGAATGTGAAAGAGCACTATTCTCTTATCCAGGAATCTGGATCAACTTATATTCAACAAGTATCTCCTTCCTCGAGTTTATCAAATGATATAACTCAGAGCATTATTTCTCGTTTTTTTGAACGATCAATATCACTAGAAAAAGTAATAGGGTGTGATGGCACTGTAACCAGCACTGGATGGAAGAACTGTGTCATCCACCGACTAGAAAATCATGTAGGGCGCCCGCTACAGTGGAGAATATACCTCCTGCATTTCAATGAGCTTCCCTTTTGACACATTTTCCAACATATTGACCGTCAAACTGCAGGACCTAATTCTTTTAGTGGACCAATCGGGCAGGAGCTCACTTGCTGTGAAAAACTCCCTGTTGTTGATTTTGAACCCATAGATTGTTCGATCTCTGATATAGACAGGAATTTGTTGAGCAAAGACCAACAGTATTTGTTGGACATTTCAAATGCAATCCTCTTGGGACATTGTCCAGAAGACTTGGCAAATAGGGACCCTGGTCCTTTGTCCCATTCCAGATGGCTAACTGCAGCCGAGTCCTTAGGTTGTATATAACTTCATCAGATCCATCCGGAAACTTGAAAGAAATAGTTGGCTTCATCTTGAAATCATATATGCCTACGTGGTTTGCCACAAAAAAGAGCAAATATTTTACTGGTGGACCAAAACATGTCTTTCAAGCAATCCAAACATCAGGGTATTTATCCAACGAATTACTTCAAGTTGTCGATCCAGTAATTCAACGAAATGCATTCTTCGCGCACCCAGAGAATGTTCTGTTGGCAATGCTTGTTGATGAAAGAGAACATATTCGGGAGCTTGGTTACAGAAGGATCTTAAAAGCAAGACAAACCGCCCCAAAGAAGAAGACTTAGAAATTTCGTACCACCGAAGATAAACTTTTAAGCTTTCTATTTCATTGAAAATATTATTTGGAATTCTTGTGTGGTGTAACCTCCCCCAATGCTGCGGAACCTAAGTGAAGATGATACTTAACCATTCACGAATTCTGACACTTCGCCCATCAGAGAAATACTAAAGATTCCCTGTCACACCCAGGTTGTGGAGAGGTGCGTAAAAATTGTGACAGAGGCCTCGAATGTAGTATGTGGACATGAAGCTAGAGATGGCTATATCCGAGCAACACTGAAGTCTAGATCAGTTATGCCTCATTTCTCCAAAAAATCAGACTTTAAGTGTGTATAGATATAAAAATGAAAAGTAAAAATCAAAGTAAGTCAAAGAATCCTACTCTATGGGAAATCTTTGTAAATATAGATGTAAATATAATGTAAATACCACAACCAACAATTCGACGGGTGATTGAGTAGTGTGTGGGTAGAACTCGACGTGCAAACACCTCCGGATGTCGAGTTCTTGGTCGTTTTGCTCTAGCAAATCGAGAGAAAAGTTGCACAGTGAAAATCGCGAAAAATTGTTAAATTACTGTTTTTTCAAAGACGTTGCTCGAACGGAAAATATTAGATTTATGATAAGAATTTAATTTATTTGGGTCATTTAAACCCTAAAAAAAGCAAAAAAAACTAATGCGTGTTTATATTAAAAGTTTTAACTAACAGAAAAAAAATTACAAAAATATCGCGATTTTTGCAATTTTTATAAACTTTACAATGCGCGAACGGAAGATGTTAACCAATTTAAATTTTTTTCATGCCGTTCTTCTTATTTCAACAGGCAACTTTTTCGCACTAAAACGTTCCGAAAAAAAGATTAATTTTTTCGACCCACCCTAATATATATATATATATATATATATATATATATATATATATATATATATATATATATATATATATATATATATATATATATATATATGTGATAATAATCACATTTGGAAAATTTCGATGCAGTCGGGCACGAGGAGTGAATCATACAGTAAATCGCTGCGCACAAATTGGAGAGATGCAGTCGGGCGTAGCGTTGATCCAGGAAAGCACTGAAAACACTGACGAAATTTAGTAGAAACAAACATGGAGCCATTGATGAGAAACACACATTTCCGACGATATCCAGGAAATCACTTTTATTCAATCAGAAGGATCGCGAAGGCTGCAGCCGCCACATGACTTGTCCGGCGTCTATGCCAGGACGGGACGTAAAAACACACAGGAGCGGACAGCATGTCCGATAGCGACAAGAGTTAGAATCGAAGAGAGAGCGGACATCATGTCCGATAGCGACAAGAGTTAGCAACGAAGAGAGGGAAAAGTCTTGCGTTCATGCAAAATTAAATGGGTGTTTTGCGATATTTTCGCCAGAGGGCCTAAACTACTAAATTTTTAACTGGGCGACCTAGATTCGTGGAGTTCACGTGTCCACTTAAGCTTCCCGGGGATTGATAAATTCCGCGCTTGCGAGAGCTGAGACCTATGGCCTGGGCATAGGCTAAGTGGCCATAAGTTCTTGTAAAGTGGGGTTTTTTGACGTTACAGAGACATAAATTCAGAGTGTTTCGAGGGCTCTTCAAGAATTTTGACACTATACGGACATTCGGAATCTCATAAACTTTCGAACACTCATATCTGGGGATGTTATTGAGTTCCGATACCTCACATGCCTGCTTAGTGATCTGCAGGGCTGCGATAAATTATACTTACTTTACGTTTAGGTCGCAAATTTTGGAAAAGGGGTCGTGCTTTATTAAAAAGAGAATTTAGAATATGTTTTAAAGTAAAGTAATTTAGGACGTCGCGTTTTCCTGTTACACACACACACACACATATATATATATATATATATATAATTAATATATATATATATATATATATATATATATATATATATATATATATATATATATATATATATATATATATATATATATATATATATATATATATATATATTCAGTGGTTAAAAGCTTCAGCTGCCACACCACAGGTCCAGGGTTCCACCCTGCGACCGGGCAAGGTCGACTCATGCCTTTCTTCCCTTCAGTGGGTCAATAAAACGAAGGACCAAGCAAGCTTGGGAACTAACTCCCTCGGGGTCCCGCGTCAGGTTGACCACCGGACCGAGACATGCTGTACGGCACCCCAAGCCCACGGTCAAGAAAGCGGAGATGGGCACCACAGGCCTTGGTCCAGAATGGACTGTTGCGCCATTGGTTAGTTTTAGTTATATATATAGTTAGCACAAATCATTTACATTTTTGTGTCCCGTTTTTCTGTTACGTTTTTAAATTACATAAAATTTTCCTGCTACTCTTTGCCTCCCCTCTCCCCCCCCCAATAAATAAATAAATAAATAAAATAAAATAAATATATATATATATATATATATATACACTGCTGAAAACAAGTAGAGGAGCACATCGTTTTAACGAAATTACGCAAATACTTACACCGATAAATAACATAAAATAAATCATCCATAATTTAAAGCCTAGCAGGAAACAGAAGAAGAAAACTTCATATGCATATCAAAGTTCATGGCGTCAAAAACCAGAAAAAGAACATAAGGGCGGAAATCGGGATATTGCAGAAACGTCTGTTTCACTGCCTTAACTGTGAAATTCTATTGCTCAGTTATTCTTTTTGAGAAAAGGTGACTTGAAAATGTCTCAACAACGTGATTTACCGGAATCTATGGCATGGCGTATTATAGGCAGACTTGAATCCGGGCAAACACAACGTAGTGTCACGGACGCTGTTGGAGTCGCCAGAAGTGTCGTTGCAAGGCTGTGGAATCGATTCCAAGAAACAGGGAATGTTAGACGCCGACCAGGACAAGGTCGGCCACGCGCCACTACAACAACGGATGACCGGTATATACTGTTAACAGCTCGTCGAAACAGAACAGACAATGCTACTCAGCTGCAAAGACAGTTGCTCTTGGCAACAGGACGAATAGTACAGGAGATTTAGGTTTTAGGTGGAACTAATTCCCACAAAGACGGGGTTTGAATTTTTTAGTTCGTTGTTGCTATCTTTTTGACATACTAAAAGTCTAGAAAAATCTGAGTGTGCAAAATGCGTTTTTTGGCCGCCATCTTGAAAAATTTTTAAAAATTAAAAAAAAAATTAAAATATCATCTGTGGTATCAAATTACAGGGAATTTCATGCTGAAAAAGATTATGATATTGATTTTAAGAAACAAAAATAAATAACGAAATGGTGGCCGAAAAACTGAAAGCTTTTGCAGTGTTGAAAATCATATTTTTACTAACCAAAATGCGGGCCAAGATGATTTTGCGCCAATCCTTGTAGCTCGGAGCGCCAATCAGCTCGGAGAACCCTCCTCGACGAGCTACGTCACAAGGGTTGCTGTAATAGTAAGCTAACCTGTTCAGAAGGTCAAAAGTCAGTACAGAGATTTTTTTTTGTCTGCTGTATATCGTCGTTGACCGCAGTTATCTATTCCATATCTAACACGTGTTTGGTAACTATACGATTTTCTAATCTCCTTTTTTATAGTTTATATATTTTATTTAGGCTAAATATATTTATACATTGCATATTTATACATATATACAGCATAATATATTGATATATAATATATTTATAGTAAATTGAAATAGATTGAATTAGATTGTTACCCCAATTTCTCGGTATTTCACGCTGGAAAATAATATAATAATGGTTTTTAGAAGTAAAATGTTTACAAAAATTAAATTGGGGGTATCTTTTAGACACACTCAAAGTCTCAGAAAATCTGAGCGTGTAAAAATATTTAAATTCGATTTTTTTTCCAGTTCACTTCTTCAAGTATTGACGTCTTCTAATAAATTGAAGATGGCAGAAAGTAACTGCATCTTGTGCTCTGAAAGTGAAAGCGAAACTTCAAAGTGTGTTAGGTAGTCTACTAAAGGTATACAAGGTATCATCAGGGCAAGTAAAACCCGAAAAGACAATATCCATGAGTTATTTGAACCATTTCCTGATCACCCCGTGAGTGTCCATGTCGAATGCCGCCGTCTGTACACAAATCCCAATAATGTCCAGAGTTATATGAAATTCAAGTTGCATACTCAGGATGAAGCACTAGCCAGCTGCAGTAGAGTATTACGGTCGGATATACCAACATTTGCATTTAAAGAACACTGTTTGTTTTGTGGTCGCTTTATTACTGACAGTGAGAAACGCAATAAATCTGGCGTTATACAGGTCCGTACAGTAATATTTCAAAATTCTGTTATGAAGGCGTGTGTCAGGGACGAGGCTATGATAGCGCCCCTCCGCCTCTCATGCGCATAACCCTGTCGCCATTTATCGGCACAGCGCATCCTAAGTTCAGGTGAACGGAGAAACCCAATTACGCAGGTCATACCGACAAGCGGTAGCCTGACCCCTTACGAACGTCTCTGTTTTATTCCTATCCTGTTGTTTTGTGTGAGTGTTTTTGTTTGCGTCAATAAACGTTCGTCTTTGTGTTTACGAATGAAGATTTTATGTGTCCAGTTGTACATGACAAAAGAACCACGCCAGGTTACGACAGATTGGTGTCATATAGAGGGGTCATGTAAATAAACTGGACTTACTTTTACGGATATACTGAATGATAAACACGTTCATCTGAGAAGCTTTTTCAAGGTAAGAGCTTTAAGTTATCCATATTTAATGCATGCAACGATGGCGGACGATGATGTAAATAATGCTCAAAACGTAACAAAAACAAACGATGATCTTAAAATAATGCTATCTAAATTTAAGAAAGAAAGAAAAATCGTTCGAACTGCCGTCACTAGAATTACTTCATTGATTGAAACTGCTATTGCTGAGAACAATGTTGAAAATGTCGAAGAGCAGCTAGAATTTCTAAGGTTAAAATCTAAAAATTTGTCTGATTTAGATAGTAAAATTTGTGAACTCATAGATGAAAATAAAATCGAAACCGAAATTGAAACAGTTCAAGAATACGAAGATACAATAATAAGATGGAAGTACCGAGGTTCTAAATTTCTGAAAGGGAAAAATAGTATTGACAATTCTACAGATTCTAGCGTTTCTTCACAGAAAGAAAGCGATGAACAAAATGTTTCCCCACAACTAAGTGTTCGACTGCCCAAAATTGTAATGAACAAATTTTTCGGCAACCCATATGAATGGCAAACATTTTATAATTCGTATAACACGTCAATAGAACTAAACCAGAATTTATCGAAGATTGATAAGTTTAATTACTTGATAAGTTTACTTGGAGGTTCAGCTTTAAAAGTCGTTGAGGGATTTTCGTTGACCCCAGAGAATTACGATGAAGCAATCAAGCTCCTGAAAGCCAAATTTAATCGAAAAGATATTTTGATTAGCATGCATATGCAAAAACTCTTAAATCTAAAACCGGTTAAGAATTCGAGTGACATTTATGCATTAAGAGAATTATATGACACTGCTAACATACAAATACGTTCTTTAAACTCCCTGAATGTCAAAACAGAAACATTTGGAAATTTATTAGTTCCCTTATTGATGAAATCTATGCCAAAAGATATAGCTTTGGAATATTCGCGCAAAAAAGGGTCTGACGATAATTTTGATGTAGAAGATTTAATTGATTTTTTGAGAATTGAAATCGAAAGCCGGGAACGTACAGAGTCTTTAAATTCTGCTTATTTAGACGCAGGAAAAAATGGCGGAAAATTTTCGCGTTGGAACGACAGTTGTTATACATATAAGGCGCCATTCAAGGCCAAACCGCATAGCATTGATGAGTCAAAGAGGGTGAATCGGGTATCTGTGGTTGATGCTCGAGAATCGGGTTGTTTATTTTGCAATAAATCACATGAGATTGAATGTTGCCCGCTGACTCCCACGGAAAAAAAAGAAAAGTTAAAAGAAGCGAAACGTTGTTTTGTCTGTTACAAATTGGGCTGTAGAACTAAAAACTGCAATTCGAAAGAACGATGTGGTTCATGTAAGTCAAAATATCATGGAACTTTGTTACACGTTAATTATGAAAGGGGTAAAGATAAAGATGTCAAAAATGGTAGTATTTTAACCGCTCGCATTTCGTCTGACAAGTACTTTAACGTAAGCCCGGAAAACGAAAACGAAAGAAGTTTTGTTGACACTTTGCCAATGATTAAGTTGAAAGTAGATTCTAATATTCTAATCGGTGT
This sequence comes from Dolomedes plantarius, assembly GCA_907164885.2. Classification (NCBI taxonomy): domain Eukaryota; kingdom Metazoa; phylum Arthropoda; class Arachnida; order Araneae; family Dolomedidae; genus Dolomedes; species Dolomedes plantarius. Next base: position 43,968,170 of record OU015497.1, on the reverse strand, counting down.
TGCAGATTCTGGAACGCAAATATCTGTCGTCAAAAGTAGTTTAGTACCCGAAAAGTATAAAACACCTCATGGCAGTGTAGAGTTAACATGTGCTTTCGGCCAGAGTTTAAGAGCACCATTAATTAATTTACCATTAACAAAGGTAGAAGATGATTTAAAATTTAAAGAACCCATTTATATAACATGTGCTATGGTACCTACGTTGTCAAATGATTTATTGTTGTCTGTAAGTGCTTTAAATGAATTAAATTGTAACGTCAAAGAAGTAAATTTAATTTTTAATGAAAACGGAAGTGGTAGAGAAAAGGTATTGCAGAATAATGAAATGAAATGTGATACTCCAGATAATGTTGCATTTTATTTGATAGAAGATAGTAATTTTAATCTACAAATGCTTTATGATGATACAAGTGAGAACTTAAGTAATATTTCAGATGCTGGTAATGTGTATAAATGTAATGATTTAATCGAGAGTATTGTCGAGAGTACTATTGAATGTTGTGCAACTATGTCTAAAAACGTAAGTAAGGATGATTCCGTTAACAAGATTGATCAAAATGAAATATCTGATTCAGAAAAGTTTCGAAACGAACAAAAGGATGATAAAAGTTTACAGTCATGTTGGCAAGATGCCCAGAAAGGAATTAATCGATTATATGTGGTTGACAATTTTTTGTACCACCGAGATAAAATTTTAGGTGAACGCGTAGATCAATTAGTAGTTCCAACGTCTCGTAGAAAACGGTTGTTAGAGCTTGCTCACTCTAGTTTATGGGGAGGCCATTTACGGAAAAAGAAAATGGCCGAACGTCTTAAGTACTCCTTTTACTGGCCTAGTATGAAGACGGACATAGAAGAATGGTGTAACTCGTGTGTTGCCTGTCAGCTTCAAGCCAAGAAACGCCCATTTGATGAGGTCCCAATCACACCAGTTTCACGTCCCGATGAACCGTTTCAAGTGATAAATGTCGATTTAATAGGCCCCATGGAACCAAGTAGCCGAGGCTTCAAGTACGTTCTTTGTGCCGTGGATCAATGCACTAGATGGCCAGAGGCGATTCCGTTGACTGTGACAGCAAAATCTACATGCGACGCCTTACTACAGATTTTTACACGTACAGGAATACCCAAAATGGTTGCGACGGACCAAGGAACCAACTTTACGTCAGCTTTGACGAAAGAATTTTTGAAGAGACTTGGGTCATGCCCTAGATTCTCGACCCCAGGTCACCCAAGCTCGAATGGACTTGTTGAACGTTTTAATGCTGTTCTAAAAGGGATGATTCATCATACGATGAGAGAATATTCGGAAGACTGGGACAAGCATATTCCTTTTTTATTATGGGCTTATCGTGAAGTTCCAAACGCCACCACTGGAGTTAGCCCGTTTCAAATGCTCTATGGTCGACGACCAACAGGACCTCTGTCCATTTTAAAGTCAACTTGGACCGATGAAACCTTGATTCCCCTTGGACAGTTGAAATCAGTTACTGATTACTTAAACAATTTAAAGACGAAATTAGAGAATTCTGCAGAACATGCTGGTCTCACTGCTGCAGGAAAACAGGAAGCCTATGCACACTATCGTAATAGGAAGACCCGTCATAAAGAATTCAAAGAAGGAGACAAGGTAATTGTCCTAATTCCAGATAGTGACAATAATGTCTATGCACGATGGACCGGGCCGGCTACGATTGTGAAAAGGAAAAACACGTACAGTTATTTGGTGCAACTACCTGATAATGGCATTAGACATATCCATGCCAATAAGATAAGGGAATTCCAGGCATAAGCTAACAATGTCGGTGTTATTTATGATGCTGATGTTGACTTTGGAGAAATTGAAAACGCCCCCAGGATCACTCATTTAGACCCTGATCCAGAAGTGGACCTGACACACTTAGAACCTAGCAAGAGAATGGACGTTATAAAGATCCTTCGGAAACATTCCAGCCTTAGGTCAGGTGTTCCACGAATTGCTCACGTTGGAGAGCATAACATCAAATTGAAACCAGGAAGTGTACTGAAGAAGCAAAAGCCATTTCGAATCCCAGAAGCTTTGAAGGAAGAAGTCGATCGCCAGATTGAAGAATTATTACAACTGGGACTGATTGTACCTTCTGAAAGTGAATATGCACATCCAGTTGTATGTGTCTCGAAGAAAGACGGAACTGTTCGGTTATGTGTGGATTACAGATACTTGAATTCCCAGACTGAAACAGACTCATTTCCGATGAAAAATGCTACGGACTTAATTTATCAAGTGTCTAAAGCAAAGTACATCACTCTCATAGATTTACTGAAAGGTTACTGGCAAGTAAAGCTTAACCCTGATTGCCGGGACTTAACATCTTTCGTCACGCACCGAGGACAGTATGCATTTGTTGTCCTTCCCTTTGGATTACGTAACGCTGCCGCTACATTTCAAAGAACTATGAATAAGACACTTTCTAAGCACAAAGAGTACGCCGAGTCGTACATTGATGATGTTACGATTTATTCAGATGATTGGAATACGCATCTCAAACATCTTGACGCAGTTATGACGACCCTAGAAGAAGCTAACTTTACTATTAATTTTCAAAAGTGTGACTTTGCTAAAGGAAAGATCAAATTTCTTGGTCATATCGTAGGTTCCGGATCACACGAACCAGATCCTGAAAAAGTGCAGGCTATACAGAATTTAGAGCCGCCTAAAACCAAGAAAGATGTAAGAAGTATCCTAGGACTATTATCTTATTATAGAGCTTATGTTCCAAACTTTTCAGATATTGCTCGTCCTTTGACTACTTTAACTAAACGAAGAGCTCCAAACGATGTTGTGTGGCTAAACGAACATGATGTTGCTTTTGTTAATCTTAAGAAAGCAATATGTAACGCCCCTAAGTGTTATTCCCCGAATTTCAAGCTACCCTTCATAATATACGCAGATGCATCTTCTTATGCTGTAGGAGCATGTTTAGCTCAAAAAGATGAACAGGCCATCGAACATCCTATTGCATTTGCAAGCAAGAAACTGACTGAAGTGCAAGAAAAGTACGCTGTAATCGAAAAGGAAGCTTACGCCGTAATTTTTGCTTTAAAGAAGTTTGAGACTTATGTATTCGGCTCAGAAATTATAATCGTCAGTGATCATAATCCTTTGAAGTTCCTTACGAACTGTGCATCCCAAAGCCCCCGACTTCAAAGATGGTCTCTTGCTTTACAACGTTTTCATGCCACGATTACTTACCGTAAAGGAAAAGAACACTTGAATGCTGATTCCTTGTCACGTTTAAAAGCCGATCACTGGGAAGATAATTAATGACTTTTCATGAACTGAATGACTTTTAATGAACAATTTATTTTTCTTTATTATTAATCCTATATGTCTTGTCTTTTCCAGGAAATAGTAGATGTATCTCGCAGATGATGGAAAAGCTGTTTAATTTTTTTTTCTTATGTTTGATTGAAATGATTAGTATTGGTATATTCTTATTTTAAACCTTTATTTAGTTTGTTAGTTCTCAAAAGTTAAATATTTTAGCTCATTTTTTAAAAAAAAATTTAGTATGTTTAGTGCCTTGCATATGAAGCTTAATTATCAGTTAATGTCTAAAACCTTTTAAAGTATGGGTTTCATTTTTTTTTATTTGCTTATGTGTTATGCTTTTAATAATCTCATGTCTCATTTTTTTTATTTCTCATACATGTTTGTTATCAAGGTGAATGTTGTTAATGTGATGATATATATATATGTAAGAAGCAATTTGATTTGTCTTCAAGAAGACCCAATCAAATCTTTTAGAGGGGAGGTGTCAGGGACGAGGCTATGATAGCGCCCCTCCGCCTCTCATGCGCATAACCCTGTCGCCATTTATCGGCACAGCGCATCCTAAGTTCAGGTGAACGGAGAAACCCAATTACGCAGGTCATACCGACAAGCGGTAGCCTGACCCCTTACGAACGTCTCTGTTTTATTCCTATCCTGTTGTTTTGTGTGAGTGTTTTTGTTTGCGTCAATAAACGTTCGTCTTTGTGTTTACGAATGAAGATTTTATGTGTCCAGTTGTACATGACAAAAGAACCACGCCAGGTTACGACAGCGTGTAACTCCAGAAATGATTTATGGTCAGCAAATGTTCAATCACGATTGCTATCAGTTAATGATTTACCAGCAGCAGATTGCCATTTACCACCAGGCATGCAGCTTAAATTTTCGAAAAGGAGACCCGATCCCAAAGAAGTACCGAGATGATTCCCAAGACTATTTATGTTGCAAGCCTCTTGGTCGTCCTGCAGAGAAAGAAAAACAGGATGCTTTTTTGGAAGTATGTAGGTGGTTTCAAGAAAATGATGAGCCGGTTTCTGTCCAGCAGCTGGTTACTAAAATGAAAGACTTCTTACCAGTTGATAATGATCCATATAGTAATCGTCACAAGCTGCAAAAGCTTAAAGAACATTTTTTTTGTAACATTATCGTTTCTAAAAATGATAGGATGCCTAATGTGGTAACTATGGGTCAAACAGTGCCTAATATTCTCTTAGATTACCAGAAACAAAAGAAATTAGAAGACCCTGAATTAGAAAAATATCGTCTAATTGAAGCAGCAGCAAAACTGATCAAAACAGAAATCAAACTACTGTCGACTTCAATGGAGTACTACCCCTCGTCATCAGAAGTTGCATCTGAACAGGAAAATAAAAAGTTCTTGCCATCTGTTTTGCAGCATTTTTTGGATATCATCATTGGTACTAAGGCATGTGATTTAAAGAAGATTTCCATTGGACAGGCTTTGGTGCAAGCTTCAAGACCCAGATCACTTATAAGTCCAATCCTCCTTGGTGTTGGTGTGCAGCTTCAGCGAGATTTCGGTTCTCGTTTACTTGTAGATGAGCTTCACAGACTTGGGTTTTCTGTATCGTATGATGAAGTAAAAAAATATTTGCAGTCTGCAATAATGGGCAGGACACCAAATTTTGAAGTTCCACCAGGTCATTTCTGTCAGTGGATAGCCGATAATGTGGACCACAACATTGCTACCACCGACGGTCACAACACTTTAAATGGAATGGGAATTATAATGTGCAAATCCGGACCACTTGGTGAAAAGTCGAATTTGTTGTCAGAGAGGAAGATACAGCGTTGGAAAAACAGGCTTAATGCTGCTGATATTTCTGCATAAGGAAGAATAGAAATTAGATTCTTCCAGTCTCTTAAATCAAGCATGAACAAAATTATATTTGATGAACTGCTTTCAGATCCCATTGAAAAGAATCTAGTAGATCTTTTGTGGAACACCAGTAAGTTATTGAAGACGCCAAGTCCTGGATGGAATGGATATATGCAGAATGTCGTAATCCGTGATGAGCACACAGGAGTAGTATCCACAACATTTCTACCTATGATTGACATGAATCCAGCAACTCACAGCTGTGTTTATACCACATTGAAGTTTATATGTTCGGAAGCAGAAAAACTCAACATACCTTTACCAGTTGTAACATTTGATCAGTGCCTGTGGATTAAAGCTATGGAAATTGTTTGCAGTAAACCCGAAGAATTCCCGAACATATTAATTCGTCTTGGTGGCTTCCATACACTGATGTCATTTCTAGGTACTATTGGTCAACTATTATGTGGATCTGGAATAGAAGAGACCTTAAAGACTATTTACGGAGAAAACACAGTCTCACATATGCGTACAGGTAAAGCTTATTCAAGAGCTGTTAGAGGACATATACTGCTTTCATCTGTACTTACATCAATGTTGCTTCAGGATGTCCTGGACAGTAACTTGCAACTTCCGGCAGAGCTCTCAAGTAAGGAACAGATGAAACCAATGGGTACAGATGAAATACAGTCAAGTTTGCCAAATTTGCAGAGTCTCATGGAGATTTACGATAAGCTGTATAATGGAGAGATTACAGTTTCTGACATAAGTTTCTATACCGAACTGCTGAAGTTGTCTTCTGAATTGCAAGAGAAAAAGAACTATTTAAAAGTACAAAGTAGGACAGAAAATGCAAACAAAAAGGAACTCACAGATATTGGCACCAAAGCATTGGTATCACTGTACGGTGGAAATCCAGAGACACTGAACCTACTACGATATAATCTCTTCTTGAAAAAAATCACATTTGCCAAAAGTGAATTTAATATTGCAAGATTGCCACCTACAGAAGATGCTTCTGTTCATCATATTCTCCGGATACATTTACAATGTCTTTGTTGGAAAACTTTGAACACCAATATTGCCAATCCCGAAGAGTGGGGTTGGAAAAAAGTAGGAGACCAACTATAGCCCATAACATGTGAAATGAGCCCTGCACCAGAGTTATTACTAAACATGATCCTCTGCACCTGCAAAACGGATGCAAATGAGCCATGTGGTAGTTGTAAATGTACATGTCGCCGTTATGGTGTGGAATGCACTGAGATATGTCGTAACTGTTCTGGTAGAGATTGCACAAATATTGTACTGAAAGAGAGCGATTTAGAAGAAACTGAAGAAGACTATTAGATTCAGCGTTTCTCTTAGGTAAGATTTAAGAATGATGAAATAAACATGCATTTGTGTTATAAAACGCATTTTGATTAATAGAAATATAATTTTCAACGCTGCATAAGCTTTCAGTTTTTCGGCAACGATTTTGTTATTTATTTTTGTTTTTTAAAACCAATATCATAATCTTTTTCAGCATTCAATTTTCTGTAATTTGATACCACACATGATTTTTTATGATTTAAAAAAAAATTTAATTTTTTAAATTTTTTTCAAGATGGCGGCCGAAAAACGCATTTTGCACGGTCAGATTTTTCTAGACTTTTAGTATGTCAAAAAGATACCTATAACGAACTAAAGAATTCAAACCCCGTCTTTGTGGGAATTAGTTCCAGGTACCCCCTATTTTTTTCTTATATCTCCTGTACTAGAAGGGTGTTCAGCCAAACAGTACGTAATAGGCTTCATCAGGGAGGTCTCTATGCACGTAGGCCAATGGTCTGCATTCCGTTGACCTCACGCCACCGTGCGGCCCGAAGAAGATGGGCTGCTGAACATCGAGATTGGGAGCAACATGATTGGAGCCAAGTGCTGTTTACAGACGAGTCCCGATTCAGTCTGGAGTGTGACACCCGACGTGTTTTGGTATGGAGGGAAAAGGGCACTCGAAATAACCCCACATTCGTTCGTGAAAGGTCACAATACAGACGAACTGGTTTTATAGTATGGGGTGGAATCAGCATAGGTGAACGTATGGACCTGCATATCATTCGGAATGGTACTTTGACGGCCCGAAGGTATGCAGACGAGATACTGAGACCTCATGTCATACCTTACGCTGCAGCCATTGGAGATTCCTTTGTTTTCCAGCATGATAATGCCAGACCGCATACAGCTCGTCTTGTGGAGAACATGCTTGAAGCTGAAACAATACAGCGTATGGAATGGCCAGCGTGCTCTCCTGACCTGAATCCAATCGAGCATATTTGGGACATGCTCGGACGACGCATTGCTGCGAGACCAAGGCCTCCTTTTACTCTCCGAGACTTGGAGATTGCACTTCTTGAGGAGTGGAACAGTATTCCACAAAGTCTTATCGATAATATCATCGCATCCATGGAAAACAGGTGTGCAGCAGTCTTAGCTGTTCGAGGAGACCACACGCCATATTAAAAATCTTGCATCATTTCTAAACGATACTTTTTTTTATCGTTTACATGTAACCAAATTGTTGCCCTAAATCA
>OU015497.1:43825441-43957941 GCA_907164885.2 Dolomedes plantarius | reverse complement strand
ACTCGAGCCTGAGTTAAAAAGCAAAACAAACGTAATCACCTAAAGTGAGATTCAGATGAAGCCTCGATCTGAGGAATTAAGATAGTGACTACGCGTTCGGGTTAAAATACAAGCTGAGAGGTTGGGATATGTAAAATTACATTTAGAGGTATTAAAGATCTCCCCCCCCCCAAAAAAAAAGCAAAAACCATTGGAAAAGTTGAGAAATTAAAAAATTTTCGTTTCTTGCTTTAAATGAATAACACTTTGTGTTTTGAAACAGTGAAATGCTGAACTATATGAACAGACGTTTGTGATTGGTGACAGAAGAAAGCAATAACTGTATGATGCTTATGTTTATATATAAACATTCATTATCTGCAGTAAATTGAGGGGTGAATATTGAGACTTGCCAATTCATTGAGCTTGATCTCACACCTTAGGGGTTGCAACACGTTGGTTTGTATATGTTGTTCATAAAGAGCCTATAAATCCTTTAGGATTTATAGGCTCTTTATGGGAATTGAATGTACGTCAAATATCAATTAATATTTTTACAAGTGTAAGAATGATTTAAAAAGCCCTTAGAAATGGCATTTTTGTCTGTCGCCTGATGCATTGCACATTACAAACTAACATATTCATTGAATCTCAGAGTAAAAATAATGTCATTCACATAATTAGCTGACGTCATGGCAAGGGCACAACTAAGTCTTTCAAATAAGAGAAACAATCAGTTACATGACATGGATTTTTATGACAATTCTCGTAATCATATTTAAGTTTACAAATGATTTCTTAGATTTACCAAAGATTATTTTTCAGTCGTCTGATGCATTTGATAGTACACACGTTTGATGCCTATGATTATTGTCAAGATTTTGTACTATCGGCAGGTCTATTTATATAGGAAATCCTTTTTGATTTCATAACACATTATGACCTTTATCGTTTCACAGTTTGTGGAGTTTCTTATATCTGTACATCTCGACGATTTCTGTTTTAGCAGAGACTATTTTACCCGACGTCTGTAGAAAATGAACAGCTAAAACATTTTGCTTTCCCTCGTATCAAAGTCCGGTTCAAACTGTACAGTTATTAAACGATTTAATAGACATAAACGATAACCCTGTAGTTTCTGTCCGGTCCCCAAGATTTTAAAACATCTTCTTTGGATCCACATCCGTGGTTTCGTCTTCAAAGTGTTGCACGTACGCTGCGTGATTTGTTTCTAGCATGACGAGGTTGTCGTTGCTTTCCTGTTCACCAGATTCAGTTCCGTTTCACTCTCGCTCAGACTGTGCCTGTACGCCACAGATGGAACGTTGTTGATGTTAACTGGCATTTTCTTCTCGACCGATTCCGCGTTCGTAGAGAAATCGCCTTTTTTTAGCATCTGAGATTTTGTTTTCACTTTCATCTCCGTTTCTTCCTTCATCCCCAAGCTGTCAAAACCTTTGAGCTGCAAAGCAATCGAGGCTGCTCTCTCTCTGCTCACAGATCTCCGACGTCTAAAGGGGCAAATACCAGTAAGTTAACATAACAATGACAAAAGAGATAGAAGATTAATATAATAAACATTGTAATAAGCTCTGGAAATGAGACAAAAATAAAGAAAACTGTACCTATTGATTTGTAAAGAATCGCATTTAATATGGTATATTTTGATATGCGCTACCACCTCAATATTCCTATTCGTACAAGATTTCCGAACTGCTTGTTTTCGGAAAACGAGACCAGTGGTTGGGAGAAAATACAGGCGAAAAAGAAAATGGTAAAGTAAGCTCTGAATCATAGACAATCTATATACATAAAACGCGTAGGTATGTGGCACAAAAATCGACGATATTTCTTCACTCCGAATGGCAACGGCTGCAAATACCAGATGTAAACATTAGCGGTCGTCCGCTATTTGCAACCGCGTGTCAACGTGGAATTACGCACTGAAATAAGGAATGCTCGAAAGCGAGCTGCAAGATAAAAAAAAAAAAAAAAAAAAAAAAAAAAAAAAAAAAAAAAAAAAAAAAAATTGGGAACAGTCTCAAGAAAGAAAGCGAAGAAATAAATCATTAAGAAGAGAGAGCATAAACGATCGCGGGGTTAGGCTTAACCGTCGCCGGCATAGCAACCGATAGCCAGTAATAGTTAATTTTCTACCCTTTTTTCGGCACTTGCTGAATTTTTACTCCATTTTATAAAAGAAGAAATTTTCCCAACAATTTATTATTTGATATGATTAAGTGTAGATATCTGAATTGTGAACAGTAGTACGTACAAAGAGTGATGTAATCCATGCTATATTTTAGTACTTGCTGAATATTTACTCCGTTTTTTAAGTGAAAATTTTTCTCCCCAACAATTTCTTATTTGATGTAATGATAACGTGTAGATATCTTAATTTTGAAAAATAGTACGTACAGAGAGGGATGTAATTTATAAAATCATTGGTGTTGGGTTTCTCAGTCTTACGTAATGGAAATTCACATTTTTAAATCAAGATGTTTTAGAATCAGCCTTATAGATAATACCCCTTAACAACGTATATTTATGATGACAGTTAATATTAACATTCCTTACATATGTTACTTTCAGTTGAGTTGTTTTGCAAAAGAAAATATAAAACTGAAAGCGACCATGCTGGTCGTGCAGCGGCTAGTATTATGAAATCTGGGCTCAGTCAAGGGTGACAAAAAGCCCCCCCCAGTTGATTTCAAAGAAACCTTAAAAAATGCTTATGCGTAAGAAATGGATACCTCAAATATAAAGTGGAAGTGTTTACAGTTTAAATCAGTGTGAAACGGCGGGTACGCTGGTGTTGGCCGTGAACATAAAGTCCTCAATTTAAACAAACACAACAAATTTATTGATACTTTTAAGTGGACTGTGAAACATTCAAAAATGGTACTGAACGAACGCAACAGACAATAATACGATTCGGTGCTCAGGGCACGTTACATTCTATGAGCTGTGTAACAAGAGAAGTGCGAAGTGCTTGCAGAAAGAATTCTTGCGGGGGAGGATGGGTGATTGGCGACGTGAACAAAAAAAAACTATCGCCTCAATAGGCGGCGCCAAAGGAGATTCCCAACATACCGGCCCCCGTTAAAATATTAAATTTCAAGAAATGGAAATAAATTTCAAATGAAAAAAATCAATAATAAACATGAAATTAAGCACAATTAAAATAATAATTATAATAATGATAATAAAACTATACAAAGGTTTTATAAAGAAATTAAAATAAGTGAATTTAGGCAATATTGTGAATGTTTATAATCTAATGTTGCAAAAAAAATGCACGAATGAGTATACGTACACAATAATATGAGAAAAGATGTAAATATAACAATACGAGAAATATTTTGAAAATACACGTATAAAGTTTATCAATTTTCGAAGGGTAACACACAAACTTTGGATATACATCTTTTGAAAATGCCCTTTTTCGTTTTAACATTAACTACCCTAATGTTTCCATCGGTTCCAGGAAATACATCTACGATTCTACCCATTAGCCACCTGCAAACAGGCATGTCGTCTTCTTATAAAACTACTAAACTACCCAACTTTATGTTATTCTTAGAAAACATCCATTTACTGCGTTGTTGTAGATTGCTTAAGAAGGTGTTTGACCATCTTTTCCAAATTATTTGAGTTAATTTTGTAACCCTTTGCCAGTGGGACAATCTACTATCGGGAAGTAAAGTATGATCTAATTCTGGTATAGTATTAATGGGACAACCTATTAGAAAATGTCTTGGTGTCAAAACGTCTAAGACTTCGGGATCTGAGGATAAAGGAGTAATGAGACGGCTGTTTCAAATCCCCTCTATTTGTGTAGCCACTGTGAGAAATTCCTCAATCGTTAATATTGAATCACCTATTACTTGCTTAAAATAATATTTGAGCGCCTTTACTCCAGCCTCCCATAATCCTCCAAAGTTTGGGGATCTAGGAGGAATAAAGTTCCACTCTATTTCCTCTGATGACAAATAGTTAGCTAGTTTTTGATCAGGCTTGTTCACAAAATTGTACATTTTATTCAGCTCTGAGTAGGCTCCAACAAACGTCTTTGCATTATCTGTGAATAATTTGGTACTCTTACCCCTTCTCGAAAAGAACCTCTCCAATGTGGCTATAAAGGAATCTGAAGTGAGATCCTCTACAATCTCTAAATGTATAGCACGACTAACAAGGCAAACAAATATACGTACATAAATTTTTTGAAATGTGCCCTTTCTTTGTTTTTTTTATCTAATTAGAAATGGTCCACAGAAATCAATCCCGGTGCAATTAAAAACATAATTTTGATTCAATCTTTCATAAGTCAAATTACCCAACAGTTGTTGTGAAGGGATAGGTTTGGCTTTGAAGCAAACTATGCACCCGTGGGTAATTTTTCTGGTCAAATTGCAACCGTTAATTGGCTAAAACTATGTAGGCGTCACAGGCTCACTACTGCAGGTAATAAGTAATAATCTCACCTGGGATTATTCTATTTAAAAGCTTTTAATAATGGACATCACGTTGCACGAGAACATCACGACTGCTTACAGGCATACAAGTAATACATCCACGCTTACTTAAAAAGGTAAAATTTCTCCTTCTTCATGACAGTCTGAAGCTATTGAGCAAAGCAGATGGTCCGATATGCAAGTTTTTCAAATGGAAGTATCGAACAATTAACGTTGTTAGTCTGCTCTTCGCAGGCAAAATGATGGGAAATTTAGTTTCGAAATTTAAATTTGCATTTTTTAATCGACCACCTACACGAAGAATTCCCTTTTCACAAAGGAATGGATTTAATGATCGTAATTTACTGTTCTGAGGAACCGAAAGACCCTTTTTGATGAGGTTTATCTCATGTGAAAACTCACCTTTCTGGATTTCTCTGAAAATAAATAGCTCGGCATCTTTAATTTCCTTTGTAGATAATGGATCACAAAGCTTGTTACTGGGGTTTCTAGTATTATGAATGAACCTAAATATGAAACTAAATATACGAATTAATTTCACGTAATCACTAACCCTACCAATTAACTTTAAAACACAATTTTCGGCAGAGGTTGCAGTAAAAACAGAATTTTGGGCAGGTTTCAATTCACTTAACACAATATCAGAGTCTGGAATAAAGTTAGTCACTTTCATGGAACTGTATTCTCTCAGTAAGGAAGGATGGGCCTTTCCACCATAGGGTATCATCGACTAATTCATCTTCATACATACCTCTGGAAATGGTGTCAGCTGGATTAAGGTAAGAGGAAATGTGGTTCCACTGGTAATCTTGAGTGAAATCCTGGATACGGGAGACTCTGTTCGCAACGAATGTTTTGAGAAGACTGGGTGTCTTGTGGATCCAAACCAATATGATGGTAGTCTGACCAAAGAAATTTCTTGTCAATGTGCATACGTAAGGATGGGAGACTCTGTTTTACAAGTTTAGCAAACATAAGACAGGCGCATATCTCTAGCCTCGGTATCGAGATGGTTTTCAATGGTGCGACACGAGACTTGCTGCAAACTAATTTTGAAGAAATTTCACTCTCACGTGAGATGCACTGCAAATAAATTACACACCCAAAGGCAGCAGAACTGGCATCTGCAAAACCATGCAGAATTATTTGTCCATCACATCCAATATATCGAGGGATGGGCACGGTTTCAATTGCAGGAAGAGTGAGCGTGAATTTTTCCCACTCATTTTTCACATCATCAGGAAGTATATCGTTCCAGTTCATTTTGAGAGCCCATAAGCCTTGCATAAATATTTTGGCCTTAGCCGAAACTGGCCCAATGAGACCCATAGGATCAAAGATCCTTGCAATGCAGGATAACACATTTCGTTTAGTGCAAATATCATTTAAGTTAAGTGAAACCTTAAAAAAAAGGTGTCCGATTTTGGTCTACAAAGTATGTCTAAAGCTTTGGTAGCCATTTGAAAAGAATCATGAAAGGAGTGCTCACTATTCACATTTATGTCATCACACAGCTCTGGATTGTTGGAACTCCATTTATGAAGAATCATACCACACTGTAGAAACATTTCGTTTAGATGTTTCTTGGTCTCTTTAGCAGTAGGCAAATCATCATTACCGCTCAAAACGTCGTCAACATAAAAATCTGACAGAACAACGGCAGCCGCAAGTGGAAACCTAGAGCCCTCATCATGTGCCAACTGCTTCAAAACTCTTGTTGCTAGAAATGAAGCGCTGGTAGTACCGTAGGTGACAGTTTGTAGTTGATAAGTTTTTACACTAAGTTTTTACTGTTCAATTGAAATCCTTCTTCCACAATATTCTTTGATAGTTTCGATGTTTAGGATGTACTAGAATCTGTCTATACATTTTTTGTATGTCTGCTGTAAAAACATATTTGTGAGTCCCATACCTTGAGATAATTGAAAGTAATTGATCTTGAATAAATCCTCCATTTAATAGAATTACGTTTAGTGAAAGTCCGTTGGACGTGGGAGAAGACGCGTCAAAAACTACTCATAACGGTGTTGTCTTTTTCTCAGGGCGGTAGACACCGTGATGCGGCATGTAATAGCATTCTACATTCAGATTATCATCAGCAATTTCCTTCATGTGACCGAGAATTTCATATTCTTCCATAAATTTAACGTATAATTCTTTCATTTTTGCATCAGAGTTCAAACGATGCCAAAGTGAATTTAATCGTCTCTCTGCGACAGTTTTGGATTCGCCTAGCACTGAGTTTTTTTCAAGGGTAATTGAGTGACATGGCGTCCATCTTTATCTCTATAGTGATAGTTCACGAAATGCTGTTCACAAAATTCTTCTTCTTCAGGAGGCATGATTCGGGATTTTGTTTCAATGGATTCAATTTGCCAAAATCGTTGAATACTATTGGTTAATTCACTTAATTGCGTTGATAGACCACCGAATTGCGAACTTGAATAACTCTTTGTAGATCCACTAACGATTTAACCCAAAACAGAATTTTGAAGGGTTACGTTATCATCGAAAATGTGAAATTTTCCTTCTTTTATAAGATCAAAGAATATTTCTGCACCTATCAAGAGATCAATTTTACCTGGTTTAAAGAAGCTGGGATCAGCAAATTTAATTTCTCAAGGTATTGCGTTCGCATCAATATTTATACAATTAGCTGGTGAAAGATCGGTTATTTTTGGTAACATGAGAAATTCTAATGAACTTCGAAAGGTATTTTTATCATTAGCAATTGTGGAAAACACTTTCTGTTTCAACAACAAAGATGAGCCATTAACGCTGCTCACAAACACATACTTTTATGCCTTATCAAGCCTAATCTATTTGCAAATTCGGAACTAATAAAATTACACATCGAACCACTGTCAAGTAGACATCGACCTTCAATAAACATCCCTTTCGAATCTGCTACATAAATATGTGCTGTAGAGAGTAGAACTGATTTAGTTTTCAAACACTTGGTTGTAGCAGAAAGCACAACATTACCGCTTCCAAGAGTAGATGAATCATCATTTTTCGAATGAAATTCTAAGGCCGTCTGCACACGGAGCAACTCAAAAGAAACTGATAACTGACTCCAATCATAAACCAGTCCGTGATGAGTCGTGACCTATGTAATGGAATGGAGCCACACACACGGCGCAACTGTTTACAAACCCGTCAGCAACGCGTTTGTAATCAGTCGCAGGCAACACAACGTGTTGAGTCACTAGCAACTCCAGTCGCCAGTTTCTCTTGTGTTGTGCGTGCTATTAGGCCATCTGCACACGGAGCGACTCAAAGGAAACTGAACTGGTTAGCGATTGAAATTGCTTATCGGTTGCAAACTCGTTAGTGATGCGGCTCCGCACACGGACCTACTCAAAAGGGATTCAAATCAATAGTTTGCGACCTGTCATGGAAGGAAGAGCATTATTCCAGGTATTTTATAGTTAATTTATTATCAGAAATTAATTTATTTAAAAAAATTGTCAAAATAGATTGTCTTTGATCAATCGTTTAAAAATGGACTGTATATATGGGCGCACATATTCCATACAACAAAAAACGTTAGAATTTTATTCATCGCTAGGCAGAAGTCACGTGACTCTCGTGTACGTCATTTGGCAGCTTGCCAAAAGAGCGGCTGTAACATAGATTGTGTAATAACACACACAATGCAAGAGAAACTGGCGACTGAAGTTGCTAGTGACTCGACACGTTGAGTTGCCTGCGACTGATTACAAACGCGTTGCTGACGGGTTTGTAACCAGTTGCGCCGTGTGCGTGGCTCCATTCAATTACCATACTAGTTTTGTTTAAGCTCATGGATCCTAGAGGCCTCCAATCACTTTTCTCTATCTATCTGTCTCCACCTTATGACCATTAGTTGTTATTCCTTGCCCAACCGATAGCAAGAAAGGCTCCCGAGGGCGTGGCCCAGAAGAAGCCGCTCCCTACATTTCATTGTTGAGATCATAGTTGAGCCATTCAATTACATAGGTTACGACTCATCACGGACAGGTTTGTGATTGGAGTCAGTTATCAGTTTCTTTTGAGTTGCTCCGTGTGCAGACGACCTTACAATTTCTATGTTACAGCCGCTTTTTAGGTAAGCTGCCAAATGACGTACACGAGAGTCACGTGACTTCTGCCTAACGGTGAAATGAAATTCTAACGTTTTTTGTTGTATGGAATATGTGCGAACATATGTACAGTCCATTTTTAAACGATTGATCAAAGACAATCTATTTTGACAATTTAAAAAAAAATTAATTTCTGATAATAATTTAACTAAAAAATGCTCGAAATAATGATGTTCTTCCTTCCATGACAGGTCGCAAACTATTGATTTGAATCACTTTTGAGTAGGTGCGTGTGCGGATCCGCATCACTAACGAGTTTGCAACCGATAAGCAATTTCAATTGCTAACCAGTTCAGTTTCCTTTGAGTCACTCCGTGTGCAGACGGCCTAATTTTGTAGACTGATGCATTTGACTCCGTGCCAACTCGTTATTTTCCCGAGTGTTTGAGATTGCAAGTTCTCTTTTAGACTTAAGATGGAGCAAAGTGTGGTGAAATTTATCACAGGTTGCACATTTATGCTTGGACTTGCATTTATTTAATTTGTGAGGATTCAAACAATTGTAACACAAATTTTTCCTTTTCACCTGTTCAAAACGCTCCTCAGGGCTCATGTTTAGGGATACAGAACATTTATAAATCGCGGAAAGTGAATTCGAATTGCAAACAATACAAGGTTTGGGTGAAACGTTACAATTGAGCATTACTTTTTTTGGTCGATAATTTTGTTCACATTGAAATTTGGGTTTAACAGACGCATTTCTGTTTAAACTTTCCAGAACCTGGCATCTTTTCTCTCGAAATGAAGTAAACACATGCCACGTAGGAACTTCAACGGCATCAATTGACAATTCAAACTGTTTGCGTGTTTCGCGATCGAGCTTTTGCAGTACAATATTCATCAAAAGAATTTCTGACAGATTATTGTTTTCATATTTTAAGGTTTTCAAGGCTCTCAAATGCTTCTGTAATTTATCGATAAGATTTCTTAGTTCCTTTGCGGATGAGATAATTTTTCTAAATTAATTAAGGCGGTTATGTGCATATCTATGATGATGCGATTGTTTTCAAATCGCTGCTCTAAAGCTTTTATAAGCGATTCGTAATCATCATCTGAAGTTTGTAAATCTTTGGCATTACCTTTAAGAGACGCTTGTAAATAAAAAAGCTTCTGCGAATCGCTAATGTTATTTTCAGCAATTAAACAAGTAAATTGTCCTTTAAAAACAAACCAGTCTTCATATTTACCGTCAAAACTAGGTAAAGGTATGTCTGGGAGTTTAATGTTAGGTTCTCTCTTTTTTGAATTACGAATAATATAATTAGAATCAGTTGCAGTTTCTGAAGAACGGATCAAAGTTTTAATTCTTACTTCCAAGTCCTTGATACGAAAGTAGAGGTCCGTTAACTGCTGTTCATATTCATCAACTTCATCATCCTCTAAAATGGAATACCTTTCTTTTTAATCATCCAATTCGATTTGCAGTTCTTTTGCTGACTCAAGTTTTGAATTTAGTTCGATCGAGTTTCAAATTTTATCTTCGTTGTCTACATCAGATTCGATTTTGGTAAGTTTGCATTTTAGAGTTCCTCTTTGTCTGTTTAGTAGCTTTATATCCATGGCGTTTCCTCCGGTGAGGCGGTCCAATGAAACGGCGGGTGCGCTGGTGTTGGCCGTGAACATAAAGTCCTCAATTTAAACAAACACAACAAATTTATTGATACTTTTAAGTGGACTGTAAAACTTTAAAAAATGGTGCTGAACGCACGCAACAGACAAATATAGGATTCGGTGCTAATGGCACGCTACATTCTATGAGCGGTGTAACAAGAGAAGTGCGAATAGCTTGCAGAAAGAATTCTTGAGGGGGAGGATGGGTGATTGGCGACGTGAACAAAAAAACTATCGCCTCAATGGGTGACGCCAAAGGAAATTCCCAACACAGTGTTTCCCAATCCTTTTCGAGTCGTGACCATCTTCAATGGTTTTCACGCATCTCGCTATCCCCCCTTCACACCCTGTATATTTTTATAAATATGATCTTTTAAGATATTACGAAAAAACACTAAACTAAATTTTCAGTAATTTAATTGGAACCAAATATTTAATTTAACAAAAATGAAGTAAATAAAATCATTTTAATGTGAGGGTTGTGCTTGCAACTGCATATGAATCTTCGAAATTAGGGGTTGGGTATTTGATAAAGTTGTTCTCATATCATCTTCGATATTCTGTCGATTTCGTAACTTCGTTCGGACAAGAGCTGCAAAACCCCTCTCACACAGGTGCGTTGGGGCAAATGGCACCAAAATACGAAAAGAAAGTTTGGATACTTGTGGGTAGGTTCGATACACAGCATACCAGAACTGAATGAGCGATTTTTCTCTAAACAAATCACGTGCCGATGAATCATTCCAAAGATCCTAAAAATTAATATTGTGTTTCATCGGGAATACTAATCATGTCTAGAGAAGAAGAGAAAGGGTTTTGTGCAAGTGCAGATTCTTTGAACTTCCGGAAATATCATTGAAACTTTTTCCAGAGATTGAAGGTGACCTGTGATATCTGACTTTAGATGCTTATCGAGTTCTTCAGATTCCTCAACAACGCTGGACAATTTTTCAAACATGGCAATGTTTCCTTATTTTGCTTTTCGATGCCATTTCTGCAATTTCGAGGTAAAGCCCCCAGACTGTCGTGGAGTGGGACAATGTGCATGTCCTGTCCTTGAAGTTTCAATTATATAACTGTACAAAAATATCTGCTAAATAAGCAAGTCTTTTCTTCCGTAGTTCATCACTTAAGTGAGACAAAAGATCGTACTTTTCTTGAGCTTCTAAGAACAACTTGATTTCGTCTTTCCTCTTATAAGCACGGTTCAGAACATTTTTATTTGATAACCAGCGTATAGATGTGTAAAACAGCAAAATTTTATGATCTGCATTATGTCTTTGCAAAATTCTCTAAAAAGACGGGTGTTAAGCGCTCCATATTTGACATAATTAACAATTTTGATTACTGAATTCTGAATTGTAATTAACTTATGAAAAGTAGAAATACAATAAGACTTCCACTTTTTTAATAAATTGAGAATTCCAAATAATAGTAAATTTGTGACAATATGTAGGATGTGGCAATATATATGAATTGCGGGAATCGCCATGTATGTATAAACTGGATAATTCAATTGATTAAGAAAGAGAACACTAAGAAAATTTCCCCAGTTAAAGATGTGTAAAATCAAGAACAGAATATAACCCGAAGTAAAAAAAAATTCACTTGCCTTATTGATTCAGAATTATATAATTGTGAAAACCCTTAGCTAAATAAACTTGCTTAAATTAACTGGTGAAACTGCAATAATCATGCGAAAAGGGACAGAACAGACTTGTGGAACACAAACTGGTGTGTAGAATTTGTGTACTCTACACAGGAAGTAACAGAGATTTTCTTTTACCTCCAGATGAAGGCAGTAGATCTCAAACAAACTAAGTTTGCGCTTTAAACAAGATCTTTAAAAAATGTCACGGCCATAGAGTTTAAAGGTTATTGGGAGATCGCAGCCTTCAAGACTGAAATCAGCTCTACGTAGTCACATATTCAGCAGCCAATAAACATTAGTTTTGGTTCTATTTTTAGCGTTTTCTGTTATTCTGTTAATAAAAGGCTGTTATGTGCATGTGTTGTTAATAAACAATCTGTTTATAGCATCGCTAGTTGTTTTCCTGATTATAACTTGTGCACAATAGATAATTAATAACTACTAGGTATTCTTCATTATTTCATGAACAATGGTAAATAAATATTGAAATGTTTTAACTGTGAAATTTGCTAAACAATTACTTTAATTCAATAAAGTCGTGGCGATACCCCAGAAGACCCTTGCGACCACCTAGGGGTTGCGAGCCACAGGTTGAGAAACACTGGTTTAACTATTGTTTGTTGAGTGGAGGGGTAAAATGAGACGAGACTGTGATTAGTACTATTTTATCGATTACGATTTCCTAATGATGTCGAAATACGCTTAAACGGTTTTTGTTCTTTATTTTTGCTAAACTTACATAATTAAAAAGTACATTTTATTAGATTTTTCAACAATTGAATTTATAGCATATTCCTCTAAAATAAATTCTTTTTAAAAACAAGTAATTTCATTTTTTTGGGAGTAAATAAGTAACTTTTCACCAGAATGGTTCAGTCTGTGTATCCGTCTTTTCAACATTTGTGAACACTTCATTGGCATACTTACTTTAAATCGTTTTAAGTTTGGATGACTAATAAATTATTTTCTGTAGTGATAAAAATGTTGTAATTATATATATCTCCGGCACAGAGGTAACCTTGAAGCTAGGTTTGGCCCTTGTCAAAGGCTTCTCAACAAGGCATAACCGAAGAATACCTTGAACGGAAATGAATTCCTAGTGCGCGATTTTTATTGGTGACTGACAAAGTTCTGTTATCAGCCCTCTTAGCGAAGAAGCACCGTCTATCACTAATTAAAGTACAAAAATGAGAGCATTTGTCGTCATCTTGCGCTCTTAATTTTGCGCCGCAATTCGTGATAGACGAAGCAGACGACTGCACATTGTCATCACCACTAAAAATTTGAGAAATTCCGCATTTGGAATTGATTTCCCGCCAACGTACTCAATGGTTATGCGTTGGTCAGGAGACCCTGACAAGAGCGAAACCCAAGCCCCAGGTTGCGTGTACGCTGGAGATGTATATTTTTGCTTAAGGACCGTCCACTACGGCGGGCTCTATTAATTTTATCATATCGGAATTACGTTCGATTCAGTTTTAAAAGCCCTCTATAAGATTCCCATGCGTCTTGATTGAGATCCTTTTCCCTTATGTTCAACATTTATCGCCACTAAAATTCCGTGATCATCCATAAAAGGAGCCTTTCGGACCGTTTTAAAATTAAAGTGGAGCTCCCACTCGAATGGATTCCATCCCAGGAAATCAGACAGCAAATGCATTGGACAGCAAATGCAAAGAGAAATACCTATGTCAATCAAGTTTCTTGCATCGTGGCATCTTATAAATCCGTGGTACCGATTATTAATCTTAAAACCAAAGGGTTAGGAACAAATTATTAAGAGAGATTAAACTTCATTTGCTGGATCGCCCTACATCGAGGGAGGATCTCAGATTGTCGAGTGGGTATAATTGTCTCGCCGCCTTCATCGATTTGGAATCTGGAATTGCCCCCCCCCCTACCTACAGTTGCCGTGAGTGGATGAATGCTGATCATTCTCTTGTCTGTTCGTTTTTAACTGAAAGACCTATCTCCTTCGTGATTGACAGACCTGAGACTGTCTGTCAGTTAAAATTTGTTTGTTTTGTAAAGTTTAATTTTGGTGACTTTTGATATTAGTACTTTCACACTGCTTTTATTGTGTAGTTTGGTTAAGGACGCTTGTCTCTTAAGCTTGCTGTATTGGAAATTAAAAAAAATCCTGTAAATGGCATTTGGTTACTTTTTACGTATGTATCTAAAAAAGGACAAAATGTCTTATGCTTAGTACCTGTTCCAAGAGAAAAACTTCTGATTCTTGCCAAATTCTTCGGTGTCTGATATGGTCTGAGGTAAGTTCTCGTTCAGGGTTTCAGGGAGGAATGCTGCCAAAATACCCGCAATGATGGCAACAGATCCAATGACGATAAAGGGTATAGCTCTGCCGTAGACACTCTGTTAAAAAAAAGAACCATGATAATGATTCAACGGATATTATGTGAAGACTGATACATACTGATAGAACCAACTCTGTCAACATTTATATTTTCATTCTGTTCTTGGGACATTTCGAAACGGCAATTCTACACAACGTGAAAGAAGCAACTTTTCTCTTATTCATCCAAAATTTCTATTGTTCTGCGTAAAACTTTTTAAACGGCTGGCTTTGGTGTCGTTGTAAATGTGCTGTAGATTACTATCATATGGATAAAAGTAAGAAACATGATCAAAATTGTTCCTTTATTTTGTATAGTTTGTGAGCATGAAGAATTAAGGAAATCCCTCCTTATCAAATGCTTAAAAATGTGACATACCTTGAACCCCGCTTTTAGAATCGGTGTTCGATCGGAAACCTTAAATTATATCACCCCCGAAAGGTAAATGCTGTCCGTGAGCCTGCCTAAACTAATCGGAATGAAGTTCTCGATGATATTATAAATAATTTTATATTCCCTCAAACCCATCGCCATTTCGGACGTACTGGACTACTCTTAGGCAGCTAGTCTACGTTATCGATCTCTGCATTGGAAAATAGATCTTTTCAGGAGTAGAATATCCTCTCCACAACGTGTGGGCATCAAAATGTATTCATGCACTCTAAATAAACTGACCTCAAGTCATTTTCATTAGGTCCTATCTGTGCATGCAGGTACCATCTCAGATTATCATCTACATTTGATTCATCCTTCTTACTTTCGTCGAGAATTGCGTTAGCGAGATGTCTTGGAATTTACTAGCAAAGTTCTCAAAAATGGTACCCAGAAGAAATATCTTCCAAGTTGCTCTTGTAGTTATGACGATTCTGAGAGCAGAAGTCGTGGGTTCGATTCCAGCACCTGGCTGACAGCGATGTTTGATAGGATTTGGTTGACTTAATAATTCCAAAATATACTGATGAAAGATTTAATACAATAGAATCTAAATTCGCAGTGTAAATTTTGACATCGTTGAGAAGGTAATTCGAAGTAATTCCTGTGTGCAGGCGATTAAAAAAAGACAGATGAATTTAGGACTAAAGAAACACTCCATTTTCATGTCATGGCTTTTATTTAACGGTAGCTGACCAATCGAGTACGCTATTCGTCCGCCTTTCTCTCCCATGGAAAAACGCTCCCTGTCTATTTTACAACCAACCTGTGTGTTAGTTTACTTGTTAAATCGCCGAAGCGAAAGTCCACACAAAAGCCCATGATGATTGCGTCATCGATGATTTCATATTCTTGTGATGCTGACTCACGAACCATGTGACAATGAATCAACGCCCGTTCCCGAAAGAGCGTTAGTTTATCGAATCGTAATGTACTGTCATTTGTTGATGTTTTCGCGAACTACTTCTTTTGAAATGCCCGAACATCCCGTAATCACCGGAATATCTCGAATAAATTTAATTAAGTAATTTGGGCTAGCTGAGTGCGTTTTTAGATCTGACTGACTGACACACACACACACACACACACACACACACATATATATATATATATATATATATATATATATATATATATCTCCGTCAGATGAAAGCAAACTGTCTTGGCCTTTTCATGTTTAGGCAAACTGTCTTGGCCTTTTCATGATAGTAAAGTGGAGATCTTTAGAACTCCTGCTAGCTTCTTTCATGTGTGTTCTTTTCCGTGTGGGCATTCAAAGTTTCAATGAGTCCATCTCTCATCCCACAGACGCAGACAGAGAGACCGATTTGACATAGAGACCGATGCATTCGCTATATACGCAGGAGAAATGACCTGTCACCGTTCACTCGTGTGCTTAATATCTCCGTACCTTTACAAATAACACCGTAGTTTTACAAGTCTCCGTACTTTTACAAGTTTTCCGTAACTTTTACAAGTAACGGAAAAAAAGGAAATAAATTTCTTTTACCTTAAGAAAAGAGAAAAATTGGCGACACTACTCGTGATTTCCGCGCTACTGTTTAGGCTCTCAAATATGTAGAATACACTCGATCGTCGTCAGAGTTGAAGTGAAATGAAATGAGGTCGAGGAAAACAAAATTCTTAATCATAAAAATCGGTATTTAAAAAAAATTAAGTTGGTCTTGGAGCATCCTTACCAAATAAATGAGATACGGCACAGTCAAGGAAACCACCGAGGCGACTGTACTGCTCATCGCCATGCCCGACGTTCTTACCACAGTCGGGTATAATTCCGAACTCTGTTGGTACGTGGCTATGAAAGTTGCCGCAGAAAAGAACTTACCTAACATAGAACAGGTGATATCGGCATAAGGCAACCCTGAAACTAAAAATAAACGTATTAATGCAGCTATTATTATTTCAGCAGATCGCACAACAGTATATATATATATATATATATATATATATATATATATATATATATATATATATATATATATATATATATATAAAATATAATATATATATATATATATATATATATATATAAAATAGAATATATATATATATATATATATATATATATATATATATATATATATATATATATATATATATATACAAAATAGAATATATATATATAGATATAAATATACTAGCATTATTGCCCGGCGTTGCCCGGGTAGATATATAGATACAAAATTTTTCATACATTCCAACAAAAAAATACTGGGCTGCACCCCCCGCTCTTCATGTTCATCTGGCCACACAGAATGCGCTTATCGCGTTTCTACTGAAATAATATACAAGAAATAAGAAAGAAAGAAACTTTGAGGCTGCGAACCTTCTTCTGATTATACGTCTGATTTTATTGAGAATTAATAACACAGTGTTGCGTGATTCGCACGTTTGGATTGAATAAGATTACTGTTTAATTATATTTGTTAGATACTATTTAATTAGATTTAATTAGATTTGTTTGATCCACTGTTTAGTTAGAAATAAGTTTTATAATTTACATTTGCCTTTATTTTTTATTTTTCCCTTAAAAACGCAGTTTTTTCCATATCACCCAAGAGACGCACTTTTTCCACATCACCCAAGAGGTAAATTGCAAGATGCGTTATTCCCTTTATTTAATCAAATTAAGGCGGGATTCCGCATGAAGCCTAGGCTCAAAGTTTCTTTCTTTCTTATTGTTTGTATATCATTTAAGTAGAAACGCGCTAAGCGCATTCTGTCTGGCCAGATGAACATGAAGAGCGGGGGGGTGCAGCCCAGAATTTTTTTGATGGAATGCATGAAAAATTTTATATCTATATATCTACCCGGGCAAACATTCTTTAAAAATAATTTCATTAATTTTCTTATGCCTTAATATAACTAATGAAAAATAGTTCGGAATGAAAGTTATGTGTCGTTATGTTTCTCTGTTTAACGAGCTTTTCCTCCCACTGCTTAAAAAAACCCAAAACTCTAAAAGATTTATCTTATATGATTTCACGGAATAAGTAATTCAAATACGTATCGTATCTTAACTCTGTTTCGCGAACTTAGGGGAAACACCTGTAGAACTCTTAAACTTCTTTCCATTTTTTGATCTTCAAACAATTAATATATTTAGATCAACAGAAGGCTTCCAAAAACTGGCCATGGGATAAACTTAATTTTTCTTTTTATTTTCTTACTTTTTTTTCCAAATTTTATTAAATTCTATTAGTTTGAACGCCATTATCTAAAATTGTCTAAAGCAGCGGTTCTCAACCATTTAAAGACCCACGACTCCACTAAAAGTAAGAAAAATAAAATAAACACTTCGCCCTTCACCCCCGGTCACCCCCAGACCAACTCTCAAATCACCTTCAGAACAAACCTCAGAACAAACCTCTTTTCCCCCGCGTATCGAATTTGACTGGTTGTGGTGTAGGGAATGTATCCACATTTAAGAGGTGCTCTTAGGGGCACAAAAATCATTAAAAAGTTTATTTTAAACAACTAATTGAACCCCGAATTTCGTTTTTGCTGCGTAAATCTCTCGGGTCCTGAACATTAACTGTGCCGAATTTGGTCCCGGTGGGTGAAACAGTCTATGATTCTATAGCGGACAAACAAACACACGAGCTCTTTTATATATATAGATATATAAATATAAGAAACATGGATTCTTCTCACCATAAAAAGAGAATTGGGATCGAAATGCAGGGAAATTTCGATGTTTTCCTCCACTAGGACCTTCTTTACCTCTAAGAATTTGCACTTGACAATCCGCCTGCTTTCCACGGGAGTACAGAAAAGCAATAGTTCCTCATTTTCTTCGCGGTGAGCCTGCAGCCAGAATTGTTACTCTTTTGGCACCACCCAGGAGGAACGTGTGAATTAAGGATATCACGGACGCGAGCAACATTACCTCAAACAAACACACACACACACACACACACACACATACACACATATATATATATATATGGTTTAAGTTAAATGTTTGTAGCAGGTGTAAGTTTAGATAAAAAATGAAAGCCCAAGGCATTTATATATTGACCCTGTCAGTGCTATCGATTAAGGTCATTCAGAAAACTTCCTGAACTTCCTGAGTTCTGGTCTGGAGTTGTTCTGGAACAACTCCAGACCAGGTATTTAGATGGCATCGGGAAGACCAATGCATCTCCGGTTTGCAAAGACACCACAAGGGTCGGAGTCCGACTTGGAGCCAACACAACTTTAATGGAACATCCCAAGGGGCGACATCCAAAGAGTTCGCAAGTTATACCACCCACAGACTTTTCGATGTATTTTACGCTCCCATATCAAGCATAGACAAGAGAGTATTTAATGGAGCTTCTTGGGATCCGAACTGAGCACTCCCAGGCCAGAACCCAACGCACTTCCAACGGCCCATGGATACGTGTTAAGAAAAGCAACTGTAGGTTTGATAATAGCAAAAAAAATTACCAATAGCTGGCATCATACAGACAAATCCTGTCATTAGGAAACCACCGGCTGAGCACCATCGTCTTCCAAACTTATCCATCAAGATCCAGCTCGCGATGTATCCCGGAATTTCGACGATGGCTGTCAAGAAGAAATTGACAAATTCGTTCCCGTCAAGTTTGGAAACGTTTAGTTGCAACCCATAGTAGGACATGGCATCAGATATCCTTGTGAAGGAGAAACTCATCAGGTACAATCCGAAATCACGAACAGAGTATTCAATAAATATCAGCAACATAAGTGAAAAATAACTGTTGACTTATAAATATTCATCGCTACTTGGGGTCACAGTCGGATGTTACTATCCGTAACGAGGTATGTCTTTGAAATTCTGATCTAGCAAATGATCCAAGCTCAGAAGAAAAATAAGCGTACTTTTTTACGAGCGTTTATGTGTGTTGCGTCGGTTTATTGATTTTATTTTGATTGTTGAGTGCAACGCCTGCCGCATTTAAAAAGAGCGCTGCTCTCGCTGTATATGTACTATGTGACGTCTGGTGCGTAGGCACCAGCCGAGCTCAGAGTGGAGAACGGTGTGAGCATAGCTCAGAGATGAAACAATAAATTTACGAAAAAACCCATATACAGTTCACCATATTTAATTTTTAATTGAGTCATTTATTTAAAGAGTGTTGAGTTATCGATGGGCCAAACAGTTGTCCAGGTCATCCGGAGATGCCACCCTCTTGGATATGTTTTAGTGAACTGGATATTTGAGTATTCGGAGTAATGGATCCTGTATCTCGTGTGACAGCAGTCCCAACATAGCGGTAAGAGCAATAGTGTCCTCTTGATTTCTTGAGTTAAGAAAAACAAATTAAATTTCTCGAGTCGAAGTTAATTATTTGAGTTTAAAGCAAATTTTTGTTTGTGTGTTAATATTGTTTTTTTTTGAGTTAGTGTACTTCCGGTTTGTAAGTTCAAAATGTTGAGAATAGCCGAATTAAATAAAGATGAGTTAAAACGCGTTGCTGAGGAGATTGGTTTATCAGTACAAGAAGGTGCTAAAAATATTGATTTAAAACGTTTAATTGAGGGGAGTGATGTGTTTAAAAAAGACATTAAATTCGTAGAAAACGTTATGGATCAAGTGTTAGAGGAGAAGAAAAACCAAAAAGCCGACCAGAACGCTGAAATTGAAAAGAAATTGAATTAGAGAGTCTTAGATTAGAGAGGATTAAAGCAGAATTACAATTAGCGCAGTTAAAGGCTAATGAAAAAAAATCCGATACTTCTTTTGATCACAAATGTAAAAACGAAACTGAGGAGTCAATTGATGTTTTAATAAAAAGCGTTAGAACATTAACAATTAAAGTGCCGAGTAAATCGGAAGGATGGGGTTTCTTTTTTACTTCGTTAGAGAGAACATATAGTACTAAAAAGGTAGCTGAGAAACTTAAAGCAGAGATTCTGTTGAATTTATTAGGGGAAAGATCTTCTAATATTCTAACTTATATTAAAGAGAAATATCTAAACAATTATGAGGAAATTAAATCAATTGTTTTGAGAGAATTCGAACCAACAGCGCAAGCAGTGTTAGAGAATTTTAGAAATGCATCCAGACAAAACGAAACACATGTGCAATTCGCTTTGCGCTTAACTACGAGTTTCGAGTACTATTTAAAATTGAGAGGAGTAACGGACTTTGAAACCTAAAAACAACTGATTATGTCTGATAAATTGTTTCAGACATTAGATAGAGAAACAGCCGCTCATATTAATCTTAGACAGGCAAAAGCCTGGTTTCATCCTGTTGAACTATCTAAAGAGATCGATTTGTATTTTACTTCGAGAGGTAAGCCAATAAATGAGACGAAAAAGGAGCAAAAAATTTATAACAATAAATATAAACCCGATTCAAGAGTATTTTTCAATGAGGTGAGAAATAAAAATTGTGATTAATGTCTAAGGATTGAAAATTACCCACTATTTGCTTGTCCTCAGTTTAGAAGACTTTAGGTTCCTGAGTGCGTTGAGATAGTAAAAAATAAAAACGTGTGTTTTAAGTGTTTATCGCCTAACTGCACCGTTAAAAAATTCTGCTTTTGTAATTGCTTTTGCGGTAAATCACATAACAAATTAATCCATTTTCCGAAAGAAAGGAATTATGTTTCGTCTACGAATGGAATAAACAGTAGTATGCCAGGCGTCACGGAAATGGTAAATAATTCGCAGTCAGGGGAAAAAAATGATGACTACGGGCTTTCTGTTCCTCCCAGCACCAAGTGGAGTCAGCCGCCTTTCGTAGCAACTAATTTATTTGAAAATAAAAAGAATGTTATTTTGTCTACGGTACAGTGTTTAATCAGAGATAGATATTCGCAATGGCAGGAAGCGAGATGTTTATTAGATGTAGGATCCCAAATTTGCTTGATCGCTTTCCTTACAGCGATTACAACTGAAGAGTGAAAAAATAAATCAGTCTATTTCTTGCATTAATGATGCCTCGCTGGTGGTTAATCGTAGAGTTACAGCAACTCTTGCGAACAAAGACAGGAGTTTTGAAAGAAATATTTCTATGTTAGTAGTAAGAAAAATTACTGACCTAATACCAACTCAAATGATCGATGCGCGTTTGCAGATTCCGGAGACAGTTAAACTTGCGGATCCTAATTTTAATGTTCCGGGAAAAATTGATATTTTAATTGGTGCGGAATACTTTTATGACATAATAAAGCTGGAAAAAATAAAAGCAAAAAGTGCGAGCCTGACGCTTCAGGACTCTGTGTTAGGTTACACAGTAGGAGGTAGTACTTTGAGTTCCGATAAATTAAATTCCAAATATTGCGGTTTAATATGAGAGACAGAAGAATTAAATTGGACTTTGAGAAAATTTTGGGAGATCGAGGAAATAGGAAACGAATTACCTAAAAGTAAGGAAAATTCTATATGTGAGGAACATTATGCGCGGACGCATAGGAGAGACAAGACAGGAAAATATGTCGTGACTATGCCATTTTAAGAGCATTGGTCCTGTTTAGGGAATTCGAGGGACATTGCTCTAAAACGACTCGATTCGCTATGGACTCGCTTGTCTAGAGACCAAGTGTATCTAAAATTGTATCGTGACTTTCTGAGAGAATATGAACAATTAGGTCACATGACTTAAATCAAGGAGAGGGAGGAACCTGAGTTCACGTATTATATGCCTCACCATGGCGTCTATAGGCCTCAAAAAAGCACAACAAAACTGCGAACTGTGTTTAACGCGTCCACCTTGACTACTAGTGAAAAATCACTGAACTCTATTCAATACAACGGTGGAGTCATACAAGACGACCTTTTTTCTTTGTTAGTGAGATTCCGTAAACTCATCTTTGCATTCACTGTAGATATTCGTCAAATGTACCGCATGATTAATATAGATGAGAATCAGCGAAACCTGCAAAGAATTTTGTGGAAGGTGGAAGTTAACGAGCCCGTCAAGGTGTACCAACTCAATACCGTGACGTACGGAACGGTTAGTGCTCCGTACCTAGCAATGCGAACTTTAAAACAGATTTCCATTGACGAGGGAAAAACTTTCCTATGGCTGCATCAGTCCTGTGTGATGACTTTTACATGGATGATGTCTCAAGTTGAGCAAACACATTGGAGGCTGCAAGAACTTTGCAACACCAACTTATTGGCATTCTAAAAACTGCTCAGATGTCATTACACAAGTGGTGTAGGAATACTTTCGAGCTTATCCCAACCACAGAAAAGGAGTATGAATTTTCATCTACAGATGAGATTAAAACTTTAGGTACTGCCTGGAAGGCTAGAACTGACTGTTTTAACTTCAAGGTAGAAGTGGAGCAAAATGCTCAACCTACTAAAAGGTCGGTCTTATCAATTATCGCCAGACTCTTTGATCCACTTGGATTGCTTGGTCCATTGCCACTAAAGCAAAAATTTTCATTCAACAATTGTGGTTTCTCAAAATTGATTGGAATGAAAGGCTTCCTGAGAAAGAAGCTTATGAATGGCAAGAATTTGCGCGGTCTTTAATGAGTTTAAGTGACATTAATATTGAACGGTGCATAGTGATTCAAAGCGCTGGAATAACTGAGCTTCATGGCTTTGTGATGTCTCCGAAAAGGCATATGGTGCTACAATCTACGCCAGATCGGCCACTTCATATGGAGAGGTGAAAGTGAAGCTTGTCACGAGTAAATCTCGGGTGTCACCGATTAAGCAGGTAACCATACCTCACTTAGAGTTATGTAGTGCCGTCCTACTCACTAAATTAATGCATAAAGTGAAAAATGCATTAAAATTGGATATTACATTGTGTTCTATTGGACTGATTCTACGATAGTGCTATCGTGGATGAAAAAGGAATCCAGAGATTTAAAGACGTTTGTAGCCAATTGAGTGGTGGTTATCAAAGAGTTTACAGAGATAAATCAGTGACATTATGTTCCCTCGGAACAAAATCCTGCAGATATCATATCGAGAGGACTTGATCCAGAGAAAATTCAACAAAGTGACATGGGGTTGTTAGGGCCCTTCTTTCTTAGAGAGCGCGTAGTGAACTTTACTGGTGATTGCAAGGACATCCATAATAGTGAATTATACGAAAAAGAGCTTAGGAATAAATGAGGGTATTCGGTGTGTCCCTTGGTGCAAGATTTGGAGATAATTTCCATCATTAATAAGTGTTCTTCATTAGCGAAACTGCAAAGAATCATGGTGTGTGTGTTTTAAAGAAAGTGCAAGAATTCCATCATCGAAAATCACTGGCAATTTAACTGCACCTGAATTATCCGTAAATTTGTCTCCGTTTCTAGACGAAAAGAACATACTTCGTGTTGGAGGTAGAGAGACATTCTAACCTACCTGCAGAACAAAAACATCCTATGTTAATTCCTAGTAACAATCCTATTTGTGATTTGATTATTAATCACTATTATGTCTTTTATTTTCATACAGGAACTGAGGCTACTTTAGCCAACATTCGTACCCAAATTTGGATATTTAATGGCAGATCAACAGTCAAAAGAGTAATTAAGAAATGTTTAAATTGCCTTAAGGTAAGTGCTCAAGGTAAAAACCAAATGATAGCGGATTTTCCTAGTGCCAGAGTTAACATTTCAAGAGTATTCACTAAAGTAGGACTGGATTTCTGTGGACCATTTAGTATCAAATTTATTCTAGGTAGATTGAAAAGAGTATATAAGTGTTACATTTGTATTTTTGTATGTTTTGTTGTTAGAGCCATACACTTAGAAATTGTAAATGGTTTAAGTACTGAAGCCTTTATTGGCGCCCTGAAAATATTTATTTCTCGTAGAGGTAGGCCTAGTGAGATTTTTAGTGATAACGGAACTAACTTTGTAGGAGCCAACAATGAGTTTCGTAAAATTTTAAAGGAGCTGTTTAAAAAGGAAAGTACAGAAAAATTTGAGGATTTTCTTGCTTCTGAGAGCATTAAGTGGCATTTTAATCCCCCTGCCACACCTCACTTTGGAGGTTTGTGGGAGGCTGGGGTTAAATCTTTGAAAGGTCACCTTAAAGGGGTTGTGGGAAATACGATCCTTACTCATGAGGAATTTTGTACACTTGTTACACAAGTGGAGGCGGTATTAAACTCATGACGTCTTTGCCCTCCCTCTGAGGATCCCAATGATGATTTAGCTCTTACTCCAGCCCATTTTTTAGTTGCCTCATCGTTAACATCATTGCCTGAGCCAGATTTTAGGGAGATTCCAATGAATAAGCTCAGTAGGTGGGAGTTAGTGCAAAAATTTTCTCAAACATTTTGGAGTAAATGGACCTCAGACTATTTTAATCGTCTTCAAGCAAGACCTAAATGGTATAAAGGCGAAAAATAGTTTAAGGAAAAGGAAGTTGTTTTGGTTAAAGATGATGATTCAAAATTACTGAGCTGGAATCTTGCCAAAATAGTTAAAGTTCATCCAGGAAAAAATAATATAACCAGAGTAGTTAAAAACAAGTAGAGGTATCTATAAACGACCTGTTCATAAGGTTGTTAAATTATTCTTTGAATCTAATTGAAGTATATGATTTTGATTTATATGTGTTTGTGCGTCTATTTAATTGTGTTGTTTTATACTTTTAGTGTATTTTTTATAATATTTGATTATTTGAGTACCTTTTTATTATTGTTAATTCATTGTTGTTAAGAATTTAAAATTTTCTTTCCCCGTTACGCGGCGCGCTTCCTTCGTTTT
The DNA here is from genome assembly GCA_907164885.2 of Dolomedes plantarius. NCBI lineage: Eukaryota > Metazoa > Arthropoda > Arachnida > Araneae > Dolomedidae > Dolomedes > Dolomedes plantarius. The sequence goes on along the minus strand of OU015497.1, from coordinate 43,932,648 downwards.
AGCGCTGCTCGATGTGAACGAGGCTATTACAAGCAAGCGAAAAGCGGGAGCTTTTTCTCCCCTTATGTCTTATGTCTACTGACGATACGTTTGTCTCTCGATACGCTGTCACTCGATACGTTTGTTTCTCGATACGTAATATGTATTCAAATGTTTATAATTAGATGTTGTTTATTAAAGCATTTGTGGAAATTACAGTCTTCTATCTATTCGACGGACAATCACGTTACATGGTCATCGACGAGCCGATGGAAAGCGAACTGTTCTAACAATTTTGAAAACCGTAACGAAACTTGATTCAAAATGGCTCCCGGTGAACTCTCGCAAATAACTGTATTTAATCGGAAACAAGGATATATTCGTGGACAAGTAACAAGATTAAAGACGATTTTACAAGGTGATCAGGTGCCTGTGGATAAAACGGATATTATTCAAAAACTGAATACAACTGAAAAATTGCGTAGCAAGTTAGAGGATCTACGCAGTGAATGTTATTGCACTCTTTCTGACGCTGAGTTACCAGCTTTCGAAGCAAGTTTGGAGGAGCTGCAAATTGACCTCGACACATGCGAGGTAAGCTTTCAAAAACTTCTCAAACCAAATTCTATTTCAAATGTTGAAAACAGTCAGTCCTCTGGTAACTGTAAATTAAAATTACCGTCAATTAATCTTCCCGAGTTTTCTGGTCAATATGTTGAATGGTTGTCATTCAAAACGCAATTTATGTCATTAATTGATGATAATGATGAGTTGTCAGATCAACAAAAATTATTTTATCTTCAATCAGCACTTAAGGGTAATGCCAAACAATTAATTACGGTAAATGATACGTACACTAGTTTATTCGAGGCACTGAAAAAACGTTTTGAGAACACACGCTTGCTTATTATGAGTCATATTAGTGAAATATTTAATTGTTCTAAAGTTAAATGTGAATCCGCGTCTAATTTAAGACAGATGCTTGACAAAATCGAAAGTAATTTGCGATCATTAAAACAGTTAAAATTAGAGACAAACCCTCTATGCGAAGCAATATTAATTTATGTAATTCTTCAACGAATTGATATTGATACACGTAAATTATACGAAATGGAATTGGGATCCGAATTGCCGAGTTGGGAAAAAATTTACGGATTTTTTAACCAAAAGATGTCAAGCTCTGGAAAATGTTAACAGAGGTCCGGGAGGAAATGAATTTAAACGGGAACCAACCCCAAAATTCAAAACGTTAATAGTGAAAAATGAGAAAAATAATTGTATGTTAGGATGCACAGAATCGCACCCCATTTTCAGGTGTAAAAGGTTTATTGATTCAAACGCAGATGAAAGATTAAAATATGTCATGAAATTTAATTTATGCTTTAACTGTCTCGGGTTCCATGCAATGTCTAGATGCAAGAAAATACATTTAAAATTTAAAACTTGTAACAAAAATCATAGTATAATGTTGCACGGAGCGAACTTTACTGTCGAAAGGAATAAACAAAACAAAAATGACAACGGCGCCAATGATTTGGCGGCGAACGAAGAGAGATGTTTTGCGCGATCTCAGGTGCCAGATGGCTTTACGAATCATGAGCTGCAAAATGCGTCTTGTTTGTATTCACTTAATAAAAGCAAAAATGTTCTTCTTCCCACGGTGAAAGTAAAAGTTATGCAATCGAACGGAAATTGGTTGGAGTTAAATGCTTTATGTAACTCCGCATCTATGAGGAATTTAATAATTGAAGACGCAGCTAATTTATTAGGCTTTCAAAAATCGCGATGTAGGGCAAATTTAATGGGACTAAAAAACACAGTAGTACCAATTACTGAAAAGATTTGTACGCGTATAACGAACGATGAAGAATCCTTTAATAAGAAACTTGAATTTTTGATTTTGCCCGAAATTGCTGGGAATGTTAATTGCTGAAAAAATAAACATTTCTAATTTAAATTTGCCGGAAAACATAAAGTACGCGAATCCTATATTTTATTTACCTCAAAAAATATCGCTTCTTCTGGGAGCTGATGTATTTTACGAATTACTAAAAGGAAATCAAATCCAGGTAATGGGTAACTCTATCATTTTAATTGAGACAGTCTTCTGATGGATGGTGACAGGTTCGATTCCCGCAGTGCGTCCAAATGATTCTCAGTGTTATTTTATTCAGGATCGCATTGAGGAGGGGTTACAACAATTTTGGGAATTTGAATCGATTGGCATATTCCAAGATGCACACTCGGACGAGGAAGGTAAAGCTATGACACTTTTTAAGGATTCTATATGCTACAAAAATGGGAGGTATGAAGTTAGGTTACCATGGAAACGGGATTTCAGGGAATTAAATTATAACTTAACAGTTGCCAGGAGACGACTGGATCATTTGAATAGAAAATTTGAGAAGCATCCGGAACTGTATAACGATTATCATGAGATACGAAATGATTATGAAAATAAAGGCATCATCGAAAAAGTTCCAAATGACAAAGTTCAAAGAGATAAACCACTATTTTATCTACCATTTTCTATGGTTAATAGAGACTCTGTCAGTTCCAAAAAACGAATTGTTTTTGATGCCAGTGCACACGGAGAAGGTGAACTTTCTCTAAATGACTGTCTGTATGCAGGACTTAGTCTTAATCCCCTGATATTTAACATGCTCATATTCTTTCGTTTGAATGCTGTGGTCGTCTTAGCAGATATCGAAAAGGCGTTTCTGCAAATATCCTTAAATGAGAAGGATAGGAATGCAGTCCGATTTTTGTTCCCAAGTTCAAATCCAGGTACAAGTAAGCATTATGACATCCAAATTTTCAGATTTTGCCGTGTTCTCTTTGGTGTCAACGCCAGTCCGTTCTTGCTGTCCGCCACAATTAAGGAACACATCGAAAAGTTTCGAGAGTTGCATCCCACTACGGTGGAAATGCTCGATAAATGTCTTTATGTAGACGACTTTGTAGGAGCTGTCGACAACGTCTCGTCTGCCTTTCAGATGTCGTGCGAAGCCAAAAGAATTATGGCTGATGCAGGAATGAACTTGTGTAAGTGGAGTTCCAACAGCAAGGAATTGGTACAATCATGGGAAGACCACGGGTTCAAAACCCATCCCATTCATTCAGAAGTCAATCCTCCTGACAAATTACACAAAGTTCTCGGTCTTCCGTGGCATGTTCATCAAGACTACATCACGATAGATGTGAAAAACTTGCTCGAATTTGATGAACACGAAACTATAACAAAAATACTTGTGTTAAGAACAGCAGGAAAGCTGTTCGACATACTTAGTATTTTAACACCGTTCACAATAAGACTCAAATGTCTGTTCCAAGAATTGTGGCTTAGGAAGTGCCCGTGGGACGCGGAACTTCCACCAGACCTTCTCCAAATGTATACTCAGTGGAGGTCTGAGTTGTCTGATATTTCGAACTTGAAAGTCCCTAGAATGATCCTCAACTCCAGCTTAGGTGATACCAATGAACTTCAAATCCATGTCCTTTCCGATGCCAGCCAAAAGGCATACGGAACCGCAGTCTATTTGAGAGTGAAGTACATTGACAAAATCACAGTGAATCTGGTTGCTTCGAAGAGTCTTGTTGCCCCATTAAAGAAACTGACTCTTCCAAAACTCGAACTGATGGGGGCGTTGCTCTCAGCCAGACTTGCAAAAGAAGTAGAACAAATCATAAACCGGAAAGGATCGACCTCAGTTCATTTCTGGTCAGACTCCCAGATCGTATTGTTCTGGATCAAAAGACCTCACCACAAGTGGAAACAATTTGTTTCTAATCGTGTGAAGGAAATTCAGGCTCTTAGCAATCCTGAAGCTTGGTCACACGTACCGGGGAAATTAAATATTGCAGACCTTGTCACGAGAGGAGTTAGTGCAGAAAGTCTTTCAAAAAGTGAGGCCTGGTGGTCAGGTCCAGAATTCTTAAGAACAAATGAGGTCTCAGTATTTGAATGTAGTGATTCTATTCTAAAAGAATCTTATATTTTAGAATTGAAAAGAGAGTTCACTGTAGAAGATGATATGTGTTTTGCTGTAACCAATGAAAATGTTATCTTTCATAATGACCTTCTAAAAATTACTAACAATTTTTCTAAACTTGTTCGTATAGTTTCCTATGTTTTCAGGTTTGTATATAACTGTAGAAATCCAACAGGCAAAAAAGTTGGGTATATGAAGTGTCAAGAATTGAACAAATCTGAATCTTTTCTTCTAAAATTTGCCCAACGTGAGTATTTAGAAGAAATCACTGCCTTGGGGAAGGGTGAGAATGTGAAAGGTAAAAGTAAATTATCTTCTCTCAATTGTTTTCTTGATAAAAATGGGCTTATACGCGTTGGAGGACGAATAATCAATTCTAGTATTAATGAGCATACTAAACATCCCAGTGTCCTCCCACCTAAACATCCCTTAACTTACATGATTGTACAGTATCTTCACTTGAAGTATTTGCATGTGGGGGCTCAAGCCTTGTTGTACCTAATACGTCAAAGGTATTGGCCGTTAAACGGTAGGAATTTATGCAGATTGGTGATACACAATTGTGTCGCATGTACAAAGAACAAACCAGTTCTAGAGCAACAATTGATGGGCCAATTGCCCAAAGAACGCATAGAACCTTCTCTTCCATTTACGGTTACCGGTATAGATTTTTGTAGGACCTTTCCATGTAAAATTCAAAGGTCAAAGGAAAGGTGTGTTAAATAAGATATATGTAGCAATTTATGTATGTTTTTGCACTAAAGCAATTCCTTTAGACTTTGTAAGTGATTTAACATCAGCTGGGCTCATTGCCAGTTTGAGAAGATTTTTCTCCAGAAGAGGTAAGGCCTCTAAGATTTTCACTGACAATGGACGAAATTTCGTTGGCGCAAATGCCGAACTAAAACGACTTCTAAAAATTGTAAATTCACCGGATGAACCAATGGCTCAATATTTCACTGAGGAGGAAATTGATTGGCATTATAGCCCTCCAAAATCTCCAAATTTTGGGGGATTATATGAAGCCGGTGTGAAATCCTTTAAATTTCACTTAAAGCGCATAGCAGGAAATTCTCATTTTACTTTGGAAGAATTCATTACGATCTTGGCGGAAATTGAAGGAGTTCTAAACTCCAGGCCATTGACTTCATTGTCAGCTGATTTTGAGAATTTTGAAACCCTAACTCCAGGGCATTTTCTTATTGGGAGACCCATCACTTCCATCGCGGAACCCCAACTTACAAATATCGATGAAAATAGACTCAGTAAGTGGGAAAGGATTTCTAAAGCCTCTCAAAGAATTTGGAGACTTTGGAAAAGAGATTACTTAAATAATTTACAAGAACGCCATAAATGGAAATTCAGTAAGAACAACGTAAGGGTAGGGACCTTAGTGTTGGTGAAGGAAGAAAACTTACCAGGCAATATTCAATGGAAGTGATGGGAAAGTGAGAGTGGTGAACATACGTTTACCACAAGGTAACATACTTAAAATATGCGTACGAAATATTTGTGTATTACCTGTGTACTAATTATTGTGTTAAGTTTCCTTTTATTTTTTTCATTGTATGCATATTTGATATTTATGTTGTAAGTGTAACTATTATTGTAGAACTTTCATTTAAACCTATATTGTATTGTTTTTGGAAATAATTTAGAATTATTGGATTATGAATCCAATCGGCGGGGAGTGTTAAGAATTTGAAATTTTCTTTCCCCGTTACGCGGCGCGATTCCTTCGTTTTAGCGCTGCTCGATGTGAACGAGGCTATTACAAGCAAGCGAAAAGCGGGAGCTTTTTCTCCCCTTATGTCTTATGTCTAGTGACGATACGTTTGTCTCTCGATACGCTGTGACTAGATACGTTTGTTTCTCGATACGTAATATGTATTCAAATGTTTATAATTAGATGTTGTTTATTAAAGTATTTGTGGAAATTACAGTCTTCTATCTATTAGACGGACAATCACGTTACAATTGTGTACTATGGTCTCCAGTGTATTGTAACGAGTGTCATCTGGTATTTGTAACTTGTTTGATTTATACGTTGAAAATTTTAAAAATTTGTCAAGGCGAGCGGTATGTTGAGTGCAACGCATTTATTTAAAGAGTATTGAGCCATCGATGGGCTAAACATTGATTATCCATAGAAAAGATCCGATTTTTATGAAACAGATTGAAAAGTTGTACAGATAATGTAGCTACATGGATTCATTCTTACTCCATTATCTATTGATATTGTTACGACTCAAAATTCCGTCTGCAACTGTTTGTCCCTATAAACGGGGAAGTTTGGTTTTACTCTCCTTACGGGAGGAAAATACTATATGTGTATGTCACGTGTTAAAACGAAAGTAACTTGTTGTCGCGTGGGAGATTCGATTTGCGCTGATCTTAGAACCATGTGATGGCTCGACCTAGTCGAGTAGAAAATATATCTGGGCGGCTTAAATGAAACGCCGTAATTAAATTTTGTAAGAATACTGTAACTGTGCTGTGATTTTAAATGTTAATAAATGTTCAGTGTTTCGTAAAGGATATGGAGTCAGATTATAATTTATGGAACAACCTTTTTGGTGACACCGGAGTTGATGTGATATGTGAACCGGACTATATGGAACTGGACTAAGGAATACTAATTTTGGATTATTATATTTTATGGATCTTGGAGGGACCTCTTGGAAGTGGAGGTAGGCCCTTTCTTATTTTCCCCTTCTAGTTAAGTTATTAGGGAAGGGTTTGTTGTTAGTTGTTGTACAGGAAAAAAATTGCTAAAACGGAAAAGTGCAGATCGGAAACGAAACAGTATTAGATAGCGAAACTTAAGGGTTAAATAGTAAATCCTTGTTATAACTAGTGAGACTGGTTGAATTAAATTAATTCAATTATGGATATTCAAAGGCTTAAGGAAAAACGGAAGGGTTTAAGGAAGTTATTTACTAAGCATTTGACAAAAATTAAAGCTTCGATAGAAAAGGAAATAACGGCAGAATATACAAAAGAGATGAAAATTGAGGAGCTATCAAGCTTAAGGGATCAGCGCATTGAAAAAATGAATGAGTTGAATAAAATTGATGATGAGGTACAGTTAATAATTAAAATCGAAGATATAGAGAATGACTTATCCGTGAGCGAAGAATATAAAGATAAGGGAACCGATTCAAAATCAAAATTAGAGATGTGTTTGGGATCTTTATATGGTAGACCGGGAAGTGTAGTGCAGGCAAACCAACCTGAGAATGAATCTGAGAGTAATGTGGAAAACAGTGAAGGTTTCAGAACCGAAACGAAAAATATCGTTAAACTCCCTAAGCTAGATATAACAAATTTTTTTGGTGATTGTAGCCTTTGGCTTGATTTCTGGAATTCGTATGAAGTAGCTATACACAATAATAGCGCGCTAAGCAAAATCGAAAAGTTTACGTATTTGAAAACTTATTTAGGGGGTGTTGCTTTGAACGCCATTTCAGGATTTTCTCTTACAGAGCAAAATTATGACGCATCGGTTCAGTTGTTGACCCTGAGGTTTGGAAGGCCAGAGGTCATTATTTCGTCACACATCCATAAACTTCTATTAATTGAACCTGTAAAATCTTGTTCGAATGTAGCAGGGCTGCGAAAAATGTACGACGCAATAGAAGTACAAATTCGTTCGTTGCAGTCTTTAAATGTAGCAACAGGTACTTACGGTAATTTACTGTGCCCGGTAATATTGCAGAAATTACCCGAGGAGTTGCATTTGAACTATAATAGGACCTGTAAATCAAACGAATTGTTTGATATGTCAAAATTAATAGAATACATACTGAAGGAATTGGAAATAAGAGAAACGTCTATAATATTGGCAAACCCAAACCCACACAATACAAATGTAAATGATCCTTATCGAAATAAGGTGAATCAAAATTATCAAAATAAACATCAGTTAACTGTTATGAGAAATGAGTATTCTAAATCTAGATCAACAGCCGCAGTTTTAGCTACTAAGGTTGAAGAAAATTTACCATCGTTTAATAAATATTCTAGTAGTAATACAAGAACTTTTAACCAATACCGAAACAACTTTCCGTTTAGACAGAATACAGGAAATCAATGTATATTTTGTTCTGCTAATTCGCACATGACGCATGATTGTTTATTGGATGTTAATAATAGGAGAAAAGCGTTAATGGCCAAGGGATTGTGCTTTATTTGTTTCCAGAACCACTTGAGGAAATTTTGTAAAAGGGATCAGAAATGCAGAAACTGCAATTCTTTAGACCATAATTCGCTGATTTGCAGTTTTGAGAGAAATGAATTTAAAGCAAATGCGAAAGAAATCCCATCACAGACGGAAAGTTCACTCAGCTTATTTTGTGATAAAAATCCATCGAAGCGGGCGGCACCGCATGAATCAGTCTTATTACAAACGTTCACCGCAACTGTCAAAACAAGTCCTTTAAATAAAACGCAGATGGTGCATTGCATGATAGACGGTGGAAGCACCAAAACATTCGTGATTAGGGATGTTTGTGAACTATTGGGGTTAAAGGCCATAAGTAAAGAAGCACTTGTTATTTACACTTTTGGGGGTAGTCGAGCTGAGAAGAAAATTTATGATATCGTTGAACTGGAATTGTGTAATGTGAGTGATCCAAAGCGGAAAATCAAAATTAACGCAGCAGTTATTGATTCGATTACATTAGGACAAATTGAAATACCTTCTAAATGGATTCGGAATATGGCTTTGGAAAAGGGTATCGAGTTGGCAGATCAGGGTACATCCAGAAGTATACAAATTTTAATCGGGTCAGATTGTATTGGGGAAATTTTGGGTGAAACAAATATAAAAATTTCTAAAAGACTAGTGGCAACAGACACCATTTTTGGCGTCGTGATACAGGGAAGGGATGAAGGATATAATTTTCAGGAGGTGCATGCTAACCATTTGACCGTTGCGAATGAAGAATTGGACTATGAAAGAGTTAAGCATTTTTGGGAACTGGAAACAATTGGGATAAGTCCAGATAAGGAAATTTCTCGATCTGATAAGGAAATTTTAGATTCATTTGAGCAAAATACCACGTACAAAAACAAACGATATGAAACTCGGTTATTATGGAAAGAAAAGGATAAAAATTTAGAGAGTAACTATGAAAACGCGAGGCGTCGGTTGCACAGTTTGAGCAGAGTAATTGAAAGGAATCAAGAATTAGGTTTGAGATATAGTGAAATAATTAATGAACACTTAAAAGAAGGTATTGTGGAACCAGTAACGGTAGATTTAAGGAAAACCGTCAATACAGGATACTTCATGCCACATCACGCAGTAGTGCGCGAGCAAAGGGACACTACAAAAGTCAGGATAGTTTTCGATGCATCTTCTAAGAGTAAGGATAAATTATCCCTAAACGATTGTTTGGATAGCGGGCCCAATTTGAATCCCGACTTATTGAAAATCATTTTGAAGTTCAGATTAAATCCAATCGCTTTTTGCGCCGACATTCAGCGCGCGTTTCTTGAAGTAGGAATTGCCCAGGGGGATAGAGATTTTTTAAAGTTCCTGTGGATTAATAGGCAGGGGCCAAATCTCCATTTCGATCCTCCAAATTTCCAAGTGTTGCAGATTGCAAGAGTTCCTTTTGGGGTAAAGTGTTCACCGTTTTTACTAACCGCGACAGTGCGGCTTCACTTAAAGAAATATGAAGAATCCCACAGCGAATCTTGCGACATGTTGAAAGAGTTATATGTCGACGACTTAATATCAGGATCTTCGGATATCGACCATGTTCTAAAACTGAGTAAAGAAATGATAGTTATTCTTGATCAGGCCAGTATGAATCTTCGTAGATGGATATCAAATTCCCCAGAGCTCAATGAACTATGGAGGGAGAATGGCATCGACTGTCGTGAAATTTCGGAAGAGTCTGGCGTACCATTGAAGATTTTGGGTATTATTTGGGACAATTTAAATGACAAATTGAGAATTGACACTAGTCAGTTTAAGAAATTGAAAGGAGATAAGCCGATAACGAAACGTAATATTTTAGCAGCTTGTGGAATGTTATTTGACCCTATGGGTATAATGAACCCCTTTTCAGTGCGACTCAAGATAATAGTCCAAATGTTGTGGGAAAGAGGCCTTCAATGGGATGAAGGTGTTCCTAGTGAAATTGAAGCAGAATTTCTGGAGTGGCTGAACGACGTTGAGAAGTTGAAACTCTTTGAGATACCCAGATTATATTTCAGTGAAATTTGCTGGGATTCTGTTGAAATACACATATTCTCAGATGCCAGTCCCAAATGCTATGGATCGATAGCATACTTTAGAATGAGAAGGTTAAATAGATACGTAACGTGTTTCATAATATCGAAGTCTCGTTTAGTCCCACTGAAGAAGATGACACTGCCAAGACTCGAGTTAATGGGGACCCTACTATCAGCAAGACTGGGGTCATATTTACAGTCTACCTTTCCTATGGTAGAACCAAGTAATATATTTTACTGGACTGACTCCCAGATTTGTATTCATTGGATAAAAGGCGTTGCAGATAACTGGAAGATATTTGTGAGAAATCGCGTGGTAGAGATAAAGGAAAGGACTGATCCATCGAGATGGCAATTCTGCAATGGAAAATTCAATCCAGCCGATAAGCTCACTAGAGGAATAAGAGCACAAGCTCTAATCAATGATAAGGCTTGGATTTCAGGACCACCTTGGCTTGCTGAGTTAAATATTCCAAGTGAGGTAACAACGACGAGGGTCAGTTCAGATACTGAAGGTGTTGAGGAAGAGAAGCGAAAGGTCGTTGCGTTTCATGTAAACTTCGAAACTGTTGAACCACTATTGGACCTTCACAAGTATAGTGACCTAGGAAAGGTCATAAGAATAAGTGCATATATCATGAGGTTTGTGAACAATTCTAAACCAAAATGTATAAAATCTACGGATGCTTTGACAGCGCAAGAACTCTCTATCGCAGAGAACTATTGGCTTCGAATCGTGCAACGAAGAGACTTTGGTAAAGAGTATAACCAATTAAAAACGAAAACCGCAATTGATTCTGACTCTAAGCTATATGGTTTAGATCAAATTTTGACCACTGATGGGTTAATAGTATTAAAGGGAAGACTGCAGAGTTCTGATTTAGATGTTCAATCTAAAAATCCAATAATTCTTCCGAGCAAGACTAAATTTACTGAGCTTTTGATAATGAGAGAGCATAAAAACGTGCTTCATTCTGGTGTTTCTGACACTCTAACACAGCTCAGAGAACGATTTTGGATAATTCGTGGCAGGCAAGCTGTAAAGTCCTGTTTAAACAAATGTTTACGATGCAGACGATTCAAGGCTAAACAAGGAAGGCAGGTAGTAGCTCCACTTCCTGCAACCAGAACTCAGGAATCCCAACCTTTTGAAGTCACTGCAATAGACTTTGCAGGACCCTTATATACAAAGGACAATTGCAAGGCTTACATCGCATTATTTACCTGCGCAATCACTCGAGCTGTTCATTTGGAAATTGTGTCCAGCTTAAGTAGTGAACATTTCCTACTAGCGTTTAGACGATTTGTTTCAAGGAGAGGTGTTTGTCGAATTATTAACTCGGACAATGCCTTGACTTTCAAAGGTGCAGACACCGAACTCAAGAAATTGTATACGAACATAAAGGACTCAGACATACAAAATTATTTTGGAAAAAAGGGGATTACGTGGCAGTACATAGTAGAAAAGGCCGCTTGGTGGGGCGGATATTGGGAGCGGATGGTTCGTATGACAAAGATTGTTTTGAGGAAAATTCTTGGGAGGGCTTTGGTAACTTTTGAAGAACTGCAAACAATACTTGCAGAGATTGAATCCATTTTGAACTCTAGACCTCTTACTTATGTCTATAATGAACCCACGGAACCATCCCCTCTCACTCCAGCTCATTTCCTCATTGGAAGAAGAATAACTGCCTTACCTCCCCATATTGGCAAATCAATTTCTGGAAGTGTATCCAGTACTCAAAAAGTATTAATTAAGAGATATTTATACCGTGAAAAGGTTTTAAATCAGTTTTGGAAACGATGGAAGGGGGAGTACCTTTTACAGTTAAGAAATGTAAATTTTATAAAACCAGTTAATGTAACTTGTCAATTTAATGTAGGTGACGTAGTCTTGATAGCGGATGATAAGATGCCACGGCAAATGTGGAGAATGGGAAGAGTAACTGAATTGCATTTTGGCAGAGACAAACAGGTAAGAGCTGTCACGCTGAAAACATCTACAGGTCAAATCAAACGACCGATTCAGCTTCTGCATCATATGGAGATAGGTAAGCCGTGATCCAACTTTAATACTGAGGTGGATTTACCAGCCAGCTATCAAATTATATTGTTTGTTTCACTTAATAAGTGTTTTATTTTTGTTATTATTAATATTGTTCTTTATTAATTTTGTAATAATTGAGTGTAAAATTGTTTGATTTATTATGTTGTACTTATTATGTTGTAAGAAATAATGAATGTCTTCATTGGGGGCGGAGGATGTTACGACTCAAAACTCCGTCTGCAACTATTTGTCCCTATAAACGGGGAAGTTTGGCTTTACTCTCCTTACGGAAGGAAAATACTATATGTGTATGTCACGTGTTAAAACGAAAGTAACTTGTTGTCGCGTGGGAGATTCGATTTGCGCGGATCTTAGAACCATGTGATGGCTCGACCTAGTCGAGTAGAAAATATATCTGGGCTGCTTAAATGAAAGGCCGTAATTAAATTTTGTAAGAATACTGTAACTGTGCTGTGATTTTAAATGTTAATAAATGTTCAGTGTTTCGTAAAGGATATGGAGACAGATTATAATTTATGGAACAGATATCTTTTGACTTCACCTGTTTCAAATAGAAATAGAATAGAAATTTAAATAGAATAGAAACAGGTGTATAAATAAGGGACGATTCTAAAACGACAGAAGTCTAATTCTACTTTTTTATAATTGTCCCTATAGGAAAATTTACTTTTTGCTTCCTCAAAACCAGGGGTGTCCAGCGTTTTAGCTTGTCTGGGCCGCACTGAGTGCGGAGGAATAGACTCGGGCATATAAAATATATAATAGTTAATTTAAATAAATAAAGCTTCCTTTATATTTTATATCATATAAAAAAAGAGAGCAACATTAGCTTAAAACCAGTGGACTATTCGACCTTGTTTTTGTGATACTAATGCTACAATGTCTGATTTGATGGAAGTGGTTGGAATTTTTCTTGAGTCCGTATAGTTTCTCATCAGAAATTTTTAACCTTATTTTACTCTTCGAGTGATTCATTTTTGAAAATAGTCTTTAATTGTAGCTAGTGCCTAAAAGCGTTGGGTGAATAGAATGTGATGGTGTGGAGAAGAATATATTTTTTTTTCTCTGGGAAGGCAGATCTTATAAAGTTTTCGATCTTGTGGGGTCACATTGTTAGGTGTAAAGGGCCTCGGGTTGAACAGTCCTTCTCTAAACGAAGTTAACCAATAGTAGCTAAATATGTCAGGAAAGGAAGTGGCATTAAGTTTCACATAAGTGAACAAATGGTATCATTTGTACCAGTGTTTTTCTCTGTCAATTCGATGAAGTTTCATCTTTTTTTTTCATTATTGATGCACTATGCGCCTGTTTTGAAGCCTGTGTTTAAATGTCTGGACATCATATTCCTGTTCCCAGGTTAGGTCGATTTATTCCATGGAGAAAATATGATTGTAAAACGAATTGAGATATTTAAAATACTTCAAACTGCATTCATAGTTTTCCATCATTTTGACAGAATAAATTTGCCACCTAATTGACACTTTGTTTTAGATCAGAATATCATTTTCCCCTTACCAGCAGAAAGAGATGATGATGAATATCTTCCTCAGCTGCGGATACCTCAGTATATCCATAGAGGAATTCTGTACGTTATCCACCGTCTTTTCTTTCTTGATTTTGTCCCCCACTAACTGGTAAGAAGTAAACATCCACAAATTAGTTCAAAATATTTCAACAATAGGCGAGCATTTATTTCACGGATCCTTCATTTGGCAATAACTTCATTTATGTTGAAAAAGATTAAGCTTAAAAAGATTCGTATTTTATCTTTATTAAGGCTAACTCCCCCAAAGAGAAAGATGGAAAATATTTAATTTCAAACGTAATTCAGTCAATTGAAAAATATTTACAGATATAAAATTTTAGTTTTAAGCAAAAAAAAAACTCTCTTAAAATTCAGAATAAATAAGAATTCTTCATTGTCTCCCTAGAATTGAGTATTTTGAGTATTTTTTCAATATCATACGGTTATGTTGGCTCGTGTAAGAAATGTATTCAAAATGCAAATATAACCGACGAAGGCAAGTGTCTGAAAGGATCTATCTAGCTATAACCAAAACAAAATCTTTCGGTTTTAAGATAAGGATTTCATAATCTTTATTCATGAAAAATACAAAAAGATGCGAAAAACAGGTGAAAACAACTATCTGCGATTTCTTTATCTTCGATTATTATAGTTACTTTTTTAATCTAATTTTGCATCAGACACAACGTTTATCAATTCATCGAATAAGGCTTTAAAAATGTTGGTCCGTTGGAAGAGACAGCTACGGCTCTGCTACACCAAGGATTAACAGATCAGGAGCTGAAATTTAAAACCTATTCCAAAGGCTTCAAAATCCCATGGTAACTGCGGTGGTACTGACTATGCATGTCAGAGCCCTAACAATTCGACCGTCTTCTGGCTGTTATATGAATAGAAGTTCATTCATATTTTACAAAGTTTAATGGTACCAGGAAGAGTCGGGACATCACGATAAGTGGATGAAAGCAAGAAAAATATTTGCGTTTACCGCCTGCATGGCTTGTCTTCTGGTTACGTACCTCTCTTACAAGCAGATTATTGAAGTTCAAATTCAGTGGGATACAAACAAACCTCACAGAAATTTAGTTGGAACCATCGGGAGAAAGAGAAATACCGTGTGTATACCTACTCTTAATCCCTCTGCATTGTAATTTGCATCTTTTATGTTCATTAAAAAAATTCCTGGTTCAGTATAACATATAAATAATTCTGTAAAGGCAGACATATTGTAAGAAACAACTGGGAAATCTTACTTTTATTTTGGCAAGAAGTTGCTCATCGTTTATCGATTTTCCATTTTTTTCACCTATTTTTTTCAAACTGACCAGAGCGTCGTCGTACCTTTCTTGAGACAGCAACCAACGGGGAGATTCCGGTAAAAACCTGAGATAAGAATCAAACATTTTCATGAACTACTTCATTTTTAGGAAAGATAAAAATGAAATCCAAGCAATTGATCTCTGTATTAAAAGCACAGTATTTGGATATTTCAATCCTCGTAATTTGTTCAAGGACAGTGTTGGAAATTTCATAACAGCCAAACAATTTCCTGTACAAATTAACAATGCAGATACATATTTCATCCTGTTGTGATTACCGAAAACAGAAATAACCTAAATTTTATTACTAATGACAACAGAACAAAGAATATATTCGAATTTCGAGATCAAAAACTTTTTTCATCTTCAGGAATAAATTAAAGGAACACTTTCACAGTAATCGGAGGTAAGAAAATTTTTCTATCTTGACCTAATGTGTGAGATATCATTTGAGTTTTTTCTGATGTCGAGAGCAGTGTTTTGTCTCGGAACTCGAAATTAGTCGGAAATTAAAAATTCAATTAAAAAAAAGACAGCTGTGCTATGTCTGGAAAAAAATGAAAATATTTTCCCTGGCGAAATTATTTTTGTCAACATACAAAATTGGTCTTCGGTTGGCAAGCATCTGCTCATCTTTTCACCTGTCGGTTTACGCGAGTGAGACCACTGCCCAAGGAATCGCGGAATTCCTGTTATTTGAAATAGTATAGGAATCTTGAGTTGCAGAAAATCTTTTGATAGAGTAACGCAAAAATGCTTAATTTAAAAGAAACGTATTTCATCATAAATTTAGATTTGTTGCTAATTATGATACCCAAGAATAACTCTTGGACAGGTATACTTTTTTGAAGTATGACGTAAATTGCATGATTTGGACAATGCCGTCAGTACTTACGACCAGTATAAGAAGAAGACTAACGTCACCGACGACGTGACGAACCCGAGCGTGACCCAGTTCCTCGTGAAGTAGGCTATGAGTGGGAGGAAGCACATCCCGAACGTCCAACCGCAGTTCATCAGCCCGTTCATGTGCGTTCGCATCTCGGGCGCGACCAGCTCCAAAACTGTCAAAGAGCATTTTAATAATTACGATATAAACATTTTCTATGACTTGACTGTGATTTATATATATATATATATATATATACATACACACTCTGTCTCAAAAAAATATATGCACCCAGAAGGAAACGAGCTACTATCACTAAACTTAACTTGTATGTAGTGTGTGAGAGGATGAGCAATTGATTACAAATTCAGAAGAACAGACCGTTTTATTAAGAAGATATGGCATGAAATAAGTTACAAAACAGTAAGTAGTACATCCACCACTGGCAGCTATACAAGCTGAAACACGGCGGGGCATCGAATCAGTGAGGTCACCTATGACCACCTGCGGAAGATCATGCCATAATCTTTGCAACTGGGCATTTAATTCACCAGTATTTCGGGACGGCCGCAGTTGCCTTCCAAGCACGTTCCAGACATGCTCTATTGGTGACCTCGCAGGCGATTGGAGTACGTCATATCCTTGAAGACATTGTTGGAAGAGCCACGCAGTATGCGGACGAGCGTTGTCTTGCTGAAAATTGGCACCTGGGCGGCTTGATAGCATAGGCAGTACAACAGGAGTTAAAATCTCGTCCACGTAACTGCGTGCCGTCAAAGCGCGTGGAAGGATGGCTAGAGGTGATCGTATGTCCCAACAAATCGCTCCCCACACTGTCACATCTTGTGTAATCGCCGTATGCCTCTGGACAACAAATGCCGGTTCGGACCGGTGACCTGGCCGCCTCCACACGCGTATGCGCTGGTCATCAGCATTAAGAGTGAATCGGGATTTATCGCAGAAGATCACACGCCTCCACTCGTTCACACTCCAGCTTGCCCGAGGTCAGCAAAAATCCAAGCGACACTGCCTATGATGTGGGGCGTCTAAATGGAAGTCGACTCCTTATACATGCGTCTACCAGTCGTCTCCGAATGGTTTCCCTTGATACTACCGGATGTCTGGAAGGTGGTAAATGGCGTTGGACCGATTATAGCTACGTTATTGGTGCGGACGTGGCCGCTCTTATGATTGCGCGATCCTCGCGTGCATTTGTGTTTCTGGCTCGCCCTGACCCTCCCTGTAGGTAGACTATCCCTTCCATGATCCATTGTTGCGAACACCGAGCAACTACCATATTGCTTCGACCGAGGTTGCGGCCGATACGCCTGTTGAGCCGACCTGCTTCTCTGAGGCCTACTATACGCCCCTCTCAAAGTTCAACAATTGTTCGTACTGTCACCGGTTACGTCTCAGGGGCATCTCTAGTCACAATACCGTCCATCGAAGTCGACAGATTTGTTTGAATATCCCTATGGCACGAGCAATCATGCTTTTAAACTCTCCCAGCTGCGCATCTCATATGCGCATAGCGCGCTTACCCTTGTCTCATTGGCGTCGAAATTTTAATCATTTGCATATCTCTTACCAGACTACATTCCTGCCAACTTTCGTGAGAGTAGCTCGATTTCTTCTGGGTGCATATATTTTTTTGTGACAGAGTGTATATATATATATATATATATATATATATATATATATATATATATATATATATATATATATATATATATATATATATATATATATATATATATATATATATATATGGCAGGCGCTGGCATTTTGCCTGCTATAATTTATCAATTGCAGTCTTCTTCATGTAATAGTACATGGCATAGAGGGAAGGCAGATACTCAAAATAATCACTCAGCATCGTCTAATTTAGGGATTGTTAAACTTAGGTAGTCCGAGTACCCCCTCTTGAACAACATTTTTTTACGGACCCCTTCCCGACCGTAAGCATTTTACGTAGTTCTTGAGACTTAATTTCTGGCTCAATAATCTCATAGGCACTACATTGTAATAAATATTTTTTAAAATGTATGGATGGTTACTTTAATAAATGGCATTGAGCATTTATAGAGATGGACACTTTTATTAGGATATAGAATTAAAAAAAAATGAATAAAAATAGTAGTAAAAAGAAATAGACCTTATTATAATATGATTTCTGTAAATAATTTGTACTTGATGAGATGGATGCAGTTATTTTCTTGAAACCAGAACCGCAATGTTGGGAAGTTTTATTCCGAGGTCCGGTTCTACGAAGAATTTGTTTCTATGCTTTGATTTCATGTATAATAGTACCAAAAAAGCCTTTTCACATAAATATGTTCTGCAGAACGGAATCAGATATTGGAATGCTTTATTTGCAAGTGCAGGGTAATATCAGATCTGAGAAGTAATCAAAAGTTTGGGACTTCAGTTTTATTGAATTGCAGTTTCAAAGATATATCGCATGATAATTCCACGAGAAAATCTTGTTCAAGTATAGATAAATGTTTAGCATTGGTAACTTCCATGTTGAATGGATATATAATCCAGTTTTTTCCATAATGAGAACTTGGAAAATAATTCCTAAAGCTGCTTTTTATAGCCCTTAAATGTTCAACAAAAATCTGCTATGTTTTATCAGGGAGCTATTTATTAGAAGTTTCTATAAAATCGTTGAGTGTTGCAAAAGACTCGTACACACAGTTGTAAATGCGTTTCGACCACAAGTCAATTGTTTGCAAATGACGTTTGCGGATTTCATGCTTTCATTTGATATACTTTCTCGACATAGAACACAGGCAGGTCTTTCTACACCTTTATTGCATATATAAGTGAATCCAAATGATAAACACTCATCACAATTTTTTTAATTTTACGTTTCTTGATGGATTTAAAGGTTGATGCTCCATCACCTAGGCCGCTTTCATCTATATTTCGTTTCAGTGTAGATCTAGTTTTTTACCAACGATCCACCCGAGTCTCCAGTCTATTTATATCTATGTGTTACCGCACCGCATAATAGTCACAACAATGCGAAAAATTGCATTCTTTT
This sequence comes from Dolomedes plantarius, assembly GCA_907164885.2. Classification (NCBI taxonomy): domain Eukaryota; kingdom Metazoa; phylum Arthropoda; class Arachnida; order Araneae; family Dolomedidae; genus Dolomedes; species Dolomedes plantarius. The sequence continues at coordinate 43,913,581 of OU015497.1, read as the reverse complement.
ATTTATTTTTCCGTATTTGCAGTTGAATAAAAATAATTAATTTTTTACTAATTATTGTTTAGTTATGTTAATAACTAGTTAAGTAACAACAAAAAGTCTCGACCATGTAGGATATTTATTAAATGAGTTATTTGAATAAAAGCGAAAAGTTGGGGGATGTAAAGCTAGTGTCAAAATTGTTTCGCGGACCCCCAGTTTAAGAACCTATGGTCTAATTTAATTAGCTTTTATTCGTTTCAACTTCACGTAAACCACCTCTCCAAGATATGCACGTTTTATCATTCGTCATTTTCAAACTCGCAGACCCGGCTAGCATGCGTCTGATCTCAACAACTTATTCCCGCTCTCTGCCTAATTCTAAGTTTTCATTAACACGTCCCCCTTATGGCTCATGCGCAAAGCACCACACGGAAAATTCTGGAATCCTCTAAGCATTTGTTTTCACGCCAAACCCTGTACATCTAAAAATAACTTTCCCCGAGGGAACTTCAATCCACTTTCGTTAACCGAGATCATCCTCCGAAACGGGGAAAAACCCCTTTTTCCAACGCGTTTTGCAATTATTTTCTTGTTATATTTCGTTTTTTAAGCCCCCTGTAATTTTTCAATTAATGTTTTCACAACTTTCCCCCCGTCCCTCTGAAGGCGTGCACACAAGGAGTAGCTAATTCCCTGTGACATGGCTCCAGAAGATAAAAACAATCAAATTACCCTCAAACCTAAATTATAACCAACTGGAAAAATGCTGAGTCCCTAGTCAACAAAAATATCAGTAGAAAACCCATTAATTAATTCCAAATATTTCCCCTAACAACTCCTGAATTAGCTTTCTATCTATTCAATAAGATTTGGAGCAGTGGTTTTAAAATATACAGTTTACAGTTATCTTTACAGGTTACATCAAAATAATCTTGTATTCCTACAATAAAATGTATTTTATCAATTATTAGCAGAACCACTAAGAAAGGCATCAAAATACTACCTAAAAATATATCACTTCAAAAATATTAAAATATCACTTTTACCTAGAATTTACTATATTACATCTTTACAACAATATTTGCCATCTATCACATGGACTGTTACCGGAATCTACAACATAATTCTACTTTACCAGATGCTTACTCTGCTCTTGAGTGGTTAATGATATGACAGTCCTACAAAGCTGTTCACTTTACTTTCTAATTCACAACAGTTCCAATTTAATTATTTACAAATATTTTAATTTATTTACACAAAATAGTGGTGGAATATGGAAATAGATGTAAATGAAAAAGAACAATTCAAATTATGAAAAACAAAATGGTCTATCGACATGGTTGGAGGCTTTCTGCAATTGCTTGACCCTGTAAAACTCGGAGACAAAACATATTAATAATTGAAATGCAAAATTCTTTATCATCTTTTGGTGGGAATTCCCTTATTTACCTCTAATTGTTAAACATCATAATTTATTGTACATCAAGTTTATTATAACCCATTTTTCTTTATCTTATTTTACATATATAAATCCAAGACATCTTTTTATAGCATAATGAATAATTCAAATTTCAAAACATTTCTATACTTTACACTTATTTAATCAGAATATTCACAATGATAGACTCATTATGTCAATACAAAACAATTTTGGTACTTGTACCACTCATTTACTGTGTACAATTTGCTAAGCATTCATGAAGTTCGTACAGCTTTCTGAACAATTGTGCCAAGTTGGGTCAGAGGAGAGTAGGTTCAAATGATTTCCCACAGTCTTAACCACAACAAATTGCTTTGGTAAAATAAAATATTTGGAGAGTGTTTGTGTGTTGGAATGTGTGTACCCCACACTACCCTCGTTTCAAATTCTTAATAACTTTACTACTAAGGAGTGAGGGGTGTGTGTAGTTGTTTGCGTAAAAGTGTAAATGGTTGTACAGGGAGCAACCGTTATTCTCCCTCAGAACATGACTGCCAAAACAACACCTTGTTTAGAACGAAGATGGGGAAACAGGAAAAGTGGGCGCTTGTCATGCCTGAGGAAGTATCAAATAGGAATTGGGAGGGCAAAGGAGCGGTCATTCCATGGCCTGTCTTAGTCATTTAGTTTAAGTATTTATTTGTCAGCACTTTGTGTGACTGAACATGTGAAGTGAATTTTTTTAAAAGGATACAATGCAGCTGGGATGACTTCCAAAACGTAGATAGAGGTGGGTGATAGGACAAAGTATTTCAAGAAGGAGAAAATTTAATGAAAGATGAAAGAAGTAGGGTTGTCACATTCGGTTGTTGGATCAGAAGATCCAGAAAATCACATACAAAAGTTTTCTAGTGGAAAGTTTAATCAAGATAGGGTTTTTATTTAAATTTTAGACAACACACAAAATTTAACCACCTAAGTTGAGTCAAAAGGGTGTTAAGCACCCAACAAATAAAATCAATTAAGAAATGGATCTCTGAGTTATGAAGTTTGTCATATTTGGGAAATGCAAAAACCGTTCAGCACATTAAACAAACCAAAACATTGTAAAAATGGTAACAAACATTTCAAAATAATCCAAAATTAGGTTTAGATAAAGTCCTTTCATCAGTTAGTTAAATTTCAATTCAAAACACACAATTGTTAAAAAACCAATAAAATCAATACAAATCACATTATAATTTTAATTTCACATTATCACCAATACTAATTTTCATCTTCTTATTTAATCATTAACATTCACAAATTTATAATTTAAATTTTTTACTTGTAATTAGCACTAAAATCTTCTGTTATTTCATGATAATTTTCTTTGTACAACTCTGTAGATATAATTAGATCCTGCATGTCATCGGTCACAAAAGTAATTAAATGCTCTTTTTTCCCTTCTGCGTGTAAGTTTAACGCTTGGCATTTGTCATCGAACATGTCCAACCATGGAAGAATATTATTTTTTCTCTTACTGTCGAATATTGGAATTTTCAAATGCACATCAGTTATTTATTTCGCTATGTCTTTTTCGGTCCATCCGTTGTCAGTTTGTGATCCTTCAGTATTTATTTTTCTTGTATTCTCTTCTGCATCATATTTATTTGCAGTAGCTATAGTCCTTTCAGGAGTTCCATTTTGTTGCACGAGACTGTCATCAAGGTCCAATTTTTTCTGAAGGTCCTTGTCACTTGTCTCTTCTGCCATTGTTATTTTTTCTTCAACGAAATTTAATTTCTTTATAAAGTCGTAATTATTCTTCGCACCTGTGTGCTATCCAAATGGGTTTGTTCGTAATCCCTTGTAGATATCGTCACTGCCGGCTCCTGGCAGGCGCTGGCATTACGCCTGCTATAATATATCAATTTGCAGTCTTTTTCATGTAACAGTACAGGGCACAGAGGGAAGGCAGATACTCAAAATAATCCCTCAGCATCGTCTAATTTAATTAACTTTCATTCGTTTCAACTTCACGTAAACCACCTCTCCAAGATATGAACGTTTCATCATTCGCCATTTTCAAACTCGCAGACCCGGCTAGCATGCGTCTGATCTCAACAACTTATTCCCGCGCTCTGCCTAATTCTAAGTTTTCATTGATGCGCCCCCCCCCCCTTATGGCGCATGCGCAAAGCACCACATGGAAAATTCAAAGTATTAAAATTCTTTATAAAAAATATAAATCTCAAAGTCAGTGTGATTTTTGGCATTGCATTTTATTGGCCATTGCTTCATAATTATGAGAGTATGATGATATTCCTGCTCGCACGAGCGCGTAAGCAATCGTCAAGGTGATCATCTGTAGGTCGTGATCTGTACTTTGATTTTATGATATTCATTGTCGAAAACAACGATTCACACTAGTATGTGGAACCGAAAAACGATTTTATATTATATGTTGCTCTTTTCAAGAATGGAAATTTGTTTCTCTCAACTATATTCCAGAAATTCTCATTTGATACAATGGATTTTAGGACAATGTCCCTCTGAAGATCCAAAATTTCTATCTCCAGTTCTTCTGTCCTTACTTGAACGAGCTCTGAAATGTATGTAGCTAGTTCGGTTACATTTACTTGGTAAGTAATAGGATTAACATAAAAGGTGACCATTTGCTCGATAATGTTAAACTGTTGAAAGCGCTTTTCAAACTGGTCTTAGGATACCGGAAGTAATTGAAGGTTGATAACAAATGTTGATAAGTCAATATCCCCGTCGCCTATCATTTTTTTCATATTTGGAAAATGCACAAAGGACTTCATCTTCAAATGTGATATACACAAAGCCAGTTTAGCTTTAAACGAATTTATAGACCTTATCATTCTAGCTATATGTTTGTCCTTTCCCTGCAGCTCTAAGTTTAAATAATTCAGTTTTTCCATTATATCTGTTAAAAAAGCCAAATCCGCTGACCAACGAGGGTCTGTTAATTCGAAAAAAAATTTATTTTTGTCATTGAGATAATTAAGCATTTTTATTTCTTCAATTAAATCTGCTAATCTAGCAAGAACTTTGCCTTTACTGAGCCAACGTACTTCAGTATGCAGAATGAGATCAGGATCTTCAGGAATTTATAATAGTGCCTTAAAAAGGCGGTGTTGCAGAGGAGCTGCGCGAATTAAGTTTACTATTTTTGTAATTCATGACGTATCCGAAAAGTAGTATTCTACCACATAATATTTCCTGGTGGATAATACTGTGATACGCCATAAAGTTTGGAAATGATTCATCTTTTATGCAGAGGGCAATAAATCCATTGACTTTACCAACCATTGGTGGTGCCCCATCAGTGGTTATCGCAGACAGCTTCTGGAGAGGCATATCTATCGACTTTGATTATGCTATAAATTTTTTTATAGATATCCTCATATATTGTTCGTCCTTTCAGGGGTAATATTTTTAGTAGATCTTTTACAGCAAAGTCAATAAATACCATTCTAACCATAACTGATAACTGAGCTGTGTCTGATATGTCTGTAGACTCGTCAAATTGTAGTGAGAACCATTCACGTATTTCCAAGTCACTCTTTAACCGAGTTTGCATGTCCTTTGAAATGGCTTGTATTCTTCTTGTAACGGTGTTATCCGACAACTGTAAGACTTATATTGCTGACATGATCTCACGTTTGTTGGAAAATGTCTCAAATAACCAATCGGCGCCAGTAAGAAATGCTTCTTTTAACAACTCACCATCCTGGAAAGGCTTTTTCTTCTTTGCGAGTATGTGAGAAATATTTAAAGAAGAAATATTGGCATTTTTAGATCTTAATAAATCCTAGTGAAAACTGACTGTTGAGCGGACAGATTCGATTTTAGCTGATCTATTTTCTTCTTTCTTATTTCAGATTTAAGAGGATAGTTTGTAAAAAAAGTAGCATGAATTGTCAGGAAATGAAGTTTAACATTATGTTTTTTTTCTGCACCACGACGCTATTTCCACACAACAATCAAATACATTTGCCTTTTAAATTGACGAAGCAATATGAATCCTCCAATTCATTATTAAAATTATAGATCCGTTATCGTTTACTTGATCCACTCATTTTGGGGTAAAAGTAAGGAAGTATTTAAAAACAACGAAGGAGGAAACACAGTATACAAAAATATGAGTATATCTATATATATAAAAATGAATATTTGTTTGTTCGTATTTTATGCGCTACCGTACCGTCCATCCGATTGCGATGAAACTTGGTCAACTTATTGCTTGAACTTGCGCGAAGGTTATAGACTATTTTCATCCCGCTACCGCGTTCCATTCCCGAATTATGTTTCAACAAGTTTGTGCGGTATCAACGGATATTTTTGTTCAAAGCCATTGTAACATTTCATTGTTGCCAATTAAATTATGACATTTGCGTAAAAATAAATAGTTATGAATTAAAACATAATTTATTCATATATTGGCGCATGCAAGAATGAATTTGATATATTATTTTCATATATGTGGCAACGCCGAAATATTTCTTTTTAAAAATGAAAATTATAAGGATGGAATGTCATCCATTTTCAGTGAATGTGTTAGCTATCCATTTCATGAATTCAAACTATCCCAGCTACCTGTTCAAACTCAAATATACCGAAGGACACATTTACTTAGCTAGAAACACGTGCGTTTAGCCTTGACGCGATGATTTATAAAACTGAAGTGACATTGAAACATAGCAGATGATTTAGTTTTGCGAAAGAATTACAATCATGAAATACGTGTATATTATAATTTAGAAAGTCTGAAAGAGGCATTGAAACGTAGCAGACGATTTAGTTTTGAAAAAGAATCCCGAGCAAGAAATACGTGTATATACTTTTTCTATAATAATTATCAGATTTGCTGTGTTTTAATATTGAATGTGATTTCAATCCATTCAAACATTATTGATTCTTTTTCTATAATAATAAATCCAATCAAACGTCATTGACTAGCTGTAAATTAATGCTTTAAAATGCCCAAAAAGAGGAGAGCAACTTTTAATCCTGCAGAAGTAAGAGCAAAATGTCAAAGATTGTTGAGAATTGAGCAATGTGACGAAAAAAAAAACAGAAGATGGCGAAGCCAACAGCATTTGAAATGTAGTTAGACGAACACAAGAATCTGAAGAAAAACATTCCCAAGCACGCGAAGCCAACAGAATTCAAAATTCAGTTAGACGCACACAAGAATCTGAAGAAAAAACATTCCCAAGAGCTGAAAGGCAACAGAATTCGAATTGTAGTGATCCGAAGCAGTGAGACTGATGAAGAAACTTTTAACGCGTCGAACATACGATCGTCTTCGAGCTTCAACATGGAAAGGAGAGGAAAGCGATGAACAACGACAGCACCGACAACAAACTAATGCTATTTGCTACCGCAAAAGAATTTTTGAGAAAACTTTAGAACATCATAACATGAGGCTAATCATTGAAAAAAATAATAACAGAAAATGAATCCCGAGCGAAGCCGGGTAATACATCTACACTGCTGGCCACTGTAAATGCAACATCCTGAAGGAAACATGCAAATAACATGAAATTTACAACATGCATTAGCGGAGGTGAGATATGCAAATGATTAGAATTTCAGCGCAGACGTACATCACGCGCGCCTGTAGCGCCACTTCAAAGCGCTATTTAAGGCTTGGAGATTTTGACGATTTCAAGTTCGGCAATTGTGTTTTTCTTGTGGTTTTTTCAAAAAAACGATCAATTATGCCTCGTCGAAAACAGCGATCATCTTTTCATCAAGTATCCGAGTTCGACAGAGGAAGGATAGTGGCCTACCGAGATAGTGGATTATGTTTCAGGGAAATCGGTAGTCGTGTTGGACGAAACCAAACAACTGTAATGCGGATATGTGATCGTTGGATGCAGGAGGGTACGACGGACCGGTGTGTTCGATCGCATCCACCTCAGCGCACCACTTCACGTGATGACAGGCAAATTGTGCGCATGGCAGTGACGGATCGCTCAGTCACATCACAAACCATAGCACAGCACATGCAGTCTGTAACGCATCATCCAGTATCTGCGCGTACCATTCGACGCCGTTTACAGCTGAGTGATCTGTCCGCAAGACGTCCATTGCTTTGTCTACCCTTGACGCAGAACCACAGACGTCTCCGCCGCCAATGGTGCTATGACAGAAGGGTGTGGACGGCAGAATGGAATGAAATTGTCTTTACTGACGAGTCATGCTTCTGTCTGCAACACCACGATGGTCGCATTCGAGTCTGGAGACACCGTGAAGAGAGGATGCTGAACAGCTGCGTTATGCACCGCCACACTGGTCCTGCACCGGGTATTATGGCATGGGACGGTATTGGATATCACTCTCGCACACCTCTAGTACGTATTGCCGGTACTTTAAACAGCCAGCGCTACATCTCCGAGGTGTTGGAGCCAGTTGTCCTTCCTTACCTTCAGGGCTTGCCCACAGCCATATTTCAACAGGATAATGCACGACCACACGTGGCACGCATTGTCCAACGGTTCTTCGTCAATCGCCAGATTGAATTGCTTCCCTGGCCGCCTCGCTCTCCGGATCTTTCGCCGATAGAAAACATGTGGTCCATGGTTGCTCTACGATTGACCCAGATTCCATCCCCAGCTGCCACAGCAGATCAACTTTGGCAACGTGTGGAAGCTGCTTGGTCTGCTGTACCCCAAGAACTTATCCAAAGTGTCTTTGAATCAATGCCGAGGCGTGTAGCAGCGGTGATCTCCAACAATGGCGGCTACTTTGGCTACTGATTTTGGCAGGAACCACACTTCACAGAAGTCTATAAATCTAATCATTTGATACTTGGTCAACATGTTATCTACAAAATAAATTTTGTTGTGATATCTCTTGTCTTTCTTGGTGTTGCAATTTGGGTGGCCAGCAGTGTAGTTTATGAATAAATAATGAAGTAGATACGTCGAATGAACATTTATCTCATAGCACAAACCACACTACTGGCTCTCACGAGATGAGCTCCAGAGAAATGTCTGTGTTGTGACGGCAACCATAAAAATGGACAGGTTCATTTAATTTTAGGTATGGAAAATTAGATTGGCGAAAATTTGGCTCGAGAGGGAAAAGAGATCGGCTGCTTTACGCTTTGTGCTTTTTTCTGTGTCGGACTCCATTTCTACTTTTGTGTGGTTAATCATTAAAAATGAGAACTTTTACATAGCATTTTATTGAAAACTGAAATATTTTTATCGTGGTCACACAGCGGCGGGCACACGTAAAACCATCGGCGGGCGCCATGGTTTCCCGCGGGCATAGGGTTGGTGACCCCTGCTCTAAGCATTTGTTTTCGCGCCAAACCCTGTAAATCTAAAAATAACTTTCCCAGATGGAACTTCAATCCACTTTCGTTAAACGAGGTCATCCTCCGAAACGGGGAAAAACCCTTTTTTCCAACGCGTTTTGCCAATGATTTTCATGTTAAATTTCGCTATTTTTAAGCCCCCTGTAATTTTTCAGTTAATGTTTTGACATATATATATATATATATACATACACATGTACGTACGCATATATATATGCATATATAGTAAAACTTCTCTATGGCGGCCAGTTATGGTTCCGAAACAAAAGTGGCCATTTTGAGGGGTAGCCGTGGGTAAAGTTTTTTTTCCAAACATTCGCTCTATCTAGTCTTTAACACTTGAACCGCCAAGGCGGTCATTTTGACCGTTTTGAAACTTTCATTTCGTACCAATTTCTTTCTATTAATATTGTAACTTTCAGCTGGCTTGACTTTTCCTAAATACAGTAAGTTATGATATCCCGGTGATAAATTTTCCATTTAGACAAAATTTATGGAGTATGGGGATACTATACCTAGGCGGTCAAAATGACCGTAGTCATTTTTAATGTATATTTCACCTATTAGATGTCGCTATATGAATTGGATGCATTTATTGGATGCCTATTATATGCGAGAGGCACATTTGAGGCTAAAAATATTGAATTAGAAAGTATGCGGGATAATTTATGCGAAATTCGTATTTTTCCTGAAACCATGTCTCGAAATAGATTTAGTGAAATAATAAACATCCGATTTGATATAATGTCAACCAGAAAACAGCGCTTTTCAGATGATAAATTCGCATTAGTATCCAAAATATTTAATTTCATTTATTTAGAACTTTATTTCTAATTATAATCCAGGAGAAAACTTTACCATCGATGAGAAGGTTTTTTCAACCAAAGCAAGATGCAAGATCATACAGTATATGCCACAGAAGCCTGATAAATTTGATATAAAATTTAGACTATTGGCAGATGTTGAAACAAAATATTTACTGAATGGATTCTCTTACTTTGGTAAAAATGAAGTCCGAAGAAACAATCAAAGTTTATCTGAATATGTTGTTCTTCATCTAATGAAACCATACTTCAAGAAAGATTACAACAGATAACGTCTTTACTTCACTGCGTTTTGCAGAAAAGCTGAAGTCAATGAAAACAAGCCTTGTTGGCACAGTCAATCTTGGAAGAAAAGAAATTCATCAGGCCATAAAAATGAGAAACATGACTTGTACAGCAGCAAAATTCTTCCTAGAGATGATATAACTTTGACACTTTATCAAGGAAAGAAGAAAAAAAATGTTTTACTGTTCAGTTCCCTACATTTATCAGTTACAGTGTGAACTGATGAGAAACACTTACCAGAAACTGTAAAGTTCGATAATTGAACAAAAATTGGAGTTGACGTACTCGACCAAATGACATTGAAGTATTCCGCAAAAACTTGTTCTAGATGGTGGCCTTTTTAGATATTTTATAATGTGCTTGATCTCGCGGGCTTTAATTCTTAGATACTATATAAGAAAGTCACTGGAAATAACATTCGACTTCGCAACATTCTTTTGCAATTAAGATCCGAGCTGCTAGAATCATATGCATATTCAATGAAAACATCGAAGGTTTCATTCAAACATACTCACTTACTAGTGACAAAGAAGCTAAAAAGAGAAAGCAGTGCCAAAGTTCTAGTCGCAAAGGGAAAAAAATGGACAAGTGTGAAGTTTACAGGAAACCGACTTTCAGCAAATGCACCGCTAAAGTGGTAAAAATGATCTTTTGTGAAAATTGTGTGAAAGACATTGTATAGTTCATTCACATACATGCGGTACATTCTCTACATTTTGGGAAACATTTAGCTTTATTTTAGCGAAAAAATAACATAGTATGTTTGATTTTTATTCCGCAGGAAAGAAGAAATGTAACTAAGTATAATGAGCAATGTATGCGTTAACTCTACCTTTATATCCATTAAGTTAATTTCTATTTACCAGGAATTGTTAGTAATTCCGATCAGAAATTGATGTCCATCAATTTGTATCATTTTTATTAATTGTATCATTTGTATTAACTGCATCATTTTTATTAATTGTATCATTTTTATTAATTGTATCATTTTTATTAATTGTATCATTTTTATTAATTGTATCATTTGTATTAACTGTATCATTTTTATTAATTGTATCATTTTTATGAATTGCATTAAAATATAATCGAAATACTATATTGCACTTTGTTTAATTTCATACATAATTTTTTTGTTTTTATTTAAATTTCTTTAAAAGTGTATACAGTTCCTCACGAAAAACCTTTATTATAGAAATAATTATAACATATAATAGTGGAAATGTTGATAATAATAGTAATAAATTATATTAGGAGTAAAAAATGGAAAGTAAGCTATAATAAAACACTGTAGACCACAGCGGTCAAAATGACCGCATCGGCGGTTCTAGGTATACGTTTTTGAAGGCGGTTCTAGTGTGAAATGGTCCTGAACAAAGTATAGCTGTTTAGTGGGGTTGCCGGATAGAGAAATTTTACTCACTCTCTCTCTCTCTCTGTCTATCTATCTATATCTATATCTATCTATCTACTATCTATCTATGTATCTATATATATATTCATATTTGTATATATATATATATATGCTACTGAGAAATCAAAGGGATCTGTTTTTGGTTCAATGACTAAAAGATGTCGGCTGTTTTACGTAACAGACATAATTTAAGGCACAAATTTGTTTAATCTATAAATGATTCATTTAATATAAAGTGACTATTAGTTCGTTTAATATAAAGTAACTGTCTCAGAGGTCTGATATTCCCATTTTTTCTTTTAAAAGTGATGATATAAGAAATGGAACAGCACGAGGATTACAAAAAGGTCATTATTTACATTTTCTATTGTGTTATAATTTTGCATCAGATAGTCGCATGATTATTTTCGTAAAGAAGAGTCACACGGGAAAGTATTTTCTAGTTGAAAGCAATTGAATTTTTTTTTTTGATTTATATAACTTAAGCTTTTTAGTACTTTACAACTATTTCAATTCCCAAGAAATTTTTAAAGGAATGATTAACGTGAAAATTATTCTTATTTTATACTTATTTTATTGAAATCCCTTACGCTCATTTACAACGGTACTAAAAGGCTATATGGTTTCCACGTTGCCTTAAATAGGAGTCACAAGGCAATTGGCTTGACTTTGCTTATGAGTCTGAATTTTAACAGAACTCTAGTTCGTAGTTAGCCAATTACCCTGCCAGCTATCACCTCCAAGCGATATTTGGGATAGCCAATTGGGATATTTGAAGACGCTAATGCCTCAAACCGTGACTCATATACTTACCGATGATGTACGGAAGTTGGAAGACTGAAGGCATAAGGCCTCCGTTGATCGTCTTGATGATGACGAAGGCCGTGAAATCTGTCATCAGTACTGAGGCGAATGAACTCACCGCGGTGACGACCAGACAGATGAAGAACGTGATCTTGCGGCCAATCCTGGAGAGGTGAATTGAAAAAATGGGATTAAAAAAAGTACAACAATTATATAAAAAGGTTCGAGCTCACAAAGCCTCTAATTCCTTTTCTGGAAGGCAAGTAAACACTTCCCGAAGCTCGTATGGAACGGTATCTTAAGTTTTGCAGAGTTTCCTCTCCGCGAGTGCTAAAGCATTCTCGTTTTATAATGGACAATAAAATGTTTCTCTCATTTTTTTCAAATTTTATTTTAAAAGAGAGAAACGGTGCATTTACAGGTAACTACTTTGTACGGATATGTGAGAGTTGGAGAAAAACTGATAGTTTAATGCAAATTTTTTAATGCCCCCCCACACATCGTACAATGGTTAGCGTAACGAGCTTCTACGGAGTAGACTCGGATTCGAATGCCAACTAAGGCATGGACGTTTTTGCGTTGTCCCCTCGTAGGGAGTGATGTTGGTTCACCTATACGGCGTTTCCATAATAAAGAGCGCAACAAATTCTCTGTAAGTATTGGGCGATTGTCGAAAAACAAAGGTTCCTAGTATTATGTAATTGTTAATTTTTTTTCACTCGAAACAAAACCCCCTTCTCTTTTTGACAAGAAACAACTGATAGAGTTTTTTTTTTTGTGTTAGACATCTGACTACTGCATCGTGCGAAAGCCCCAAACATTTCTGAAGGCCGTTTAACTAAACGTCTCGATATCCTCTACTGCATGGGTAAAAGAATGTCAACCAAATCGTTTAATTTTGGATTCTGAAGTAATTCGGTGACCGGGAAAAGGGTTTTCTCTGATTTAATCCCGGGAATTTTGGCAGGATATCACACGTGTCACTTTCTCGACAAGAAAAAATTGCTTTGTATCGCAATAAACTCATTTTCGTCATAGAAACTGGAAAGGATAATGAGGAAAGGAGATAAGGTGTTTTCAAACTTCTTACTGCATTTTTTTTATCAGCATTCCTCATACGGTTTCACACAAATCTCAAACACACACACACACATATATCTATATATATATATATATATATATATATATATATATATATATATATATATATATATATATATATATATATATATATATATAGAGAGAGAGAGAGAGAGAGAGAGAGAGAGAGTTAGTTTGTTTTATCCGCAAAGAATCCAATTATGAACTTTCGTAGAAATAGGCAAATTTATAGAAGTGGTTATCAGCTAACTGTCGTCGATGCCGTAAACCGGGTAACGATGCAAACGGTCAGTCCGTGGCGGGGCCTGAGTTACGTTGGCTCACCTACTACCATAATGATGTTGGCAACGCAACTCACCGGGTATGTGGGTGAATATTCTTTGGGATTATTGCCTGCCGAATTGGATAAAAAATTATCATTTAACTGCATACCATTCCCGCAACCACCCTTTCCATAAACTGATAGTGAAGAACATACCTGACGGCACTTTGCAAGACAGAGTTAAGATTAAGGAAGAAAAGGTTGAGGAAAAAGATTCACTGTGATGCAATTATTAGGAAGGGTTCAATTTAGTGAAGAGGATAACTTCCAGTCATAGAATATCAGCAATAAAGATTCAAACAAAAACACACATCTTCTCTAAGAAGATGAAAGTACCTAGTAAAACCTAAAACTGGCATTTGAAGTAAATATAAAATTCTAGCGGGGAAATTATGAAGCTTTGGGCTTCTTTTTAGCGTCCTTTGCAAATTTCATGTAAGTTAATAAAGATTCATCAAATTCTTAATTTTTCTTCATGGTACTCGACAATATCGATCCGGGTGAGCCCAGAAGAGACAAACATTTCATTAAACGTCCTTTTAAAAATCCCATCTTAACATGTTTCATGCAGCTTCATTTCAGCTAAAAGGTTTTTTTTTCTTCCAATGCGACATTCAGGACGGCATTATATTCTTACACACCTGGATTTGGTTTGGCGTCATTATTATTGAAGCATCCACTACTAATGAAGAACCTTTTAAATCTCAGCATCGACAAGTGACATTTAACAATCAATTCAAATTTTAGTGTCAATATATAGCGCACTGTATGTTATAATTTATCTCACAACGATTTCATGTTTTTTGCTACAGTTTTGTCAAAAATAAGCAAATAATTATTTGAACAGAAGCTTAGTTCTAAAAACAACTCAAACGAAAGCATTTTCATATTTTGTAATAATTTTTAGCGCCAGGACCAAAGGGATGCTAGACGTATGTGTAATGTCACAAATTCAGGCATCACCGTACTTCGTCTTGAAATTTAGAGTTAGGAGAAGGGTTTAACTTACAGATAATCCACTTGCTGCCTTCCATACTCCTTGAACGGCAGCTTTCCCTCTTAACAAGGATTTAAAAGAACTCTCTATTTGAGGAAGGAATAGCCAATTTAACTACAAAGAAGATCGGTGCCTTATAAGGAGCCTAATACGCTGTTTCAAAATATTCCTCAACTCCACATCAGAGTTAAGATCTTAAGGGAATGGCTGCATAGCACAGTCTAGTTCATCAAGCATAAGCGCGACCCCACGCAAAGAGAATTATTGCTTTCTATGACGCAGTCGCCGTTTGGAAAAAAATCATAGTCTAAAACACTGTTAACTTAACAGTCATCGTTTATATCACGTGTGAAACAAGAACTTATTTTCATACCCCTTGAGATTTGCGTACATCATCTCTGGTCGAAGACAGTCGAAATTCGAATTGAGTAGCGAGTTAAAATCAACAGCTAGCTCTCTGATAAGTTGTATTGTTTCAGACGAATGTCTTCTAATTTTTACCTGTCGGACAATGTTCCATAAATTGGGGCGAAAATGATGCTCCCAACGTTGTAGAGCGTCAGGACGAAACTTGTGTAGTGGTCATCTTCACAAAACATATTCCACTATATAAAAAGAAAAATAGAACGATACCTATCATAGACATCGATACATTAAGTGGAAATGTTTAAATAAAATCAAAGTTAGCAGTAATTTAAATGTTACGAAAATTTTAAATTTTAAGTGTAATTCAAAGTATTTGTTTTACAGTACAATGAGACCCCTATATTTTCGGAGTTCATAACTTTTCATGGTTTTCTCTTTCATGATATGTGTTTTAAACTCACATGAACACGCTGTTGCCTTTTGATCGTTTTTATATTCTCTTCCTTGATGTCTCTTTGTAAAAGTGAGAAAATCTCCAAAGGCCAAACACACTGTTGCGTCAACCAGATCCTTTGCACACTCTCGTTATCCCACTGATATCATTTAAAAATTGATGATTTTAATTCGATGCATTTTTGTTGCATATAACATGGCATTCTGTAATGTTCTTAGATAAATACTGAGCGCCTCGGATGCGAAAAATCTGTGAAGGTCCTTGCTTGGAGAAAACATTGGTTTGATCAGAACATGAAAAGAGTATTTTCAAATACAGAAATTAGAGATTACAGTTTTAGTCAGTTTTATGTAATAAAAATTGTATGTAATAAAAAAACATTTTCAATTACCCGTATTTTTCGGACCATAAGACACACCTTTTTTGAAAAAAAAAAAAAAAAAAAAAAAAAAAAAGATTTAGAATTCGGTTGCGTATTATGATCCGAAGTTAGCATTAAAATAAAATAAATATGTTATATATATATATATATATATATAAATTTATCATATTTATTTTTTATCTTTGTTAAGTATGAAATTGAAAATATCTTTACATAGCAAAATTCAAAATATTCTTTTCTAAAAATTCTTCCATAAATTTGAGGTGCGTCTCATAGTCCTAAAAAACGGTACTTATAGACGGAGTATTTTGTAGATTCTAACCTATTTACCACGGGTTATTTCTGGAGATTCCGGGAAATAACCGACACCACTAAAGGTCACAAATGCTTTTGAAGTTGTCTTTGGACGTTGAATTTTTTTTTTATTTATACTTATCATTAACGGTAATTTAAAGTTATTGGCATCATGCGATAAAAATTGTTTTAATTCAACTTAAAAACATAACAAAATTATTTAAATGAAGTAAATAACTGTTTCGGAATGCGCCGCACAAAGCACGTGAAATGTTCCTTACTGGCAGAAACATAACGAACGAAGTGAAATCGGAATATTTTATTACCCCCACCGTATAAGTGTTGTAAAAGTTAACTCGGGATAATCTGCCATCCGCTGATAAAGCGTTGAACATGCTCGTAAAGTTAAGTTCAAAATGGAAAAAAAAAAAATCTAACGCATTATATAAAAACGACACCGGAACTACGGAGGCGAAATTTATCGCAGAGATCTTCATATATTTGTAAACATTTTCTTCACAGTATCGGAAGAAAAAATCTTGGCACATTTACAATTCTCTTTTAGAATTTCCTTCTAAAAAACATTTGTCATATGCACTGAATTTCTCACTCAAATTCCGACCCTTATTATATTTGTATACAGTAATTTTTCGTTTGTTTCTAGAGTCCTTTCAAACAATTTTTAACAGACACTTCATTGAAAAAGTTTTAGAGAGAGTTTCCTGGGAAAGATTTTAAACTCTCGAATAATTTCGGGTTGATGATTTTGAAATCGAAAGACTGGAAGAACAAATGGGGAGCATTTCGAAGTCAACGTATTAACAAATCGTTCATTTGCTTGAAAGAATAAATTCTTAGCACTGGCTCAGTGACATGACGATAAAAATGGAGTTTGTATTTGAAAAGCGGATTTGAAGAAAAAAAATCGATTATGTTGGTTTATATTTCAGGATGAAAAGTCTAAACAATGAATTAAAAGTTAATAACAACATGTATTGAATGCCTGAATAGGTTTATTACTGAGAGTTCTTCCAAGCTATGGACCAACAAATACAGTGGAAAGGAAAATTTTGTTGTACCTCATTTGGTTTTCATTAATTAATTCTGTTTGTTTCTGCTATATGAGGGCACCGGTATTTAAAATATGAAAGTGATATTTTCGCAGATTTAAATCATCCCCTGAAAAAAATCAACTCTATTTACTTCTTGTCAGTGCTAGCATTAATATCACTTTACAAATTTTTATTCAGATGGAAAAGTTGTAGCTAATATTTAAAGTTGTTTATTTACTTTACATGTAAATGCTTAATGTTTTTAACTTAACAAATGATGAATAAAGCAAGCAAGATATCACAGTTTATTACCCACAGACAGCGAATATCTTCCGTTACAGTAAGGGAAACACTAAAACGATCGATCGAACGAAAAGGTCTTTAATTAGGATTTATATATATATATATATATATATATATATATATATATATATATATATATATATATATGTGAGCATGTTAAAAGCCTCATCATAGTTAAATTTAGCCAATTTTACGTATGAGAGTCTCGAATATATTTAAAAATTTGTAAAGATGATGGTATCCTAATGAGGTCTGCTGTTGATGGCTAGGATACTGGCATTCGGTACCAGTGAGGGTCACCTGAATCCAGTTGGCAGAGATGTTGGCAGCCATGTGGAATCGACGTTGAACTAAAGGTTGCACTGATTATCCCCTGTGTAGCAAAAACGAGACCATAAGGCTAAAAAAAACTTTCTGAATTTGACTATTTTATTTGCCTGAATCACAGAAGGAAATGGGATCATTTGAAAATCAATGTGACCAAGACGTAAAAGTTAAGCAGTACTAGTATGTCAAACTAAACATACAAGCGACACAGCAAATTTTAGTAAGCTCCGAACCCTTTCACGAATTTGGGACATCCCCGTTTTCTGTATAGGTTCGATGCTTCGAATAAGTATTTTAAAGACTTGCAGGAAAGGATAATCTCGTAATGAAGTTAAATAAATAACTGTGTGTTTGAAGGTAAATTGTTTTCTTGACATTGATGTGTTATTTGCTGTCATTGAACGAGGAAGTTTTGATTGGCAAGAGGAATTGCAACTCCGGGTAAATAGTGCGTTTTACGAGCACAGGATATTAGTTCATCAAATTTTGAGTGTTTCCTCTTACATTTTGTGTTGAAAGCCTAAGTTGAACGAATTTAGTCTCTTTCTTGCTCACTTTACAATTACTGGTATAAGTTAACCGATTACAATGGCGATTATGATTGGTACATGAAATTTTAAATGATTCTTTTCTGTATTCTGTTTTATATTTACCAATTATAACAACAAAACCACGCTGTTTCTGAAGGTATATTACAGGGTGGCTAATTTGCGAGCCGCATGCAGACATTTATCATTTTATTAGCGGCCATTTTCTCAAACTTAAGCAGAATTAAAATACCCCAAAACAAGATGATCCGCATGTCGAATAATCTCAATTTTCCGCACAGCTTATAGCCGTTGTAGCGTCCCAGGTTGAAAATAAACACACGAGAGACAGACTTACAACAAAGAGCTTGTATTAAAACTAATTCTGTACAGTATGTACAAGGGCAGATAGACTATGATTATATCCATATGAAAAATATTGTCACAACTTATCTCTTATCTTCAAACATAAATCGTTAGAGTTTCGAACTCTCCTGTCAGCAAACTGGGATGGCTATTTTCCCCCGATCCTTCGCTGATGTAGGCCAGTAGCCCAGTAGACGGATCCTTCGCCCGGTCGTGGGTCCCTTCTGGTCTTTACTGCGGAACTGCGGGTCTTCGTCGGCACTGCACCTCTGCGGGCTAATCGACGCTCAACACCATCTCTCGGGGTTCGCGAGCTCTGGGTCTCCGCTCAGCAGACTATCGGCCCTGCTGTAGACGGGACTCTGCGAGGCTCAACACCAACAATTCTGGGGCAGTTTCAGGTGCCCCTACTTATCGGGAGAATTTTTCCCGTGCTTTTAAGCATTGCGGCCCACGGCGCTGGCCAATTTCCGCTTCCACGGGGGTGAACGGTCAACAGATCCGCATCATCTTTTCAGTCCCCACGGGGGCCAGCTTCAGCTAGACGGTGTCCTTCTCCCCTATCACTATGGGGTAGCATCTCTAAATCTTCGCTTTGACAGTGGTGTCTCGTAGAAAAAAGAAACGAGGCGACCGTTTGCAATTAAAAAGCCCCTTGGTTTTCTCGAAATCAGGCCTCCCTCGTAAAAAGAGGGCTTTAGACTTGGGTGGTCCTTTTCCCAGAAAGGAAGCCATGATTAATAATCCTTGTGATCTACGTTTAGGTTTATAAAAAATAAACAATGCTCAGTGTTGGAAAATCCATCTTTAACTAAATTGCTACGAAATGAAGCAACTCAATATATGTAAGATTTCGATAATTTGGCAAACAAGTTAAAAGAAAATAAATATTAAAGCTATAAAAATTATTTAAAAATATAGATATATTAACTATTCTAACAACTGCAGATTGATATTTAAAAGAAAAATAATTAAAAAACACTGCTTGAATTTTCTTTTGTGTCAAATAAAACATTTTTCTGATTTGGGATCTTCTAAGTATGTACATGTTCCCCAGCCCTGGTACATTACAAAAGGGATATAACTGCTACCTGTGATAATTAAAGCTATCATTGATGATCTCTAAAACTATATCTCTCTGGAGAAATGTTGCGATATTTTGTTATTTGCTCATTTGAATCCTGTAGACCAGTCGTGCGCAAAGTATTTATGACCGCGACCCACTGTCTTGAAATAAAATATCACTCGAACCCAGTAAAAAATTTTTGGGAAATAGTAATTAAAAAACTTAGGAAAATATTATCAAGAAATATAACTATTTTAAAAATCGATGAAATGTTGATTTTTGAATATACATTTACATTGTAATATAACAATAAGAAAATGTCTCGCTTACGCTCTACACCTGTTTTCATATTTAATAATTACTGTACATTTGTATTTTATTGAGGTGAAAATTAAGGAAAGTTTTCTCCTCAATAAGAGCTGAGTTTTAAAATTATAAGCATCATCTTAAAAGAAAGCATCGTATTAAAAGATTGAAATTTGTAAACTTGATTTATTTAAAGCTAAACTAGAAAAATGAATGAGAAGGGTGAGCTTGGACAGATAATATTTAATCAATAGTTGATGAAATATTCCGAAGAGCTTGTATCATGCCGTCTCCCAAGTTCAGTCTTGATCTTTAATTAGTTTTCATAGAAAACAAAGATTCACACAGATAGGTAGAAGCGATAGAAATCGTAAAATATAGCACCTTAAGACTGTTTGACACCTTTTCTTAACAATATAATACCATTTGTTTTTCAACATGTAAAGAAAATATAAATATAAATATTAAAAATATGTAATTATAGAAAATGTAAACCTTATTTTTTCATTAAATAATTCAATATAATAAAAATTTTCTTCAGGCTATCTGAAAATTCCTTTTTTATTGAACTATCAGTATTTAAGAAGCTGTAAATAGTAGACACATTTTCCCCATAGGTTAACATTGAGTTGAACGAATCCAATAGAGTTAGTACACGGCAGCCTGAAGGAAATGAAGTTAGTGAATTAATTCGCTTCGTTAGACGTTTCGCTGAGCTCAGCGAAAGACATTAACGAAGTCGAAATAAACATTCAAGAGGCTACACAGCACTTCCCCCCAGTAATGCCAACAGCATGACCAATCGGCAGCAAATTGTTTATGATTTGATGTAATTCGATATGTATGGGCCTTATTATACAGAACCACTTGAGTGGCGAACGCGAGCCACAAAACAGACTCATGGGCTCGCCACAGCTGTGGCGTATCCAAGCCACAGCTGTGGCTCATCCAAGCCACAGCAGTGGCCCGGCCTAGCTTCCGTGTGCTTTGTTATGATTTCATTCCTTTTTTAGTATTCAAGATGTCTTCGTCAAGTGAAGAAGAAGATTTGTGCTAGCTTCTCTTGCTGAAAAAAAAAAAAGAAACGAAGACAGAAAAGGACTTTAGGAGTGCATCCCTTTTTATTAGGAAGCCCCTCAAAAGGTGTTTTTCATACACTGTAGGACGATTTAAGAGCAGACGACAAGTTGTTTTTGGGTACTTCCGGAGGTTTTCTGGAGGTCAAACGTTCTACATTGCTCTCGAACAAAGAGGGAATCGTTGTAAACCCACATTTAAAAAAAAGAAAAAATATTTATTGAGTTAAAATTTTGAATTTTTGTGATGGTTAACCATATAACTTGTAAACAAAATCATAAAGCCTCTCAGAAAGTTTTTAAAAAATTTTAAAATTTAAAATTTTTTTTAGTGGGGAATAATTTAAAATCGTTATAACTCGAAATATTATTTGTCGAATTTCAAAATTTTTTCATTTAATTAAACAGAAATATAAAAGTTTTAATTTTGATTCAGCGTTTTTTAAAATATTAATTTTAAAAAAAATCAAAAATATGTAGTTAAGAAAAAAGTAACTTAAATTAAAAAGATCATATTTTCAAAAGTAAATATTTTTTTTCAAACTTGAAAAATAAAAATTAAAGTAAAATAATTGAAAAAGACATATTCCAATTTTGAACCATTTATCCTTAACGGTTCTTGACTTATAACAATTTAAAGACGAGATAAGGTGTAAACACCCATGATGCAGAAAAACGCATTTACAGGTAGACATAGATTGGCTACAATTAGAATGTTGCAAAAATAAAATGAATATTTCCTGTTCTAATTAAGATAGAAGCATGATTTGAACGTCATTTTAAGTGCAAAAGAACACAAAATATTTTAATGCAACAAATTGTTTTTCGAAAATTTGAAGAATTTTGTGTCCTGGACCCCTTTAAAAAACTGCAGTAAAATTGTTTAATTATCCACTGATGTCCATGATAATCCACTGAGGAATATTATTATTTTTTGCCATTTTGAAACCAGAATTTTAGCCTACAACTAGCTCAAACAACGTCAAAGGGTTGACCGAGTCAATTGTCTTGCCAAGGCTAGGAACGGGCTCGCCTGCGTGACTGTGGCTGCGGTAGCGGACCATTGTTTCCTATTATACTTATTATACAGAGCCACTGCACAGCGCCACAGTTCTGTGGCGAACGAGCGCCACAGCTGTGGATCTGTATAATAAGGCCCTTAGATAAACGGGCATATCAGGCAAATCTCGCACGAAGCCATTTATTAAAGATTTTGAAACATCTTTCCTTTTATCAGTTGATAAAGAATGATGTTAAGTTGATAACACTGCTGTTATAATGGCTCCGTAAAATGCAAAAATAACAAAGTAACGATCAAACGAAGAAATTGAACTTGGTTTAAAAATTAGATAAGACTAAAATGAAATAAAATATTAAAAGAATTGCAGTTTGAAATCGAAAATAACGGGCCTTAAAGTAAAAACGCAGTGAATACTATGTCAAAGGAAAATATGTTAGAATATTTTAATAACAATAATCAACATTTTTGTTAGCTATATTGATAACGCAGGAAGAAAATGTAGTTAGCCAAGAGAAATGGGAATAGTTACTTATCAATGAAATTATTTCTTCAGAAATAAAAGACAGCACGTTTAAATCCGTTACCAACTGAGCAGTCAGTTTTATTACTTTACAGCGAAAGTACTTTTTAATATTTATGTAAGAAGGTGTTTTAATAATTTCTTTAAGATTCCCTTATATTACGATAAATTTTAGATAAAGTTAGTGACCTGGTTTTCAATGTAATCAAACTTGCTTACATACATGCTTACACCCCATGCATGTATTACGAATTTATGAAATCATCGTAATTTATTAAATTAATGTCACCATTTATTAGGATCATTCACATTTTCTACCTCACACGATTTTATGATATGAAGCTTTTTAAAATCATTTTGTTTCCCTCATTAGTTATGAATTTGTAGACATTTGATAACAAATAGAGGCAATTCATCTTTCGGTAGAAACTCGATTTTCGGATTAACTGGACACGGGAAAAGACAATATAATGAGGAATCCGAGTGAAAGAATTTAGAAAAATTCTTTTTAAAATTTTTTTCCAAATTTTTTAGGTATTAATTTATTATAAAATTTTTTTTATACATGACAACAAGTGCAAAATAAATGACAATATTGCGTTTTTAAAACTTTTTGGCGTTAAAAAATAAAATGAATGGTTTTGAAACAGGAATTAGGCAAGCGTTTTTTAACGTTTAATTTCTCACACTAGGAATGTTTCATTTTTAAAAGTTATTTTATAATATCTTATCTTCCATTAGACTTGAACAATTAAAAAAAGATTTGATTCATTTTAATGAAAAATTCATTTGAATGTTAATAGTTCTCTAGAAAATCATACAATAAATCAATATTCTAATGTACAGGCGATATTCTTAAGCTGTTCTTATACATAGGAACAAAACTTTTGAATATGTTATTTTGCACAAATTCGAGAGTTCTACTGTGATAGCGGAGAGTAAAGAAGGAAAAAAAAAGAGTATGATATCCTTTGTACAATAACAGCATTTCGTTTGAAACACTTCAAGGGCAGACATATTTGAGCCTGAGTTACCAATATTTTATAGTTTCTGTTTGAATTCTAATAACCTCTACTAAGAAAGAAATATTTCTAATTATTTAAGATTCATTAATCAGAATCCCATTAATGAATCTGAATAGATGTTTTTGGAGCGCTACGATCATTATTTTCTCTACGAACAACTTAGATTTGTATAACATTTTAGCACATTATGCATGAAAGAGTACAACTTTTTTTTAAAGAACGAAGTAGACAGTTTCACATCAGTCGACCAATTTATTTTATATATGATGTTGGTTTATGAACGTTAAATATGTTGTAAGCAATTAGGGAGAAGTTTCTATTTCTGGGTTCAGTAATAATACTCCGAGAGTTTACATTTATAATCTGGAAGACATTTTACGTTTTAGTTGGTATTATATAATTGTCTTCTTTCTACTAAAAATTAATTTCATCTAAATGTCCTTTAAAAAAATGTGAACTTAGCTCTGAGAATTAATCTTAAATTTTACTGTAAGAAAAAGTTCATAACTCACGTCAAGCTCATGCTGATGACACAAAACTTCCTTCTAATTTATATGCTATATTAGAACAGCACTAATTCTATAAAAAATCTAATTCTTAAAATCTAAACATATTGTATCATTTTTATGTCTCGAAGAAACTCATTCACTTTGATTGAAAGAACGCAAAAGAATAAAATCTACTTTACTAGTGTTCATGAATTAATCTTTTACTAGTACCACGTGCGTAACTGGATTTTACAGTTCCCTGCGAGTGGCTCAGTGTCGCAAAATTTTTTTTTGAAAAATGCGTTTCTCCATGCGTCAAAAATGCAAAGAATTACTTACCAGTGTGGCTGCTGTCGAATCGTAATACGTCTTGTCGAACTCCCATCCGCTGGTACACCGTGTCGTCGTGGTATCGTTTGGTACGGTGTAGTTTCCCGATTCCAGATAGTCCGTGTAGTTGATGTTGTACATGTAGCATTTTGGATCGGAGGGTGGACTGATGAGTTGCCGTTGTTGTGCGATTGTCAAGTTGGACATCGCGACCTCGGGAACCTTGCACCAGTGTTCGGGGACGGACAACATAAACAGGACATTCATGGTAAACCACGGAAGAAGTATCGAAGACGGCAGCAGGAACAACAGAATCAGGCTCTTCTGGTACTTCCCGCTATCCCCAAGATCTAGCAGAATGTCTTCGAATTCCATGGTGTAGGGCAGTTGCTTGCTACGGAAAGATTACATTCGGTAAGCCGTCAAAATAATGTCTATTTTTCTACAAAAATGTCACGTGGGAAGGTTTTGCAACCTTTTCTATTGATATAAGTAGGAAGTCAATCAAGTTCGTTCAAATCACTTAGTGAAAAGCGGTAAATAAAGATGCCAGAAAATTAAAATTGTAATAAGCTCTCAGTTTTATAGTGAGGGTATCCGACTGCATTCCGGTGTAACAGTGTGACATCCCGAAGCCGGCCCATTAAAACTCGGCCATTCCGGCGCTTGCGCTGTAGGAGCTTGGTCAAACACCAGTGAGATTTAAGATTCTTTTTTTCCTCTATGCACAAAGGGCACGACCTTGCATGAGATAGCCTGCATATCAATGGGTGATTTGTAAACATAGGGAAAAAAAATTGCGTAGCATCTATCAAAAAAGATTTTCATTGAAAATGTTTTTTGCTGTGTCAAAAAAAACAGGGAGGCTTGGAGTCAACCGAACAATACCGAGAAAACGGCTCGTCATAATAGACTTAAATTACATGTCTGGTAAATAATGACTGTGGTTCACGTAAAGAAAAATTCTGTGAAAAGGCGAAAATTTCCCCTTTTATTAGCATTTATTAGTATGTTGTACTACTGGCTGTGTCAAAATAGTGTCTGTCGTCGGTCTGGCAAGTACGCGTAAGTGCTCTTGCTATAAAGCAGAGTGAAGAGAATACTTTAATGGCTTAGAAAATGTGAGCCAATGTACATGCATTGTTTGTGTTATCACAATGCCTGAGCCTGGCAAATTGGACTAACAAAGCTTTGATTTTACCATTTGAAAAGGCGTTTGCATACGATGTAGTTGAAAAACTAAGAAACGGATCAAACTAACAGAGAAAAAAAAAGATCTAGAATGTAAGAAACTTTTGGCGAATTCTCTTGTTTTTAGTCAAAAATGAGAACAAACATTTGAAATCAACTGGTACGGTACGCAAATAGCTGTAAATTTATTTAGTTCTTTTTGATTTACGTAGTATAAGTTTTAGAAAAAGATTTTTGAGTAGAGATGACAGAATTTTCATGAAAAATTTCTCATATTTTCATAATTTTCAATTAATTTTGTTATGTTTGAGATGAATTCTCATCGTTTCAAAAGGGATCTTACACTATAACAGCTAAAACTATCATAATGATGCGTTTCAGCGTTAAGAATTTATTGAAATTCAAAAACCATTAAAAACTTTTTTTTGGTGATCTCAAACTGCTGCCTATGAGGGAAAACCACTAAAATGCCGCCATCGGGGAAGCCCGAGACGCTGACCACTACCAGATGTGAGAGGAAAAAAAGGCTGTTGATCTGACAGAGTTATGAGAATCAATATATGCTCTAGGGAATTTATACAAGTACACATAATTTATACATTAATACAAAAACAAATTTTTACTATACAAGCTAATGTTAAAATAAATTTAATATGGAATTAACCTATGATAAATAATAGGAGATTAGAATTAGCAAAGTTTGACCGTAGAGCTCAACTAACACAAGAAAGTAGAGTATACAAAATTTTCAGCAGGATAAAGATAAAACAGCTCTAATCTGTAGGTGAAGGAGGGGGGGGGGTAAATTCATACATTTCTTGGTCATGAGCATGTTCCAGATACACTTTAATTTACATATTCGTAGGACGTTTCTTTAAAAAGTAATGTTAAACAACTTTATAGATTTCATTTATATGTATGTCTTCTGGTTGAGAAAAGGTAAAAATGTAATCTCCTTGAGGAAAATCTCCGGTTTTCTAGAGATAAAATATGTTTCGCAGATAAAGGATTTTTTTTTTTAGAACTAAGGTGCTATTCTTTCCGAATATGGTTTAATCCCCGATCCTCGTGCCATTTTATTTTTACGTCATGTTTCATGAAATTTCAAGTAACAACCACATTTGGATCCACATAGCAGCAGTTCGCAACAATATCACGTTCTTCATATTAAGCTTTTTTTCATTAATTAAATGTCAAGACTAAACTTTACCATAGATAATAGATTATTAATGAGTCGCAGACGTTTGAGAGTTTTAAAAACATAATAATTTAAGAAGACAGCAGCAGCAAATCTGAATTCAAAGGTTAAGAAGCAGGTGAATGTTTCTTGAGAAGTATCCGAGGCACGAACAGGCGTCAGATTTATTTGTACGCACAGATACATTTGAGATGCAGCCAATGCGATTAAAATAAGCCGTGAACGAACCTATGAACAAGGTGGCTCGTCCTGTCATCCCAATAAATGGGTGGGGCGAGCCTATGGGAAGCCAAGAAGGCAACAACCAATAGTAAAAAAAGAAAAGAAATATATATATATATATATATATATATATATATATACGAGTGTGAAGCATTTTAGAGGGAGCCCTTTATAAAAAAATGAGAAATAACTAAACTGCTACAGGGACGATGAAATTACGAATAGTATAAAATTGAATGCCACGAAAGAAAGAAGGAGAAAACGAATTTAGCTGCTGCGAGAACTAGGAGCATTCCGAGGAAACGCCAATTGATGAATCAACGAATGAACGTAAATAAAAATAACGCAAACGATATAACAACGTTGAGACGATGAATGAATTCTTAAATAAGGTGACCAACGAGCAGAGACTACCGGAGCGAGATTTGTTACGAGGTGAGATGATGAATACGTCGGTTACCGACATCCAGTGCTGACTGACCTGCGGAGCAACTTAAGAGAACCATCGCAACCCTATGTACGAGATCAACCCTGAGTTATCAGCTATCAACGAACTTTTAGTGCCAATATAGAACTCTTTTGACGAACTTAGTGCACAGGGACTATCAAACATTACACGAACTTTGTGAGCACCAGTGGTGAAACGAGATTAAGCGACAGTGCCGGCAGCCCATGGGTGAGCATTTATGTTAACTATATCTATTTCACATCCCTAGCTTATTACATACTCGCCACTTGGCCCACAAGGGTCGGCATTGCTTAATGTATGCTGAATAATATGCATTATAATCGTACTTGAATATATATATATATATATATATATATATATATATATATATATATATATATATATATATATATATATATAGAGAGAGAGAGAGAGAGAGAGAGAGAGAGAATAATACTTTATTTAAATAAGACTACGAATTCAGCCTGATGCTAAATAATGTATCTGTAAATATATATATGTATATATATGTGTAAATAAATTGTAAATTTGTATAACTAGAGTGTCTTCTTTGAGAGTTGTACCCATTTTCTTAGTTGTGTGCTGAAACAGATTTGATCGCAACGCAGCGTTAATTGTACGTTATACGATCAAAATCTAATGACCCCACAGGGTTATTACAATTACAAAAGATTAAAAAAAACGTGATAAGAAAAAAAATTAAATGAACCAGATAATCAGTTGAAAGAAGTTGAATAAAAAATAAAATCATATAGGAAATGAAAAAAATTAAAAAAATTTCTAAGCGCAACAAACTGCCTGAAAAGAGAAAACTATTTAAATGATACAGTTTTGCACCAAAAGACTTTTGCAAAAAATCTCTGCCAATTTTTTTAAAGTGTTTCAAAAAGTTTTAATTCTTAACAACGGAAACTACTTACGAAAATGGAGAAGAAAACACTGCCGATGTTTCGACGGCTTTAATGTCTTTTGCCTGGTGTACCCGTTTATCTTGCAGATCAAATTACATCACATCAAAAAACATTTGCTGCCGATTGTTCATGACTTTGGCCTTTCTGTCGGGAAGTGCTGTGTAGCCTCTTGAATGTTTCGATTGCTTTAATGTCTTTCGCTTAGCTGAGCGAAGCATCTAAAGAAACGAATTGATTTATAAAAGTTTCCTTTTCTTAAGGCTGCTGTGTACTAACCCTATTGGATTCGTTCACCTCAATGTTGGCCTATGGAGAAAATGTGTCTACTATTTGCAGCTTCTAAAATGCTGATAATCCCTTTAAAGATGCTATTTTCAGATAGCCTGAACTTTTCTGCACCTTACAACACGATTCATTTTATAAATTTCTTTCAAAGGAACTTATAAGCGTTTAAAACACACTATACCAAATATTTTCCCTGAATAATTTAAAATGTTAAAGTATTATTTGAATTAAAAAAAAAACTGAAAAATGTCCCAAGGTAAATTTCTTTCTCTATTACGGATCACAATTATTTAAAAAAAATATTTAACTCTAAGTCGGCAGTCCGTGGACACATTTTCTCCATAGGTAAACATTGAGGTGAGCGAATCCAATACAGTTAGTACACAGCGGCCTTAAGTATCGACTACAACGTTGGTGTACAAAATTGTGGGTGCAGACCCACAGGGGGATTGCAAAAAAACTGTAGTAGTCGAGGACAATTTGAAGTAAATTTATATTAGATTAAATTATATAATTAAAAAATAAGTTACACATTTTCTATTATTACACATTTTATTTATATTTTCTTTATATGTTTAAAAAAAATTGGTACTTTATTTTTAAGAAAAGGTGAAAAAAAGTCTTACGATAGGGGCTATACTTACGATGCTTTCATTCGCTTCTACCAATCTATGTGAAACTGGGTTGTCTATGAAAACTAAACAACGACGAAGACTTAACCTGGAAGACGACATGAGACTAGCCCTTCGGAATATTTCATCAACTATTGATCAAATAAGGTTTAGGTTCACCTTCCTCATTCACTTTTTCTAGTTTAGTTTTTATATAAAGAAAGTTTATAATTTTTAATCTTTTTATATGATGTCTATAATTTTGAAACTTTGTTCTTTTTTTAATTTTCATTAATTTTCACCTAAAGTAAATACAAATATATGGTAATTTTTAAATATGAAATTTTAGCCACACGAGATTTGGGAAAAACACTTGCAGAAGGTAAGCGAGATAATTTTTTTGTTATTATATAAAGTAAATACATACTCAAAAATCTACAGTTCATCGACTTTTAAAATAGTACTTTTTTTTTGCTAACTTTTTCTTGATTTTTTTAATTGCTATTACCCAACAAGTTTTATTGGATTCGAGTGATATTTTATTTAAAGAAAGTGGGTCGCGTTCGAAAATACTTTGCCACGACTGGTCTACAGGATTCAAATGAGCAAATAACAAAATATCGCTATATTTCTCTGAAGAGATATAGTTTTAGAGATCATCAAAGATAGCTTTAATTATCACAGATAGCAGTGATATCCCTTTTGTGATATACCAGGGCTGGAGAACGTCTACATACTTAGAAGAGCCGTAAACAGAAAAATGTTATATTTGACACGAGAGAAATTTTAAGCGGTGTTTTTTCAAATTTTTTTGAAGCTATCAATCTGCAGTTGTTAGAATAATTAATAGATATAAATTCTTAAATAATTTTTATAGCTTAAATAATTATTTTCTTTTAATTGTTTCGCCAAATTATTCAAATCTTACATATATTGAGTTGCTGCAGTTCGTAGCAATTCAGTTAAAATTGGATTTGCCAACACTGAGTATTGTTTATTACCATGTTTTTATTAACTTAATTTTTTCTTTTTTGTTTGTGTGTGTGTTTGTTCCTTACAAATCTTGCAATCGATTTTTAACTAACTTCCCTACCAGCTAGACATTTGAAACTTTTAGAATAGCTCAGAACATGATGACAATGCATTTTTTAAATACTTTTAGCATCTTTAAGCAGTTTTGAATTCATTTTCAGTTCATTTTGTTTTATAGACTGGTACAGCCATCTATCGTCCGGGACGGGAACGAAAAGTTAAACGCTAGTTAGCTTCCAACTTCATTTTCTTTCAAGTTGATGGGATAATTCCTCAAAAAAATTAAAAAAAAGTATTTATTAATACATAGAATTGTCAAGTTTACACTCAAGAGCCAAAACATTATGACCACCTGTCAATAACGAGTTGGCCCACCTTTGGCGCGCAACACAGCTTCAATCCGCCTTGGCATGGATGTCACAAGTCCTTGGTAGATGGCCGGAGACAGATTGTACCAGATGTTTAAGCAACGGTCACGCAAATCCGAGATATTGCGAATTGGTCGTCTTTGAACTCTGAGCTGCCGTCCCATGACATCCCAAATGTGTTCTATCGGATTGAGATCCGGTGAGTTAGGCGGCCAGGACATTAACTGGAATTCAGCATCATGTTCCTGGAACCACTCCAACACAATTTTAGCATTGTGACACGGGGCGTTGTCCTGTTGGAACATTCCATTTCCAGCTGGAAAAACAGAGATCATGTAAGGGTGCAACTGGTCCGCAATGATGTTCAGGTACCCTGTAGCATTCATGGTCTGCTCTACCACAACCACGGGTCCCAGAGACGCCCAAGAGAACGTCCCCCAAAGCATAATACCGCCACCACCGGCCTGTGTATGACCTACTGTACATTGAGGGAGCAACAGTTCGCCTGGAAGACGGCGTATCCTGACACGGCCATCGGCGTGATGAATGACATACCGTGATTCATCTGACCAGGCAACTCTCTCCCACTGATCCATGGACCAGTCGCGATGTTCCCGGGCACAGCGCAGGTGCAGTTGGCGATGACGCTTGGTCAGCAAAGGCACACGAGTGGGACGTTTGCTGCGTAGCCCCATATCCAACAGTGTCCGCTGAACAGTGTGCTGCGATACTATTCTACTTGGCCCTGCATTGTATTGGGCTGTCAGCTGAGCCACTGTCTGGCTCCGGTTTTGCTTCACCATGCGAGACAGTCTCCGACGACATTTTTCTTTGATAGCGTGTGGACGTCCACCACCATGTCATCTACTGCTTGTTTCACCGTCATTCATCCACTTTGCATAAGTACTAACAACTGTAGGTCGCGAACAACCCACGAGTCGTGCAGTTTCGGAAATACTTGTTCCGAGCCTTCGAGCCATTACAATCTGCCCTCTATCAAAGTCGCTTAGATCCGCAGCCTTTCCCATCACACACAGAAGTAAGTGAAAGAATGATTCTTCAGACTCTCCAGCAGCAGTTAAATACCACTTCCACCTGATCACGTGCCTTCCACGTCATCCAGGCGAATTCATTGCAAAATGTAGGAGTGGTCATAATGTTTTGGCTCTTGAGTGTATATGATTCAACAGAAAAATTAAAAACATGGTATATAAAAAGTTCTCTTTATCTTGTAATTATTTTTTATCAACCTAAACGTAGATCACAAGGATTATTACTCACGGGTATGAGCTGTGCGGAAAATGAGGATTATTCGACATGCCTCTCGTCTTGTTTTGGGGTATTTTAATTGTGGCACACGTTTGAGAAAAAAAGCCGCTAATAAAATGATAAAGATCCGCACGCGACTCACAAATTAACCACCCAGTAATATACCTTCAGAAACAGCGTGGTTTTGTTGTTATAGTTGTTAAATATGAAATAGAATACAGAAAATAATCATTTAAAATCTCATACACCAGTCATAATTTCCATTGTAATCGGTTAACTTATACCAGTAATTGTAAAGTCAGCAAGAGAGAGACAAACTTCGTTCAGCTAGTCATTCAAAACAAAATGTAAGAGGAAACACTCAAACTGTGATGTACTAATATCCTGTGCTCGTGAAATTTACTATTTACCCGGAGTTACAGTTCCTCTTGCCCATCAAAATTTCCTCGTTCAAGGACAGGAAATAACACATCAATGTCACGAAAACAATTTACCTTAAAACACAGAGTTTTTATTTAACTTCATTTCGAGATCATCATTTCCTGCAATCTTTTAAAGTACTTATTCGGAGCAACGAAGCTACATAAATAAATGCTCACGTCCCAAATTCTTCAAAGGGTTCGGAGGTATATGGATTGTAAAATTTTCTGTGTCGCTTGTACGTTCAGTTACGCATACTAGTACTACTGAACTTTTACATCTTGGTCACATTGATCAGTTAATTTTCAAATGATTTCATTACCTTCTGTGATGCAGTCAAATAAATTGTCAAATTCAGAAAGTTTTTTTAGAGCCATAAGGTGTCGTTTTCGATACAGAAGGGCTAATCAGTGCTACCTGTAGTTAAAAATCGATTCCTCTGGCTGCCAACATGTGTGCTAACTGAATTCTGGTGCCCCACACTGGTACCGAATGGCAGCGCCCTAGCCATTCGGTCATCGACCTGCAGAATTCATTTGGATACCATCATCATTACAAACTCTTAAATATGCCTTTCTCTCCCACGTAAAAACGCACCCTGTCTATTCAAAAACCAACCTGTGTGTTAGTTTACTTATTAAATCCCGGCAGCGAAAGTCCACACAAAAACCCGTGATGATTGCGTCATCGATGATTTCATATTCTTGTGATGCTGACTCACGAACCATGTAACAATGAATCAACTTCCGTTCCCAAAAGAGCGTTCGTTTATCGAGCCGTAATGTACTGTCATTTGTTGATGTTTTCGCGAACTACTTTCTTTGAAATTCCCGAACATCCCCTAATCACTAGAATTTCACGAATAAATGTAATTAAGTTAATTGGGCGAGCTGAGGGAGCTTTTAGATAATACATATATATATATATATATATATATATATATATATATATATATATATATATATAAATAAATATATATATATATATATATAAATAAATAAATAAATAAATTAAAAAATATATATATATATATATATATATATATATATATATACTAGCTGACCCGGCAATGCTTCGCTATTGCTAGATTTGAGTATATATATATATGTCGATTAAATCAACCTCATTGAAAGTTTGATATCAATTATTGTATTTAGTTGAAAGTAGATATTTACACACACATTATAATTTTTATGTTTCGGATTACAGAAATTGTAATTACGGTTTTATTCAAATTTAAGTTCATTGCAATGCTTTTGGATATGCAATGTTTTTGGTGATTCCATTTGGCATATATACAAACGAATCCCTTGGTTTTCTTACACGAGAGCATGCACCGTTGCCCATCAGGAAAACGTGGATTCTCCAAATTCAATCCACATACTTGCAGTGCCCACCTTGCGATATCTTTATCGTTATTCGAAAAGCAAGTTTAATTGGAAATTGCAATCATTTGAATTGGAATTGCATATCTGTTGATATGCGTAGTATTAGCACATCCTCTCCTTTGAATTTACTACTTAAAATTGTTGCTTTAATTGTATTGCTTAATAATCTCTTGACTGCCAGTCTGGTACCATTGTCAATGTTTCTAAGAAGAATGATAGAAACAGAAACCTTCAGATTAATGTTGTGTGGTAGCAATCCAGATAAATCAAGTGAATTTAAGAATTCAGTTGGAAAATTTACTGCATTGGCGCACCCTGAATTTAATCTTTGGGGGGGGGGGGGGCGAGTTGAACGGATGAAAATATTTATAATGCAAATTCAATATTCATAATGCAATTTCTATTTATTTAGCGGGGGGGGGGGGGCATAACCTTACCCCTCGCCTCGCTCACAGAAATGTTGACCATCTACATGAGAGGGGAGGGCTATCAGGGGTTGTTAGGTGCTGCTATCCGTATGTTTTGTTTGAAAGTAGAAGGTTCTTACATAATATCTGAAAAGACGGCGAACGAAAAATATTTTTAACTGTCTACTGGTCAGATCGAGGATTTCAGTAGCTTTAAACCTTCCTGGGGTCAACATGGACCATTTTGCAAAAAACCGCATGTAAATCGGTTCAGTAGTTTTTTAGTCTATAGAGGACACACATACGAACATTGCCTTTTTTATATAAATATATATATATATATATCAATCAGTCAGATGAAAGCAAACGCCCTGGTCCTTTCCATGTTTAGGTAGTAAAGTGGAGACCTTTAGAACTCCTGATAGCTTCTTTTGGGTATGTTCGAAGCACATACCACTCATTTTTGGAGAAGAAAAAGTTATTACAAGACTTTTATCTCGTTTGATCACCGATTTTGGAAAATGATTTCAAATTACGTTCCGTGTGGACATTCAAAGTTTCAATGAGTCCTTCTCTCATACCACAGATGTTTCCCTTTGACAGATGCATTCACTATATACGCAGGAAATATGCCCTGTCACCGTGCACCCGTGTGCTTTATAACTCCGCACTTTTACAAGAAACAGAAATGGAAGGAAATAAATTCCATTTGCCGTAAAAAAGAGAAAAATTAGCGTCACTCCTCTTGATTTCCACTGATTACTGTTTAGGCTCTCAAATATGTAGAATACTCGCGATTGTCGTCAAAATTGAAGTGAAATGAAATGAGGTCGAGAAAAACTAAATTTTTAATCTTAAAAATCGGTAATATATATATATATATATATATATATATATATATATATATATATATATATATATATATATATATATATATGTATGTATAGATAGACTATCTACCAATTAGTATTTGGACATCTGTGATAGAAAAGGAAAACAAAATTTACTCATATTCAATAGTTTGGAGAGCTTCCACGAGAGGCAACTATAGCGTCAACCCTCTGGGGCATGGTTTCCACAAGTCCTTGTATGACGGCTAGTGGTATTTTCTTCCATTCGGCTTGGGGAAAACATGTATGTTCTTTCACCGATTTTGGACGGTTGTTGCACTCCTTAATTGGGTTATCTAATTCGTCCCAGAGGATCTCGATAGGGTTCAAGTCTGGGCTCTGGGCAGGCCAGTCCATTCGGTTAACCCTATTGTTACCATACCAATCCATGGTGGACCTCACAACAAGACAGCTGGTATTGTCGTCCTGGAAGTAACATGGGTCCAACCCGTAAAACTGCCACAAGGATGGAATCACATTGTCATCCAACATAGGGCAGTAGGCGTCGGCGTTTAGCTTACCATGAATTGGGATCAAGGGTCCCAGTCCATACCAGGAGAAAAAACCCCAGACGACCATTTCACCTCGGCCGAACTTTACTGTGGGGGCACAAAGTATTCTTGCAAGAGGCGTTCTCCAGGCAGACGCCAGACCCAGACCCTACCATCCGATCGGTAGATGGTGAACCTTGATTTGTCACTAAATAGAATCCGTTTCCACTGATCTACGGTTAACTTTCGAGGTGCTTTGCACCACATTAACTGAGCAGCGTGGTTGGACTTTGTGATCAAAGGTTTACGGGCGGCAGCACAACCATGAAAACCAAGCAGACGTGCTTCCTTACGGATGGTATTCATCGAAACAAGACTCCCGGATGCCTGTTGAAACTCCCGAAGTATGTGGGCCATCGGCTGGGTGCGGTTCTTCCGAATTTCTCTGGACAACACTCAGTCTGTCTCTATCTCCCAGTTTCGTGGGTCTACTGAATCGGGGCTCATTCCGACAATCACCGCTCTCCTTCCACTTCTGAATCACATAGGCCACTATCGATTTTGGGTAATTCAGATCTCTACTTATGTCCCTTACGGATCAGCCATTTGTGTGATACCCAACGATTACATCTTTCTCGAAATCAGATAACTATGCAGTTCGTGGCATCTTTTTCTGGCATGCCAATGTTTTTTCTTTCACGATATTTAAAGGCGGAGGCGGGACGTATATCAGGACCGCAGATATCGTCATTTGCATGGGTATATATATATATATATATATATATATATATATATATATATATATATATATATATGTATATATATATAAATGTTGGCGCCACCAATGCGCCATCTGTCTTCTTTCCGCTAACTGTAACCACGTTGTTTTGTAGAGTGCTTCTTCGGCCGTCATAGGCCTCGCATCGCAATTGAGCGACTCCGCATTTTTCTAATAAATTTGTTGTGTTATTAAAAGATACAGTCCGCCGAATAATTAATTACATAAACCCGCATTGGGCCTCTAGATTTGGTCCGTCGAACCGGAGTGACCAGCATCTTAATTAGTATAATTTGTGACTTCCTTCGTGTTTTGGTTTCGAATGCATCACCGTTTGGATAACTACCGCAAGAATTACAACTGCTGACATCCTACAACAAGGTCGGAAACTTTTCGTTATTCATATATTTATATTTATTGTACTTCGCATATAATAATTTAAGATTATACGCATTTAAACAAGCTAATTTCATAATATGGATCATCTTGGAAAACTTA
The DNA here is from genome assembly GCA_907164885.2 of Dolomedes plantarius. NCBI lineage: Eukaryota > Metazoa > Arthropoda > Arachnida > Araneae > Dolomedidae > Dolomedes > Dolomedes plantarius. Next base: position 43,876,768 of record OU015497.1, on the reverse strand, counting down.
AACAAAAGCGGTCTATTATACGAGCAAGCATTACTAAAATGATAACGAAAGTAGATAATTTAATAGAGAACAATAGTAATGAAAAGGACGAATTTTTAGAAATTCTTGATCAACTAGCGAATAAAGAAAGTTCTTTGAACTCTTTGAACATAGAAATAGAAGATGCTATTACCGTTGAAAAAGATTACGCTGCGGAAATCAAAGCTAGTGGGGAATACAGTAAAAGTATTGTTAGAGTTAAATTTAAAGTTAAATCATACATTAAAAAATTAGAACAGAGTAACACATCGATTTCAACGCGTCCAAATACTACTGCTGCTCAATCCATGAACATTAAATTGCCTGAAATCGCACTTCCGAAATTCTCGGGGAAGTATGAAGAGAGGAGTACCTTCAAATTACAGTTTAATAACATCATAACTTTAAATGATCAGCTATCAGAAGCGCAGAAACTTCACTATTTGAATGCATCCTTAACCTGTGCCGCGAAAGACTTACAAATCACAGATGACATATTTTCCTCATTATTTAAGGCCTTAGAACAAAGGTTTGAGAATGCCAGGGTAATTGTAGAAATCCATATAAATGCCATTTTAGATGCAGAAAGGCTAACTCATGAGTCTGCTACAGACTTAAGAAACTTAGCAGATAATGTAAAGAAGAATAATCGTGCGCTAAAAGTCTTGAAATATGATAGAAACAATCTTTCTGATGCACTAATTTTAAATATTGTGCTTCAAAAACTCGATAAGGTAAGTTGGAAGCAATACGAATTGAATACAAGCTCTAACGATGTTCCCAAGTTAAATGACCTAATTTCGTTCATAGAGAAGCGTTCTCAGATGCTAGAAATTATTCGCAAAATCGCATCTGTGAAGCCAAACATAAATCTAGATCGTAATACTAAATCAAGAACACTTATTGTACAGTCTAATAATTTCATTTATTCTTGTATTGTATGTAAGCAAAATCATCCAATATTTAAGTGTGATTCATTTTTGAAACTGAATGCTGTGCAAAGGCATGAAATTGTTACGAAAAACAAATTATGTTTCATTTGTTTAAGCTCACAACATAGATTCTCTAACTGTAAGTCTAAGTACAGCTGCAACATTTGTCACAGGAAGCATAGCCTGGCCACACAAACACTGCGCAACGTTTCTGTTTCTAGCTTTCTGTATCCAACGCATCATCTGCAATGTAATCAAAGGAGAGTGCTGCACACCGGATGCAACTTTGTTTTGAAACACGTCGCGTCATTTCGGAAACGTTGCTGCAACAAAAGTGTATGTATGCTTCTTTGACCGATGTTTCCCGACACACAGCTGGTGAAACATTTCATCTGCGCATGTGCAGGAACACGCGCATTTTATTTTCATTGATGCTCCGTATTTAGAATTTTTGCATTATTATAATAAAATAGATGGAGGTTGATGCTGACAAGTTGATAGTTCTTGTCTACGCAAGAATAGAAATTAATGATTTTAGAGCGAAGGACCACCACAACCAAGATGTTATAAATAAAATTTGGCAAGATATAGCTGAAGAATTGAATATTCCAGGTATTATCACACAAATTTATCACATTTAATCGAATAAACCTTGCCCTCAAGTATTCCAGACCCCCATTTTTTAAAAATATTGTTAAGAAAGAAAAATAGGGTTGAATCACTCAGGGCCAGATCTGGGGGGGGGGCGGGGGGCGCAAACAGGGAATTTGTCCAGAGCGGCAAATTTGAGGGGCGGCAAAATTGGTAGAAGGAGAAAAAAAATTGCGGTTACAGTTTTTTAATTGATTTTTTAAAATATTTTATAAGTTATGTTTTTCTTAGATTTAAAAGTAGATACTTAGCTATATATTTGTCTTTCTTTTGTTACTGCTTTTTATAGTAATACGTTTACAAAACAAAAAAAATTTGCTATTCAACAATGTCATTAAAAGTTATTCCGTAATGTTACTATAAGCCTTCCTTGTCAGTAAAGTCTGGTGGCTCCTCTTTGGGTTCTTTGTTTTGTTCTCGTTCGCGCCCTCGCTCGCAGCCGCTAATTATGTCGTTCCGTTTGGGTCTTTCGGTTCTGCCTCCCACTATTCTCGAAGGTTGGCTTGTGCGAGTGTCCTCCGGCAGAGCTATTTCCACGTATTCAAAATTCCTCAAAACTATCCCGTCTGTTCTGCTTGGAGCCAATCTGTGACTCTTGTGATGTGGGGCTTGTCGTGGGGGCGTGGGGTGTGGGGGACGCTTAGCCGGGTCGTTCGCGGGGTGGCTGCCTGCTGCGGGTCTATCACCGTCGCGATTTACCCAGTTGGGCTCTTGCCAGGTCGGGCCCGATGAGTGCTTTCAGGAAGCCTTTCATCTGAAGGTATACTCTTCCGGTAGTTGGTGTTCATTTTCTGAATCTTGTCTTCAACAAGCCCCAAGAGATAATCAAACGAAGGTATGCTTAACCTACAATAATTGTAAAACTTATCTGGGTCACTTCTAAGTTCTGTAATAAAACTGTTAATATCTCTTTTTTTATTGATTGGATGAATCCAACAGCTTCTTTCTGGTTTTTCACCCAAAAATTGTATAAATTGCCACAAAAGAATAGCTACTTCTACTTCCTCACTTGCCATATCACCCAGAATTATGACCAAACTACTTTCCCGAAATTGAACACTTCCCTCAACAAAGAACAAAATACTGCAGATCTCTTCAACTCCCGTGTTCTTACTTACTAATGCTGAAATATCAAATCAACCTAGCGTTACGAGTCAAAATGTATCACCGTTTTCCACGATAAAACATTTTGGTTGCGCAATGTCTAGCAACAGAAACGTTGCGCAATGTTTTGTTGCTTTCAGTGTGTGGCCGGGGTTAGTAGTGCAACACTGGGATTTGCTCCGAGCACACTCAGCACTGAAAACCAGCGCGCTGAACCACAGGGCCACCACATTCCCGCCCCCCCACACACACACCTATTTTTAAGCGTAGTGTTTCCATTATTTTGGACAACCCCTGTATGTGCGTGTATATATGTGTGTGTAAGTATATATATATATATATATATACACTCAACAGCCAAAACATTACGACCACCCCTACATTTTGCATTGAATTCGCCTGGATGACGTGGAAGGCACGTGATCAGGTGGAAGTGGTATTTAACTGCTGCTGGAGAGTCTGAAGAATCAGTCTGTCACTTAGTTCTGTGTGTGATGGGAAAGGCTGCGGATCTAAGCGACTTTGATAGAGGGCAGATTGTAATGGCTCGAAGGCTCGGAACAAGTATTTCCGAAACTGCACGACTCGTCTGTTGTTCGCGACCTACAGTTGTTAGTACTTATGCAAAGTGGATGAATGACGGTGAAACCAGCAGTAGACGACATGGTGTTGGACGTGCACACGCTATCAAAGAAAAAGGTCGTCTGAGACTGTCTCGCATGGTGAAGCAAAACCGGAGCCACACAGTGGCTCAGCTGACAGCCCAATACAATGCAGGGCCAAGTAGAATAGTATCGCAGCAGACTGTTCAGCGGACACTGTTGGATATGGGGATACGCAGCAAACGTCCCACTCGTGTGCCTTTGCTGAACAAGCGTCATCGCCAACTGCGCCTGCGCTGTGCCCGGGAACATCGCGACTGGTCCATGGATCAGTGGGAGAGAGTTGCCTGGTCAGATGAATCACGGTTTGTCATTCATCACGCCGATGGCCGTGTCAGGATACGCCGTCTTCCAGGCGAACTGTTGCTCCCTCAATGTACAGTAGGTCATGGTAGGTGGTGGCGGTATTATGCTTTGGGGGACGTTCTCTTGGGCGTCTCTGGGACCCGTGGTTGTGGTAGAGCAGACCATGAATGCTACAGGGTATCTGAACATCATTGCGGACCAGTTGCACCCTTACATGATCTCTGTTTTTCCAGCTGGAAATGGAATGTTCCAACAGGACAACGCCCCGTGTCACAAGGCTAAAATTGTGTTGGAGTGGTTCCAGGAACATGATGCTGAATTCCAGTTAATGTCCTGGCCGCCTAACTCACCGGATCTCAATCCGATAGAACACATTTGGGATGTCATGGGACGGCAGCTCAGAGTTCAAAGACCACCAATTCGCAATATCTCGGATTTGCGTGATCGTTACTTAAACATCTGATACAATCTGTCTCCGGCCATCTACCAAGGACTTGTGGCATCCATGCCAAGGCGGGTTGAAGCTGTGTTGCGCTCCAAAGGTGGGCCAACTCGTTATTGACAGGTGGGCATAATGTTTTGGCTCTTGGGTGTATATATATATCTGTTCTTAATTATTTCATATACTAGCAAACAGTGTATCTATACGATTCTTCCCTAATTCCCTAGCCAACATATCATAAACATACGTTATTTATTAATTCTAGTTGTTAAAGAGCATTATCAACACGGCTAAAATGAAAGAAACTTAAATTTAACATGTTCTTGAAATATATCCGACTTCCACTTAGTATTTAAAAAATTGAAAAACTAAAATTTTAACAAGGGTGCCCCAAGTTTCTAATCTCATTCCCAGGGGTGCAGCAAACTTAGAAACGTTGGAAATCCCTGGTCTATCCCCTATTTAAATAAGCTCTAGAAGCTGATGATGTTTAGTGCCTTCAAGTGCCATTCGGGTTTTTAACTTTGTATAAGGATATATTTTATTCCATCGAGGATGTTTTAATGCTTTGAAAGATGAAATAACTCCCATTTTATACATCCGTTAAATTTGGATCATCTCGTGCAATATTCCGTGAATGGAATGCTTCCTCTTTGAGTCACGCGTAAAAAGTTTCCTCTTTAGAGTCCATAAAAACAATGATGTTCCACTCATTTCATCTTGATTGTGAGGGAATGGGACTTTTCCTCATCGTAAAAGAACAGTATTCTTCCCGTTTAACTACCCAATTGATAATAATTGATAGTTTTTCAAATTGGGTCCCGGAGACTGGAGCTCAGGAAACGGTAGCTGTATATGAAAAGTACCTGAACATATTTTGAAAAGCACTCAAAGTATTTTGATGAAAGTGAGAGTCTGCTTTATTTTTACCACGTTTTTATTAACTCGTTTTCTTTTTGTTTGTTTGTTTGTGTGCGTGTTTGTCCAGTACAAATCTTTCAATCGATTTTTAACTAACTTACCGACCAGTTAGACATTTGAAACTTTTAGACAGAACACGATGACACGAACTGAGAACACGATGACAATGCATTATTTTAATACTTTTAGCCATATTTAAGCAGACTTGAATTCATTTTAAGTTAATTTTGTTTTGTAGAATGGTACAGCCATCTATCGGGCCGGAACTGGAACGAAAAGTTAAACACAAGTTAACTTCCAATTCTCTAGCTAAACAATTACGTATTGATAACTTAACATTTACGATTGATTACGCATTTGATACTTCTTTATAACGCATTTGATCATTTTCTTTCAAGTTGATGGGATAATTCATAAAAAATATTTTTAAAAAGTATTTATTAATGTATAGAATTGTCAAGTTTATATGATCCAACAGAAAATTTAAAAACATGGTATATAAAAAGTTTTTTTTTATCTTGTAATTATTTATCTTTCATTTGTAATTTAAAGTTTTTTCAGCCATGGTAAAATTCGAGATTTAGCAGAAATTCGAAATCGAAGCGAGGGGTGTGGATATTAAGGCTGCGGAGAACTATCCTTATTGGATTCGATGACCTCGATGTCAACCTATGGAGAAAACTTGACTACTATTTACAGCTCCATAAATGCTGATAATCCGATAAAAATGGTATTTTCAGATAGCCTGAACTCTTCTGCATCTTGCAATAGGATTCATTTTATAAATTTCGTCCCTCAAAGGAATTTTTGAGTTTAAAACACACTACACTAGATTTTCCCCCCCCAAATAATTTAAAATTTAAAATATTATTTGCATTTTTAAAGCGAAAAATACCCCAAAGTGTAAAATTTTGTTCTCCATTACGAAGCACAATTGAAAAAAAATTAAGGTAGTCTGAAACTATCGCGGGTTATTAACGTAGGATTACTTATCGTTGCTTAGTTCTTTTGTATGTATATACTTATGTATATATATATATATGTTATGTACGTATATATATATATATATATATATATATATATATATATATATATACTCACACACACACACACACACATATATATATATATATATATATATATATATATATATATATATATATGTATATATATATATATGTCACGTATATGTATGTCAAAATTTTGACACATTTTAGTACTTTTGTGTTTAACTGTTTACTGCTTGTCTAAACGATACAGGCACGATGTCAAAATTATACCTCGCGAAGTACGGACGGACGGTTTTAGCGTCTGAAATTTTGCTTTCCGGAGGACCGTTATGGAGGAACGTAATTCTACGTTAAAAAATCTTTCAATCCAAGTCGGCAATCCTTGGCCACATTTTCTTCATAGGTTAACGCTGAGTTGAGAGAATCCAATAGGGTTAGTACACATCAGCCCTAAGGAAGCAGGGAGGAATTTGAGAATCGCTGACTATTATTATTTGTTTATTTATAAACGTTTCTTTTGGAAAAAAGGAATTCAGAAAAAGATGGCCAAATATGAAAAGTGCTTAAAAACATTTTGAAAATGACTCAAAATGTTTTGATTGAAAGTGAGATCTGATTTAATATTTCCCCCTAAGTTATAATTTACATGTTTTTGCTATCATGGTGAAATTATTTTTAGCAAGAATTCGAAACCAAAATTGTTGGAGAATGATGGAATAGGGGAAAATTAGGGATTATGAGAATCATGGATTATTATTTGTTTAATTTTAAAATGTTGGTCAATGAAAATGCACCTTTGAAAAAGATGGCGAAGTACGGAAAGTGCCTAAAAATAGTTTTGAAAAATGGCCCAAAATGTTTTCATGAAATGTGAGGGTCTGTTTAATTTTTTCCTCTCACTTAAAATTTAAAGTTTTTTTCAATCATGATAAAATTCGATTCTCAGCAAGGGATTTTGAATATCATTGATGATTATTATTCTTATTCGTTTATTTTTAAAAAGATGGTTAAATATAAAAAGTGCCTAAAAATATTTTGAAAATGACTTCAAATATTTTGATAAAAAAGTGAGACTTTTTTTTAAACTTTACTCTTCGTTTATAATTTACATGTTTTTGCAATCATGGTAAAATTCGATTTTTAGTAAGAATTTGAAATCAAAGGGGGAGGAGGAGGATGAAGGAATCAGGGAGAAATTAGTTATCCTGAGACTCGTCGATTATAATTTTTATTCATTTATTTTTAAATGTGGGTCTTGGAAAATGAAGTCCATAAAAAGATGGCTAAATATAAAAAAGTGCCTAAAAATATTTTGAAAATGACTCAAAATATTTCGGGGAAAAGTGAGAGTCTGTTTCATTTTCTCCCTATCATTTTCAATTTACAGTTTCTTTAATCATGGTAAAATTCGATTTTTAACAAGAATGCGAAATCAAAGGGTGGATCTAAGGGGGGGGGAAATTAAGGAATCAGGAGGAAATTAGGGATTTTGTGAATCAGGGATTGTTATTATCATAAATTTATTTTTAAATGTGGGTCGTGGAGAATGGAAAAAAGACGGCTTAGTATGAAAAGTGCCTAAAATGGTTTTGAAGATGAGTCAAAATACTTTAAAGGAAATCGAGAGTCTGTTTTAACATAGGATTACATTCCTCAATAATGGTCAGTCGGAGAGAAAAAAAATTGTCCTGCGTCGCGAGTTATAATTTTGGCAGCGTGCCAAAGCCAGTAGCAGTAAACAGTTAAACAGAAAAGTACCTAAATGCATCAAAAAAAAAAAAAAGAAAAAAAAAGTAAGCAAACGATAAGTCATTCTACGTTAATAACCCGTGGTAGTTTCGTTAGAGGAGACTACCTGAAATAATTTTTTCCCTTTCATTTATAGTTTACAGTTTTTCAATTTAAATAAAATTCGATTTTGACAAGAATCCGGAATCAAAGGGTCGTGGTGGGGGTGGATAATTAAGGAATCAGGGGTAAATTAGGGATTTTGAGAATGATCTGGGCAGGCATCGGGAATATCAACACGATGCCTGCCCAGACCATGCCACCTGCGCTATCATAGAAGTCCATTTCAGGGACGTTGGAGGAAAGGTAACAAGTCCCAGGTTCTTTCCCGATGAAGGTACGTCGAGAATCAGTGTCCAGGCTGAATCGCGACTCGTCTGTTAAGACCCCACTGAAGTCTGGTTCAAGTCCGATGCCTGCACCATGCTAAACGGCCGCAAAAATACAAGTTCTTTCCAACGATTTCTTTTATAAACGTTTGTGCGAATTCTTTTTAATTTGTTTAAACTCACAATTAAAAAATATTAATATCTATGTCACTTTCCGCAACCTGTCGTAACGTTTAAAAAGCAATAAGACTCAGGAAATGCTTTAAGCAATTTCATGACTTACATGTTTTCTTCACTGAAATAGAAAAAAAAGTTAAAATGTAAGAATCTCCAACATTATCTCTCTAAAAGATATATTTTCGTTCTTAGTGCCATAGTTAATTTCTCTAAATGTTTATATCATCTGAAATTTTTTAGTGAACATCTTTATTAAATTCAGTGCAGATCAAAATGTCTTATATAGTTTTTTTCCCCAAGAAGATTCTAGGCAGGTGAAATATAACTAACAACTTCTTAAATATGTATATTTCCTGAGTCCATAGTTGTACATAAAAAACAACTTGTAAGCTTTTAAAACTTAAGTTTTAAATCAGAAATAAAAGTTTTAGTTCACTGGTATGGTTTCGACGTTTGACTTACAAAGGCTCATTGTACCGATGACGGGAATGAACAACTCTCCCCCAAATTTTAGATGACTACGATTATTACTTACGTGAAACACGTTCAAACTTTAGAACGCTAAAACGTCAACATGCCATTGTATAACTTCGAAGTTCATCACGAAAATTCTGTTGTTTCTCGAAGTTATATCAAATTATTTAACAGTCTTTGCGTTTGTGAATTGTTCATGGAAGCAATCACGCATAAAGGTCCTCGACCTCAAAAGATAACAACAATTACAAGCTCGAAACTGGAATTCGATTTCAATTTTTAGTGGGAATTTTAAGAAGCTTTGGGCTTTTACTTTATCATTACGTTTAGTTTTTTAATTAGGTTAAATTTTTTTAGCTAAACTGTTACTTCTTCACTGCGTTTTCAAGTACCTTCTATGTTCGAAGGTAAAAAAACGAGTCCTTGAACTGCGAGTGTAGAACTCTGATATTTTGACGTACAATATTGAACTTTTAGAAATTTTTTGTGGTGTTCAAATGATAAAGGAAGTTACTGAAATTCGAAATTGATCGACTCCGACTGCAATGCAGTCGGAATCGATCAAATTGCTTTATGTTCATTTATTTGCTTTATTCAAGAAAATCGATTCTCACTTTCCCTCAAAATATTTTGAGTCAGTTTCAAAATATGTTTAAGTTTTTTTTAATATTTAACCGCCTTTTCCTTTGCTTTATTTGGACGATGGCCGTTTGGCTAAGGCCCTGGCTTTCGGTACCAGAGTCTGTGGATTCGAGTCCCACTCTTGGCGTAGCCCGACGATGGCCGAATGTCTAGGGCGCTTGCTTTCGGTACCAGAGTCTGTGGGTTCGAATCCCACTCTTGGCATGGACGTTTGTAGCCGTTCGGCTTTAAGCAATCGGCTTTAAGCAGTAGGTCCCGGTCAAATTATCCCTTTTGTAGCAAAAAATGACCGCAGCTCTCTAAACCAAACCAAACCAAAACCTACTCTTGGCGTGGACGTTTGTAGCTGTTCAGAATCGCAGTTAGTCCCGGTCTAATCAGCCCCCGTGTAGCAAAAATTGACCGTAGAAATCCAAACCAAACCAAACCGATATTCATTTTTCAAAACCCACATTTAATAAAAATAAACAATTCTAATTCTGAAATGGCATTCTTCACTGACATTGTAATATCACACCTGGAGAAGCTTCTCTGTTTTCGTTAAATACGCTATCATGTCCCCACAATGTAGCTTCACTGCCGAGGACGTATATAGCGTTAAACCGAGCCTGGCTAATCTCTAGGCAAATCATCCACATAAGTTATCTGCGAGGAGACAGACTTAGAGTAAATAAAATACTCTTTATTTAATTATGCCTTTACACATATGTACAAAATATATACAATACTGCCCTTGCAGCAGAGAAGTGGCTCACCGCCAAAGTTAACAATTTCATGGGGACGCGGCTCAGTGCACGCGTCTGATCCCAAGCCTGCCGGCCAAAAAAATTCCTCTCTCGGAAGACAAACATCTGCCTCTCAGAACGACCGCTGTCCAGCGTCGTCGGCAAAGTCTGTTCCTTGAGACAAAAGGCTACCGCCTTTAATCACCTCCTCCCCGGTTCATTCTTGAAAAGCCTGGAATATTCCGGAGACGATTAACAGTCCTCATTTCCGGGTCTTGTACGTCACTTCCGCACGAGCCATCCTCTGTCATTTCTCACTTGGGCGACACTCAGGACCAACCCACATTGTCAGGAGAGGGGTCCTACCTTTTCATAGGTCATTCGTCACTCTCTGTCTCCCAATTACTGGACAGTCGCCCTCAGGTCCGTTAACCTGCAACAGATGGGACCTTCTGGAATAGAAAACATCATTATTCCTTACTTTTGAGTTCCTCCGCCGCCAGGAAAATTTATCGGGATGCCCCGTACACATCTGAAACTCTTTCAAACAGTTCTCAAAAGAACACATGTGGGAGAAGAGACAATAAAGTCCACTGCTTGTGGAAAAGGCCTGGGTGCTATTCTCCTCTGCGTAGAAAGTGTCAGGGCAGTCCCTTTAGGGCTAGGTCTGGTCACCGCGTCTGGACATCGGAGGGAATGGCGTGTGGATGGAAATGGGCGATTCTCGCATCAACATCAGGGGATTGCATCCGCTTCTTCACATTAGCTCAGGCTTTTCTCAGGAGGCTTTCGAGCTCAGCCTCGGTTTATCAGCGACTCTGACTTCTTTCGTCAATAATTGTCGGGCTAACACATACCCATACTGCTATCTCAATTGCAGCTTCTCAGCTATTCAGATCAGACTATGTCTCTTGGCGATTTCAACGCTTCTGATCTCTCTACCTCTTTTTCACCTCGAGCTAAATTTCGATAATTTTTATTTAGACTTTCATTGGTGGCTCTCTCCCAACCAATGCTAAACTTGGTCTCTTATCATTGGCTGGCCCCCAAATTTTATATTAATAACCTCTCCAATCTAAATTGAAGGGGGCGTCAGCCTATGCATCCTTCTAAAGTTCCTTCTGGAGATCATTCAACTTCCCAGACTCCCACGCCTCGGTTTCACTCCCTGCTCTTAACCTAATGAAGTCCACCTCGTAAAATCGCGTATCTCTATCACTATCACAACTTAGTCTCCTCTTGGCTTCAAATTCTCACTGCTCTCAGATCATTATCACCAGCTGGGGACCCTTTACTGACCATATTTCTCTTAACTTGACATTGCTCGTCTTTAGTTACATCTGAGCAGTTCGTTGACTGCAGCTGGTCGGCATTCCCTGCCCGTTCTTGAATACTTCTCTTCTCCTATTACCTTGTGATTAACTTGCATCTATTCAATTTTCGAAAACTGTAGTCCACACTGCGACACTACTCTTCCCTCGTTTTGCTAGAACAAAACGAACTAGAACTCACTTGAAATAGGTTGAACTGGTTTGAACTAGATTGAACCGTGGTGTAGTCCCTCCCTACTCTGCCTACCTAAAAATGAGAAGGCCGCGATGTTCAAGCGAGCACTGAGTGGCATAGAAGTTCCTAAAATAGGAGACTACTCGGAAATTGATGACCACAAACACAGTTCTATTGAAGACACGAAGTATGAGGAAGACGAATACAAACCAAGTACATCGACTGAAAAGCCACAATGGCAAATGAGAATTCGACTTAACGCAACAGCGCTAAACAGTGATCAGTTCATAGTTTCTGATCGGACAACAGCTCTTATAGCGGAATGCCGCATTTACACATTCACGATCGCGCCACCTGCAAGACATTCGCGAGACATTAGTCACGCTCCTGCATCGACGCGAATGACCGTTCTCACATTCGCGCCTCTTGTTGTCATTTGTGCTTGCGTCAGCCAGTTGAAAAGCGAATGTGCGAACACTGACTGACATCTGCCGCCATTCGCCCTTTGACTCGTTCCAGAAATCTGCCCCCGAAGCGAGCGCCACGATTGGCGAGGAGATACGGCGAGAACACCGTTTATACATTCGCCTCCCGCAATTCGACTCGCCGCTATCGCGACTGTGTAAATGCAGTGTCAAGTGTTCTACGAGACGAAGGGATAATAACCGACATAGATTCTTCGTGTTAGGACGGATTCGAAAAGTCAATATACACCTCTTGAGGAAAGTTGGGTTTTTACTTTGACGGACAAAACGGTGATACATTTATCGTCGAAAAATTGAATGCCAAGCAATTTCGCAGGAATGTGAAAGAACACTATTCTCTTATCCAGGAACCTGGATCAACTTATATTGAACATGTATCTAATTCCTCGAGTTTATCAAATGATATAACTCAGAGCATTATTTCTCGTTTTTTTGAACGATCAATATCACTAAAAAAAGTAATAGGGTGTGATGGCACTGTAACCAACACTGTAGGGAAGAACAGTGTCATCCACCGACTACTTCGGAGTTTGTTGAACACTCTTAGTGAATGTAAAAATTGTAATTCTTCAGGTAACTTTGATGGGTACTTTGGGATTATCCCGTCGACCATTTTCGCCAAACCCGATATTATCGCCAAAAGGTAGCTTTTGCGTTAATAACCGCAAATTTTATCACATTTACTGTGTAATCCTTGACTACGCGAGTAAGAGCCTGTTCACATAGGAGTCCGGTAGCGGAGAGTTAAAGGAAAGATGACGTTGAGACGAAAATAAACCAATCATAGGCGTTAAAAATATCCTTGCTAATCGTTTGGAGGTTTGTCATTGGTTAAATATATTTCACTACTTTAAAGCTCCGCTACCGGACTCCTATGTGAATAGGCCCTCAGTGTTCTTTAGCGTGTTGAAATATACTGTTTTTTTTTTTTACTTGGCTGCAAAATGATTCGAATTTGGGATTTGCCTAGCACCGAAGAGAGTGCAGTGGCATATTTTCAAGAGTACGGAATCAGTTCTTCTAAGAAAATGTGCGTGAATGGCCACGATATGGCGTTGGATATCAAAACTGATAAGCAATGGCGATGCAATGTAAAGGGGTGCGATAAACGAGTAGCTATTCGAAAAGGCACGTGGTTGGAGGGCTCAAAACCTCCGTTTGTGTCTGCCCTCCGGTTTATTTACTGCTGGTCGCATGAATTAACATCAACTGAATAGGGAGAAAAACAGCTGGATTTGACAGGAAAGACAATTGTTGATTGGAACAATTATATGAGGGAAGTGTGTACTCATAGCCTTCTACAACGTGATTCGAAACAAATAGGAGGTCCGAACAAAATTGTAGAGATAGATAAGAGCCTTTTTACAAAGAAAAAAAACCAAGTCGGTCGTATTCTTCCAGAACAATGGATATTTGAGGGAGTGTGCAGAGAGACCAGCGAGTGTTCATCGTAAAGGTTCCCAATCGAAATGCAGCAACTCTCATGGCTGAAATTAGGAACAACATTGCAGAAGGAACTACAATTTTCTGAGACTCGTGGTAAAGTTACAAAACTGATGAATTGGAAGCAGCGGGATTCCAACACTTTAAAGTTCTTTAAAAACAATTTTGTGGATCCTGAAACTGGTGCACATACACAAAATATAGAACGATTGTGGGGTTTGGGAAAATGGCGAAACAAAAAACACCGCGGAACTACCCGAAAACACTTGGATTCGTATTTAAACGAATTTATGTGGCGGCGACTGCACAAGGATAATGACTTGTTTATTTGCGCTTTAAAAGCTATCAACGATTTTTAAATTAAACGAAATGATTGATAATAATATATATGGTTAGATTCAAGAATAATTCATTGTGTAATTATAAAAAAACACAGAGGTTTTTACTTTATTTTGATTTTTTTTATTAATAATGTGTTTTAATAATATTTTTGTATTAATAATAAATTTAATGTGTTTAGAATGTTTATTTTGGAAATTGCTTTTCATTATGATGGCGCAAAAGGATTTGCGCATTTTCGCGAGCGTTGACAGGTCGACGGAATAATCCTAAAGTACCCTTTGATGTTTATGAAGAGGTCAGCAGTCGTAAGGGCCTTGCAACAAATTTAATATTTTTGTGCACATCATGCAGCACATCTACAAGTTCTATGACTTTCAGTTTATCAAATCGTAATTATGATATAAATATTCCCCTTGTCTATGGTATGCGAACCACTGGCAAAGGTGAAAAAGCAGCACAGATATTGTGTGGTATGATGAATCTACCACCACCTCCAACTAAATTTGAACGATTTAATAAAATTATAATTGATCATTTGTCTTATGCATGCAGGGATTCAATGTTAAATGCTGCTAATGAGACTGTGCAGTTACAGCAGGGAAACAGGGAAACAGGGATATTATTGCAGAGTTCGATGGAACTTGGCAGAAGAGAGGGCATACTTCTCTCGATGGAACTTGGCAGAAGAGAGGGCATACTTCTCTAAACGGTGTTGTGTGTGCTACATCTTTAAAAACTGGGAAAGTAATTGACCTCGAGTGTTTAACTAAATACTGTTTTTACTGTAAAAATAAATCTGGTAAGGAATATGACTGCCAAAAAATTTCACTGGTTATAGTGGAGGTATGGAATCAGCTGGTGTGCTAGCTATTTTCCAACGCTCAGAAGAGACACGTCATGTTCGATACATAAAGTATTTAGGGGATGGCGATTCTAAAGGTTTCACAAAAGTCTCTGATTCTAAGATGTATGGGAGTGATGTACATATTGAAAAATTAGAGTGCATAGCCCATGTTCAAAAAAGAATGGGATCTCGTTTGAGATCTCTGTGTAAGGAGATGAAGAAAAAAAAGCTTTCTGGTGGGAAAAGTATTTCTGGTCGAGGACGTTTAACAGAAACAGAAATAAATAAACTTCAGAATTACTATGGTTTAGCAATCCGCCAAAATACCTCAAAATCTGTAACAGATATGATTAAGGCAGTATGGGCTATCTATTTTCATCGTCTGTCAACAGATGCCAATCCTCAACATGGTGTCTGACCTTCAGGATCTGAAACATGGTGCGGATACAATAAAGCTCAAGAAACCGGTGCTGAGTATTCGCACAAACACCCATTACCCGAAGCAGTACTTAGTGCTATAAAACCAATATTCAGAAGCTTGACAGATAGAAAGCTTTTGGAAAAATGTCTACATGGTCGCACTCAAAATCCAAAGGAAAGCTTCAATAGCTGTATTTGGGAAAGACTGCCCAAAACCACATTTGTTGGAATTACATGCTTGAATATTGGTGTAATGGATGCAGTAATCTGTTTTAATGAGGGTGTTGGCAGTCGAGTGAAAGTATTTGATAAAATGGGTATCGCTCCTGGGCAAAATATGAGAGCATCACTCAGGAAAATAGATACAGTTCGGATTTGTGAAGCTGAACTAAAGATTCAAAAACTGTCTAAAGAAGCTTCAATACACAAAAAAGACTCAAAAAGCAGTCAGACAATTTAGAAGCAATGTTGCAAAATGAATATGGGCTAGGAATGTTTTAATGCCATAGAAATATAAAATAAATTTGTATCCAAAGTGTTTTTTTGAATTTTCTCAAAATGTGTTTTTGCTTTGTTTAAGCACACTTTTTATAAATTCTACTGCATATATAAATTTTAAATTTTATAGCAATGTAGATATGGTTTAAGTAATACTAGTGAAGCTAAATTTTTTTAATTCAGTGCTGATAATTTTTTCATACAGCCAATTATTAGTGGCAAAAATGTGCTTTATTTGGAACTCGAAGTTAGTATTTTTTTTAAACTTCAGTCATGAAAATAATTACAAAAACAAGTTTACAATATCAAATAAAATGTGTTTGATAATATTGGATAATTTCAAGGTAAGTACTTTTATAGTTTTCTAGAAAAATGTATCTAATTATAGACATGTAAAATTTTTTGAAAAAAACTCATCCTGTTTGAGAAGGTATTCTAAAACAAATTACCAATATTATTAATATTAATTCCTGTTGAAATACTCACAAAAATATTTTTAATCGCTGGTAAAAAAATCATAAGAATCCATGCATATTTTGAAGAGATATAAAGGTTTACATAACAGCAAATCTTTTGTTGTTTACGACTGTCGAGAATTTCTTGGTCTCCTTATATAGGAAATCCTTTTTGATTTCATAACACATTATGACATTTATGGTATCACAGTTTGTGCAGTTTCTATATCTGTACATCTCGACGATTTCTGTTTTAACAGAGACTATTTTACCCGACGTCTGTAGAAAATGAACAGCTAAAACATTTTGCTTTCCCTCGTATCAAAGTCCGGTTCAAACTGTACAGTTATGAAACGATTTAATAGACATAGACCATATTCCTGTACTTTCTGTCCGGTCCCCAGGAATTTAAAACATCTTCTTTGGATCCACATACGTGGTTTCGTCTTCAACGTGTTGCTCGTACGCTGCGTGATTTGTTTCTAGCATGACGAGGTTGTCGTTGCTTTGCTGTTCACCAGATTCAGTTCCGTTTCACTCTCGCTCAGACTGTGCCTGTACGCCACAGATGGAACGTTGTTGATGTTAACTGGCATTTTCTTCTCGACCAAGTCAGCGTTCGCAGAGAAATCGCCTTTTTTTAGCATCTGTCATTTCGTTTTCACTTTCAACTCCGTTTCTTCCTTCATCCCCAAGCTGTCCAAACCTTTGAGCTGCAAGGCAAGCGAGGCTGCTCTCTCTCTGCTCATAGATCTCCGACGTCTGAAGGGGCAAATACCAGTAAGTTAACATAACAATGACAAAAGGAGATAGAAGATTAAAATAATAAATATTGTAATGAGCTTTGGAAATGAGACAAAAATAAAGAAAACTGTACCTGTTGATTTGTAAAGAATCGCATTTGATATGGTATATTTTGATACGCGCTACCACCTCAATATTACTATTCGTACAAGATTTCCGAACTGCTTGTTTTCGGAAAACGAGACCAGTGGTTGGGAGAAAATACAGGCGAAAAAGAAAATGTTAAAGTAAGCTCTGAATCATAGACAATCTATATATATAAAATGCGTAGGTATGTGGCACAAAAATCACGATATTTCTTCACTCCGAATGGCAACGACTGCAAATACCAGATGTAAACATTAGCGGCCGTCCGCTATTTACAACCGCGTGTCAACGTGGAATTACGCACTGAAATCAGGAATGCTCGAAAGCGAGCTGCACGATCAAAAAAAAAAAAATAAATAAAAATTGGGAACAGTCTCAAGAAAGAAAGCGAAGAGGAAATATATCATTAAGAAGAGAGAACAGAAATGATCGCGAGGTTAGGCTTAACCGTCGCCGGCATAGCAACCGAAAGCCAGTAATAGTTAATTTTCTATACTTTTTTCGGCACTTGCTGAATTTTTACTCCATTTTATAAGTGAAGAATTTTCCCAACAATTTATTATTTGATATGATTAAGTGTAGATATCTGAATTCTGAACAATAGTACGTACAAAGAGTGATGTAATCCATGCTATATTTTAGTACTTGCTGAATTTTTACTCCGTTTTTTAAGTGAAAATTTTTCTCCCCAACAATTTCTTATTTGATGTAATGATAACGTGTAGATATCTTAATTTTGAAAAATAGTACGTACAGAGAGGGATGTAATTTATAAAATCATTGGTGTTGGGTTTCTCAGTCTTACGTAATGGAAATTCACATTTTTAAATCAAGATGTTTTAGAATCAGCCTTATAGATAATACCCCTTAACAACGTATATTTATGATGACAGTTAATATTAGCATTCCTTACATATGTTACTTTCAGTTGAGTTGTTTTGCAAAAGAAAATATAAAACTAAAAGCGACCATGCTGGTCGTGTAGCGGCTAGTATTATGAAATCTGGGCTCAGTCAAGGGTGATAAAAAGGCCCCCCAGATGATTTCAAAGAAACCTTAAAAAATGCTTATGCGTAAGAAATGGATACCTCAAATATAAAGTGGAAGTGTTTACAGTTTAAATCAGTGTGAAACGGCGGGTGCGCTGGTGTTGGTCGTGAACATAAAGTCCTCCATTTAAACAAACACAACAAATTTATTGATACTTTTAAGTGGACTGTAAAACATTCAAAAATGGTGCTGAACGCACGCAACAGACAATAATACGATTCGGTTCTCAGGGCACGGTACATTCTATGAGCGGTGTAACAAGAGAAGTGCGAAGTGCTTGCAGAAAGAATTCTTGCGGGGGAGGATGGGTGATTGGTGACGTGAACAAAAAAACTATCGCCTCAATTGGCGGCGCAAAAGGAGATTCCCAACATACCGGCCCCCGTTGAAATATTAAATTTCAAGAAATGGAATTAAATTTCAAATGAAAAAAATCAATAATAAAGATGAAATTAAGCATAATTAAAATAATAATTATAATAATGATAATAAAACTATACAAAGGTTTTATAAAGAAATTAAAATAAGTGAATTTAGGCAATATTGTGAATGTTTATAATCTAATGTTGCAAAAAAATACACGAATGAGTATACGTACACAATAATATGAGAAAAGATGTAAATATAACAATACGAGAAATATTTTGAAAATACACGTATAAAGTTTATCAATTTTCCAAGGGTAACACACAAACTTTGGATATACATCTTTTCAAAATGCCCTTTTTCGTTTTAACATTAACTACCCTAATGTTTCCATCGGTTCCAGGAAATTCATCTACGATTCTACCCATTAGCCACCTGCAAACAGGCATGTCGTCTTCTTATAAAACTACTAAACTACCTAACTTTATGTTATTCTTAGAAAACATCCATTTACTGCGTTGTTGTAGATTGCTTAAGAAGGTGTTTGACCATCTTTTCCAAATTATTTGAGTTAATTTTGTAACCCTTTGCCAGTGGGACAATCTACTATCGGGAAGTAATGTATGATCTAATTCTGGTATAGTATTAATGGGACTACCTATTAGAAAATGTCTTGGTGTCAAAACGTCTAAGACTTCGGGATCTGAGGATAAAGGAGTAATGAGACGGCTGTTTCAAATCCCCTCAATTTGGGTAGCCACTGTGAGAAATTCCTCAATCGTTAATTTTGAATCTCCTATTACTCGCTTAAAATAATATTTGAACGACTTTATTCCAGCCTCCCATAATCCTCCAAAGTTTGGGGATCTAGAAGGAAAAAAGTTCCACTCTATTTCCTCTGATGACAAATAGTTAGCTAGTTTTTGATCAGGCTTGTTCGCCAAACTGTGCATTTTCTTCAGCTCTGAGTGGGCTCAAACAAACGTCTTTGCATTATCTGTGAATAATTTGGCACTTTTACCCCTTCTCGAAAAGAACCTCTTCAATGTGGCAATAAAGGAATCTGAAGTGAGATCGTCTACAATCTCTAAATGTATAGCACGACTAACAAGGCAAACAAATATACATACATAATTTTTTTGAAATGTGCCCTTTCTTTGTTTTTTATATCTAATTAGAAATGGTCCACAGAAATCAATCCCGGTGCAATTAAAAACATAATTTTGATTCAATCTTTCATAAGGCAAATTACCCAACAGTTGTTGTGAAGGGATAGGTTTGGCTTTGAAACAAACTATGCACTCGTGGGTTATTTTTCTGGTCAAATTGCGACCGTTAATTGGCCAAAACTTTTGCCTGAGGCTATTGAGCAAAGCAGATGGTCCGATATGCAAGTTTTTCAAATGGAAGTATCGAACAATTAACGTTGTTAGTCTGCTCTTCGTAGGCAAAATGATGGGAAATTTAGTTTCGAAATTTAAATTTGTATTTTTTAATCGACCACCTACACGAAGAATTCCATTTTCACAAAGGAATGGATTTAATGATCGTAATTTACTGTTCTGAGGAACCGAAAGACCCTTTTTGATGAGGTTTATCTCATGTGAAAACTCACCTTTCTGGATTTCTCTGAAAATAAATAGCTCGGCATCTTTAATTTCCTTTGTAGATAATGGATCACAAAGCTTGTTACTTGGGTTTCTAGTATTATGAATGAACCTAAATATGAAACTAAATATACAAATTAATTTCACGTAATCACTAACCCTACCAATTAACTTTAAAACACAATTTTCGGCAGAGATTGCAGTAAAAACAGAATTTTGGGCAGGTTTCAATTCACTTAACACAATATCAGAGTCTGGAATAAAGTTAGTCACTTTCAGGGAACTGTATTCTCTCAGTAAGGAAGGATGGGCCTTTCCACCATAGGGTATCATCGACTAATTCATCTGCATACAACCCTCTGGAAATGGTGTCAGCTGGATTAAGGTAAGAGGAAATGTGGTTCCACTGGTAATCTTGAGTCAAATCCTGGATACGGGAGACTCTGTTCGCAACGAATGTTTTGAGAAGACTGGATGTCTTGTGGATCCAAGCCAATATGATGGTAGTCTGACCAAAGAAATATCTTGTCAATGTGCATACGTAAGGATGGGAGAATCTGTTTTACAAGTTTAGCAAGCAGAAGACAGGCGCATAACTCTAGCCTCGGTATCGAGATGGTTTTCAATGGTGCGACACAAGACTTGCTGCAAACTAATTTTGAAGAAATTTCACTCTCACGTGAGATGCACTGCAAATAAATTACACACCCAAAGGCAGCAGAAGTGGCATCTGCAAAACCATGCAGAATTATTTGTCCATCACATTCAATATATCGAGGGATGGGCACGGTTTCAATTACAGGAAGAGTGAGCGTGAATTTTTCCCACTCATTTTTGACATCATCAGGAAGTATATCATTCCAGTTCATTTTGAGAGACCATAAGCCTTGCATAAATATTTTGGCCTTAGCCGAAACTGGCCCAATGAGACCCATAGGATCAAAGATCCTTGCAATGCAGGATAACACATTTCGTTTAGTGCAAATATCATTTAAGTTAAGTGAAACCTTAAAAAAATGTGTCCGATTTTGGTCTCCAAAACATGCCTAAAGCTTTGGTAGCCATTTCAAAAGAATCATGAAAGGAGTGCTCACTATTCACATTTATGTCATCACACAGCTCTGGATTGTTGGAACTCCATTTATGAAGAATCATACCACACTGTAGAAACATTTCGTTTAGATGTTTCTTGGTCTCTTTAGCAGTAGGCAAATCATCATTACCGCTCAAAACGTCGTCAACATAAAAATCTGACAGAACAACGGCAGCCGCAAGGGGAAACCTAGAGCCTTCATCATGTGCCAACTGCTTCAAAACTCTTGTTGCTAGAAATGAAGCGCTGGTAGTACCGTAGGTGACAGTTTGTAGTTGATAAGTTTTTACACTACAGTTGAAATCCTTCTTCCATAATATTCTTTGATAGTTTCGATGTTTAGGATGTACTAGAATCTGTCTATGCATTTTTTGTATGTCTGCAGTAAAAACATATTTGTGAGTCCGAAACCTTGAGATAATTGAAAATAATTGATCTTGAATAAATCCTCCATTTAATAGAATGTTGTTTAGTAAAAGTCCGTTGGACGTGGGAGAAGACGCGTCAAAAACTACTCATAACGGTTTTGTCTTTTTCTCAGGGCGGTAGGCATCGTGATGCGGCATGTAATAGCATTCTGCATTCAGATTATCATCAGCAATTTCCTTCATGTGACCGAGAATTTCATATTCTTACATAAATTTAACGTATAATTCTTTCATTTTTGCATCAGAGTTCAAACGACGCCAAAGAGAATTTAATCGTCTCTCTGCTACAGTTTTGGATTCGCCTAGGACTGAGTTTTCTTTCAAGGGTAATTGAGTGACATAGCATCCATCTTTATCTCTATAGTGATAGTTCACGAAATGCTGTTCACAAAATTCTTCTTCTTCAGGAGGCATGATTCGGGATTTCGTTTCAATGGATTCAATTTGCCAAAATCGTTGAATACTATTGGTTAATTCACCTAATTGCGTTGATAGACCACAGAATTGCGAACTTGAATAACTATTTGTAGATCCACTAACGATGTAACCCAAAACAGTATTTTGAAGGGTTACGTTATCATCGAAAATGCAAAATTTTCCTTCTTTTAAGGGGACTCGGTACCAAAAATTTTTTTTTCTTAAATAATGCCTATATTAAAATTCTGAAATCATATTTAAGTAAGTCTGAATGATACAAAATAATAAAACATTTCAAATTGTTAACATTTTTATAATTTTTTATAAAAATTTGAATTTTTTAAAAAAAATTCAATAATTTTCAAATTCCTACTTCTTTTTTAATTTTTATATTTGGAACTAGATTTTTTTACCACTTGTTCATCATACCTAACTACATAAAACTTCTGAGCAGATTTTAAATAAAATAAGTAGATCAGGGTAAAAAAAAATAAAATGTGGTTGCATATGGAAAAAACGATAGAAAATAGTACTTTTTTAGATTCATAAATTTTTTTAAAAAGTTTTTTCATAGATATCAAAAAACCACTCAGAAGTTTTGATACAGTAAGTATCAAGATTAAGCAAAAAAAAAATTAGACCATTTGCATTAGAATTGTAGAAGCCTTAGCATTTCGAAGATGGGGAGAATTTGAAAAATCACAAACTGAGAAAAATGAGTTTAAAGATTTCATTTATAGAAAAACCATATTAAATATAATCTTACTTCATGAAAACTTTTTTGCCAACAATAATAGGATATATTATTTGTTTTCACAACAAAAAATAAAAGCTAGAAACCTTAATTTAAATAATTGAGATGCATATATAAGCTGTTATCCACTCGTTTACTGCAGTAAAATTATCTTGAAATAGATAAATGCTGTAAATGGGCAAAAATTAAGGCATAATATATACTACTTACTTGTTATATATTTATAATAAGATGCACTACTGTCATAAATCCTAAATAATAATAAACATAAACTATTAATAGCTTAAGATATGAATTTTGAAACCACCAAATTTTAATATTTCAATTTCTAAATTTAATGAACAAGGGTCAATTACTTTCCAATAGATTTAAAAGTAGCCAGCACTATAAGTAATTCCTTCTCTCTTTTTTTCTACAATTTCTCTTTTAGCTTTTGCATTTTTTACAATTTTTCTTACATATTGATATTTAGATGTAGCTCGTCTTTCTCGAAAAGATTGTTTTCGCATATCTAACGTTTTTGCAAGTCTTTATGTATGGCACCCTGACTTTATTCCTAGTATTTTATGAACTCCTTTTAATGTAAAACTCACACCTTTGTTATATTCGCAAATTGCTTGTCTAACAGAACGATCTACACGTTTTTTATACACAAATATGTCTTTGGTACACCTAGACCAAATCATATTATGCAAACTTTCATTTGCATTTTGCGTTTTGTAACTAATGCACTTTTCTAAAAGTTCATTTGATGCTAGTCGTTGGTAAATAGGAAGTATCTTTGGTAAAAATTCTTCTTTAATTGGTGTTCCAACATTTAACTTATGATTTCCTGGTTTTACACCTTTCGAAACTGCAGACTGATAGAAACACCATGAATCAGCCCCACTTGGACATTTGTGGTGCTGTGGTTTTTGGTCAGTTGAAATACTGTGGAACAATGTAGCATATATTGCAGTTTTCATATTATTTACATCACCCTTGTTCTGTAAAATTGCTCTTTGATAGTATTTTGTGAGCTTTTTTATTGTCGTTTCCTTAAGACTACCATGCCCTTTGCCTCCTAAATTGAAACCACGAACACGCCAATCTTTAACAGCATTTCGCAAAGCTGTCCCTAATCTCTTACTTACGCGATTTACACATTCTTCCTTTTTAATTTCTACAGAAATATCACAAACAGGAAACAGAAATATCACAAATAGCTGAAGTTTTTGAACCTGATCTATAAGCTTCTTTCACTTCCTTATGAACTTGTTCGAACATATTTTTTGATAAAGTACAAGTTGCAGAGTTAAGCTTTTCAACACACCTCATATAAGTTCGTGAAGAAAATGGGGCCATATTCATTGACATACAAAATTTTTCAATAACAGTATATCCTTTCCCAATATTAGAAAAGGCACTGTCAACTTGAATATTTAAATTAGAACATTCTTGTTTCCTTTTAGTGTCTGATAATACATTGGTGCACTCAAAACAAACAAGTTTTAAATTTCTGTAAAAGCCAACTGCACTGCTACAGTCTAATTTGAGAGATATGTTTCCACAATCTACACATTTCACATTAGAAAACAAATTTCACAGTTCAACAGTATTTACAAAAATATATTCACCATTAATATTTTCTGTTTCTATTTGATTACAAGATTGAAAATTCTGCAATCGAGCACAACTGTTTGATGACATGCTTGTGTTCATGCAACGTGATTCTGCACTACTATCACTTATTATGTTACCTTCGGTTTTTTCCATCTTTTATTATTATTTTCTGTTGCAAGAACAGATTTTCTTTTCCTTCTAGGCATGATTTCAGAAGAACACACAAAATAAATAAAAATGAACGAAGCTTCCACTTCTCTAAACGAACTCGAATTATAAAACGCAATCCATGAAAAAAAAACAGTGTTCAGCACTCGTAAATGTAAACAAGTTGGCGCTACGGTTGTGGATAATCGAACTTTGAAAGCAGCATCGATAAAAAAATAATTATTTTTACAATAAACCAGGGAGACGATCAGATCTCAGCTGTAAACATTGAAGCAGCTGGGATTTAAAGGGACATTTAAAGGGAAAATGAAAGATATGGGTTACGAAAATTAACCATAACTCCTTAAATATTTATCAGAATGACATGAAATTTGGGTGGAATCTTCTAGACATGTGAAGGAATAATTTAGAATAAAAATATGAAATTCGTCAATTTGGTCATTTTTCGACAAAATGAGATGTACCGAGTCCCCTTAAAACATGAAAGAAGATTTCTGCACGTATCAATCTCTTGTATCAATTTTACCTGATTCTATATCAATTTTACCTGGTTTAAAAAAGCTGGGATCGGCAAATTTAATTTCTGAAGGTATTGCGTTCGCATCAATATTTATAGAATTAGCTGGTGAAAGATCGGTTATTTTTGGTAACACGAGAAATTCTAATGAACTGCGAAAGGTATTTTTATCATTAGCAATTGTGGAAAACACTTTCGATTTCAACAACAAAGATGAGCCACTAACGCTGCTCACAGGCACATACGTTTTATGCCTTATCAAGCCTAATCTATTTGCAAATTCTGAACTAATAAAATTACACATCGAACCACTGTCAAGTAGACATCGACCTTCAGTAAAAATCCCTTTCGAATCTGCTTCATAAATATGTGCTGTAGAGAGTAGAACTGATTTGGTTTTCAAACACTTGGTTGTAGCAGAAAGCACAACATTACCGCTTCCAAGAGTAGATGAATCATCATTTTTCGAATGAAATTCTAAGGCCGTCTGCACACGGAGCAACTCAAAAGAAACTGATAACTGACTCCAATCACAAACCAGACCGTGATGAGTCGTAACCTATGAAATGGAATGGAGCCACACACACGGCGCAACTGGTTACAAAGCCGTCAGCAACGCGTTTGCAATCAGTCGCAGGCAACTCAACGTGTCGAGTCACTGGCAACTTCAGTCGCCAGTTTCTCTTGCGTTGTGCGTGTTATTAGGCCATCTGCACACGGAGCTACTCAAAGGAAACTGAACTGGTTAGCGATTGAAATTGCTTATCGGTTGCAAACTCGTTAGTGATGCGGCTCCGCACACGGACCTACTCAAAAGTGATTCAAATCAATAGTTTGCGACCTGTCATGGAAGGAAGAGCATTATTCCTTGCATTTTTTAGTTAAATTATTATCAGAAATTAATTTATTTAAAAAAATTGTCAAAATAGATTGTTTTCGATCAATCGTTTAAAAATGGACTGTATATATGGGCGCACATATTCCATACAACAAAAACGTTATAATTTTATTCATCGCTAGGAAGAAGTCATGTGACTCTCGTGTACGTCATTTGGCAGCTTGCCAAAAGAGCGGCTGTAACATAGATTGTGTAATAACACACACAATGCAAGAGAAACTGGCGACTGAAGTCGCTAGTGATTCGACATGTTGAGTTGCCTGCGACTGATTACCAACGCGTTGCTGACGGGTTTGTAACCAGTTGCGCCGTGTGCGTGGCTCCATTCAATTACCATACTAGTTTTGTTTAAGCTCATGGATCCTAGAGGCCTCCAATCTATTTTCTCTCTCTATCTGTCTCCACCTTATGGCCATTAGTTGTTATTCCTTGCCCAACCGATAGCAAGAAAGGCTCCCGAGGGCGAGGCCCAGAAGAAGCCACTCACTACATTTCATAGTTGAGCCATTCAATTACATAGGTTACGACTCGTCACGGACTGGTTTGTGATTGGAGTCAGTTATCAGTTTCTTTTGAGTTGCTCCGTGTGCAGACGACCTTACAATTTCTATGTTACAGCCGCTTTTTAGGTAAACTGCCAAATGACGTACACGAGAGTCACGTGACTTCTGCCTAACGGTGAAATGAAATTCTAACGTTTTTTGTTGTATGGAATATGTGCGAACATATGTACAGTCCATTTTTAAACGATTGATCAAAGACAATCTATTTTGACAATTTAAAAAAAAAATTAATTTCTGATAATAATTTAACTAAAAAGTGCCCGGAATAATGATGTTCTTCCTTCCATGACAGGTCGCAAACTATTGATTTGAATCACTTTTAAGTAGGCCCGTGTGCGGAGCCGCATCACTAACGAGTTTGCAACCGATAAGCAATTTCAATCGCTAACCAGTTCAGTTTCCTTTGAGTCGCTCCGTGTGCAGACGGCCTAAGTTTGTAGACTGATGCATTTGGCTCCGTGCCAACTTGTTATTTTCCCGAGTATTTGAGATTGCAAGTTCTCTTTTAGACTTAAGATGGAGAAAAGTGTGGTGAAATTTATCACAGGTTGCACATTTAGATGGAGCAAAGTGTGGTGAAATTTATCACAGGTTGCACATTTATGCTTGGACTTGCATTTATTTAATTTGTGAGGATTCAAACAATTGTAACACAAATTTTTCCTTTTCACCTGTTCAAAACGCTCCTCAGGGCTCATGTTTAGGAATACAGAACATTTATAAATCGCGGAAAGTGAATTCGAATTGCAAACAATACAAGGTTTGGGTGAAACGTTACAATTGAGCATTACTTTTTTTGGTCGATAATTTTGTTCACATTGAAATTTGGGTTTAACAGACGCATTTCTGTTTAAACTTTCCAGAACCTGGCATCTTTTCTCTCGAAATGAAGTAAACACATGCCACGTAGGAACTTCAACGGCATCAATTGACAATTCAAACTGTTTGCGTGTTTCGCGATCGAGCTTTTGCAGTACAATATTCATCAAAAGAATTTCTGACAGATTATTGTTTTCATATTTTAAGGTTTTCAAGGCTCTCAAATGCTTCTGTAATTTATCGATAAGATTTCTAAATCGATAAGATGAGATAATTTTTCTAAATTAATTAAGGCGGTTATGTGCATATCTATGATGATGCGATTGTTTTCAAATCGCTGCTCTAAAGCTTTTATAAGCGATTCGTAATCATCATCTGAAGTTTGTAAATCTTTGGCATTACCTTTAAGAGACGCTTGTAAATAAAAAAGCTTCTGCGAATCGCTAATGTTATTTTCCGCAATTAAACAAGTAAATTGTTCTTTAAAAACAAACCAGTCTTCATATTTACCGTCAAAACTAGGTAAAGGTATGTCTGGGAGTTTAATGTTAGGTTCTCTCTTTTTTGAATTACGAATAATATAATTAGAATCAGTTGCAGTTTCTGAAGAACGGATCAAAGTTTTAATTCTTACTTCCAAGTCCTTGATACGAAAGCAGAGATCCGTTAACTGCTGTTCATATTCATCAACTTCATCATCCTCTAAAATGGAATAATACCTTTATTTTAAATCATCCAATTCGATTTGCAGTTCTTTTGCTGACTCAAGTTTTGAATTTAGTTCGATCGAGTTTCAAATTTTATCTTCGTTGTCTACATCAGATTCGATTTTGGTAAGTTTGCATTTTAGAGTTCCTCTTTGTCTGTTTAGTAGCTTTATATCCATGCCGTTTCCTCCGGTGAGGCGGTCCAATGAAACGGCGGGTGAGCTGGTGTTGGCCGTGAACATAAAGTCCTTAATTTAAACAAACACAACAAATTTATTGATACTTTTAAGTGGACTGTAAAACTTTAAAAAATGGTGCTGAACGCACGCAACAGACAAATATAGGATTCGGTGCTCAGGGCACTCTACATTCTATGAGCGGTGTAACAAGAGAAGTGCGAAGAGCTTGCAGAAAGAATTCTTGAGGGGGAGGATGGGTGATTGGCGACGTGAACAAAAAAAACTATCGCCTCAATCGCGCCAAAGGAGATTCCCAACACAGTGTTTCCCAATCTTTTTCGAGTCGTGACCATCTTCAATGGTTTTCACGCATATCGCGATCCCCCCTTCACACCCTGTATATTTTTTAAATATGATCTTTTAAGATATTATGAAAAACACTAAACTAAATTTTCAGTAATTTAATTGGAACCAAATATTTAATTTAACAAAAATGAAGTAAATGAAATCATTTTAATGTGAGGGTTGTGCTTGCAACTGCATATGAATCTTCGAAATTAGGGGTTGGGTATTTGATAAAGTTGTTCTCATATCATCTTCGATACTCAGTCGATTTCGTAACTTCGTTCGGACAAGAGCTGCAAAACCCCTCTCACACAGGTGCATTGGTTCAAATGGCACCAAAATACGAAAAGAAAGTTTGGATACTTGTGGGTAGGTTCGATACACAGCATACCAGAACTGAATGAGCGATTTTTCTCTAAACAAATCACGTGCCGATGAATCATTCCAAAGATCCTAAAAATTAATATTGTGTTTCATCGGGAATACCAATCATGTCTAGAGAAGAAGAGTATGTGTTTTGTGCAAGTGCAGGTTCTTTGAACTTCCGGAAATACCATTGAAACTCTTTTTCCAGAGATTAAAAGTGACCTGTGATATCTGATTTTAGATGCTTATCGAGTTCTTCAGATTCCTCAACAACGCTGGACAATTTTTCAAACATTGCAATGTTTCCTTATTTTGCTTTTCGATGCCATTTCTGCAATTTCGAGGAAAAGCCCCCAGACTGTCGTGGAATGGAACAATGTGCATGTCCTGTCCTTGAAGTTCCAATTATTCAACTGTGCAAAAATATCTGCTAAATAAGCAAGTCTTTTCTTCCGTAGTTCATCACTTAAGTGAGACAAAAGATCGTACTTTTCTTGAGCTTCTAAGAACAACTTGATTTCGTCTTTCCTCTTATAAACACGATTCAGAACATTTTTATTTGATAACCAGCGTATAGATGCGTAAAATAGCAAAATTTTATGATCTGCATTATGTCTTTGCAAAATTCTCTAAAAAGACGGTTGTTAAGGGCTTCATATTTGACATAATTAACAATTTTGATTACTGAATTCTCAATTGTAATTAACTTATGAAAAGTAGAAATACAATAAGACTTCCACTTTTTTAATAAATTGAGAATTCCAAATAATAGTAAATTTGTGACAATATATAGGATGTGGCAATATATATGAATTGCGGGAATCGCCATGTATGTATAAACTGGATAATTCAATTGATTAAGAACGAGAACACTAAGAAAATTTCCCCAGTCAAAGATGTGTAAAATCAAGAACAGAATATAACCCCAAGTAAAAAAAAATTCACTTGCCTTATTGATTCAGAATTATATAATTGTGAAAACCCTTAGCTAAATAAACTTGCTTTAATTAATTGGTGAAACTGCAATAATCATGCCAAAAGGGACAGAACAGACAAGTGGAACACAAACTGGTGTGTAGAACTTGTGTACTCTACACAGGAAGTAACAGAGATTTTCATTTACCTCCAGATGAAGGTAGTAGATCTCAAACAAACTAAGTTTGCGCTTTAAACAAGATCTTTAAAAATTTCACGGTCATAGAGTTTAAAGGTTATTGGGAGATCGCAGCCTTCAAGACTGAAATTAGATCTACCCAGTCACATATTCAACAGCCTATAAACATTAGTTTTGGCTCTATTTTTAGCGTTTTCTGTTATTCTGTTTAGTAAAAGGCCGTTATGTGCATGTGCTGTTAATAAACAGTGTGTTTTTAGCATCGCTACTTGTTTTTCTGATTATAACTTGTGCACAATAGATAATTAATACCTGCTAGGTATTTTTCATTATCTCATCAACAATGGTAAATAAATATTGAAATGTTTTAACTGTGAAATTTTCTAAACAATTACTTTAATTCAGTAAAGTTGTGGCGATCCCCCAGAAGACCCTTGCGACCACCTAGGGGTTGCGACTTACAGGTTGAGAAACACTGGTTTAAACTATTGTTTGTTGAGTGGAGGGGTAAAATGAGACGAGACTGTGATTAGTACTATTTTGTCGATTACGATTTCATAATGATGTCGAAATACTCTTAAACGGTTTTTGTTCTTTATCTTTGCAAAACTTACATAATTAAAAAGTACATTTTATTAGATTTTTCAACAATTGAATTTATAGCATATTCCTCTAAAATAAATTCTTTTTTAAAAACAAGTAATTTCATTTTTTTGGGAGTAAATAAGTAAATTTTCACCAGAATGGTTCAGTCTGTGCGTCCGTCTTTTCAACATTTGTGAACGCTTCATTGGCATACTTACTTTAAATCGTTTGAAGTTTGGGTGACTAATAAATTATTTTCTGTAGTGATAAAAATATTGTAATTATATATATATCTGGCACAGATGTAACCTTGAAGCTAGGTTTGACCCTTGTGAAGGGCTTCTCAACAAGGCATAACCGAAGAATACCTTGGAACAGAAATCAATTCCTAGTTTTCCTGGATCAATTCCTGGATTTTTATTGGTGACTGACAAAGTTCTGTTATCCAGCCCTCTTAGCGAAGAAGCACCGTCTATCACGAATTAAAGTACAAAAATGAGAGCATTTGTCGTCATCTTGCGCTCTTAATTTTAAGCCGCATTTCGCGATAGTCGAAGCAGACGACTGCACATTGTCATCACCATTAAAAATTTGAGAAATTCCGCATTTGGAATTGATTTCCCGCCAACGTACTCAATGGTTATGCGTTGGTGAGGAGACCCTGACAAGAGCGAAACCCAAGCCCCTGGTGATGTGTACGCTGGAGATGTATATTTTTGCTTAAGGACCGTCCACTACGGCGGGCTCTATTAATTTTATCATATCGGAATTACATTCGATTCAGTTTTAAAAGCCCTCTATAAGATTCCCATGCGTCTGAATTGTGATCCTTTTCCCTTATGTTCAACATTTATCGAAACTAAAATTCCGTGATCAGCCATAAAAGGAGCCTTTCAGACCGTTTTAAAATTAGAGTGGAGCTCCCACTCGAATGGATTCCATCCCAGGAAATCAGACAGCAAAGGTATTGGCAAAGAGAAATACCTATGTCAATCAAGTTTCTTGCATTGTGGCATCTTATAAATCCGT
Organism: Dolomedes plantarius; assembly: GCA_907164885.2. Classification (NCBI taxonomy): domain Eukaryota; kingdom Metazoa; phylum Arthropoda; class Arachnida; order Araneae; family Dolomedidae; genus Dolomedes; species Dolomedes plantarius. The sequence goes on along the minus strand of OU015497.1, from coordinate 43,845,096 downwards.
GGTACTGATTATTAATCTTAACACCAAAGGGTTAGGAACAAATTATTAAGAGAGATTAAACTTCATTTGCTGGATCGCCCTACATCGAAAGAGGCTCTCAGATTGTCGAAAGGGTATAATTGTCTCGCCGCCTTCATTGACTTGGAATCTGGAATTGTCCCCCCCTACAGTAGCCGTGAGTGAATGAATGCTGATCATTCTCTTGTCTGTTCGTTTTTCACTGAAAGACTGTTCATTTTTATCTCCTTCGTGATTGACAGACCTGAGACTGTCTGTCAGTTAAAATTTGTTTGTTTTGTAAAGTTTAGTTTTGGTGGCTTTTGATATTAGTACTTTCACACTGCTTTTATTGTGTATTTTGGTTAGGGACGTTTGTCTCTTAAGCTTGCTGTATTGGAAATTTTAAAAAAATCCTGTAAATGGCATTTGGTTACTTTTGACGTATGTATCTAAAAAAAGGAGAAAATGTCTTATGCTTAGTACCTGTTCCAAGAGAAAAACTTCTGGTTCTTGCCAAATTCTTCAGCGTCTGATATGGTCTGAGGTAAGTTCTCGTTCAGGGTTTCTGGGAGGAATGCTGCCAAAATACCCGCAATGATGTTAACTGATCCTATGACGATAAAGGGTATTGCTTTGCCGTAGACACTCTGTTAAAAAAAGAACCATGATTCAACGGATATTATGTGATGACTGATACATACTGACAGAACCAGCTCTGTCAACTTTTATATTTTCATTCTGTTCTTGGGACATTTCGAAACGGCGATTCTAAATAACGTGAAATAAGTATCTTTTCTCATATTCATCCAATATTTCTATCGTTCTGCGTAAAACGTTTTAAACCGCTGTCTTTGGTGTCGTTGTAAATGTGCTGTAAATTACTATCACATAGATAAAAGTAAGATACGTGATTAAAATTGTTCCTTTATTTTGTATAGTTTGTGAGCATGAAGAAATAAGGAAATCCCTCCTTATCTATTGCTTAAAAATGTGACATCGGGTTTGAATCCCGCTGTTAGAATCGGTGTTCGATTGGATTCCTTAAATTATATCACCCTGGAAAGGTAGGGGAAGTAGGGTAAGATGACGAATTCGGTATTTCTCCGACGCTATCATAGATAACAGCACCTGTCCGGGGAATTCTTAAGACTCTTGTATTGGGTTATGACGCCCACTACAAGTAATGTAAGTTGAGATCGTTTTGTGAGTAGTGGCAACTCAAATGTATTTCTTTAATCTGTGTTTGTAAATTTTGGACTTCACAGCGCAAGGAATTTCCCGACAACGGTAAGTTATTTTTCTCCTCCATTTTTCTCTCTCAAAATACAACTCGTAACGTTAAAAATCATGTATGTTATAGTTTATTTACGATAAGCTTGGATACTGATAAGCAAGTTGAAATTGAAAATGGCGTTGTGGGGTAAGATGACGAGGAGCTTACCTTAGAATTAGTACTGCCCATACTGCTGTGAACGGATTCAAAGCTACTGGCATTGAGCCTCTAGACAGCAATATTTTCACAGACGAAGATTTTCGCGCTTCTTACACCACTGATGTTGTTGAAAACAACCAGTTAGATTTTCCGACCATTTGTCAGCAGCACATTTCATCGGCTTTCCTCCAGAACCTACCATTTCATTAACCCTATCTCCACAGCCATCAACTCAGCTCTTCCTCCACTTCCGATGGCCAGCAAGAAAACAACCAGAAAATCAAGGAAGAAACTACCTTCTTACCACATTTCTGGATCTCCTGTAAAACAAGCTCTTGAAAAAAAGAAGAAAGAAAAACAATTGATGGAACTGAACGACAGGAAAGATTGAAAATGAAAGCTGAAACATTAGCGTCAAAGAAAGCTAAATGTTTGCCGAAAACACCTAGAAAAAGAAGGAAAACTAGAATGCGTCAACGGGATTACTGGTCATCTGATGAGTCATCACAAGAAGTTCCATATAAGGAGGACGACGACTATGATACTGAAACATTATTGGAAAAAGACTGCATTATTTGAGGGGAGGAGGGAAAGGACGAATTATGGTATCAGTGCTTCAGGTGCAAATCTTGGGCACATGCTCAATTTTCCGGCTGGGATGATAATGAAGCGAAAGACAGACCCTGGAAATGCGATTTTTGTATATGAACTTTATTAACTATGATTTTTCTTAATTTTTGTATCTAATTCTTTAAGTTTTTGTTTCATTATGGGTAATCTGTCATTATATTTTTAGTACTGTCATTGTATCTGTGCCTTTTTCACTCTTACCCACCGCCCTTAGTCATCTTACCCCACCTAATGGGTAAGATGATGAAAATTACTTTCTTGGGGGAAAGGGAATATTTTGCCATCTTCAAGAGGAGATGAAATCGTTTCAATTTTTTTATAAAACATAAAGGTTGAAAGAAGTATTTCTGTAAATTTCAGGTTTTTAAACCACTTACTGAATTCAGGAAAAATATTTGAAGCTTAAGTTCGTCATCTTACCGCACCTTACCCTAAATGCTGTCCGTGAACCTGCCTAAACTAATCGGAATGAAGTTCTCGATGATATTATAAATAATTTTATATTCCCTCAAACCCATCTTCATTTCGGACGTACTGGACTACTATTAGGCAGCTTGTCCACGTTATCGATCTCTGCATTGGAAAATAGATCTTTTCAGGAGTTGAATATCCTCTGCCCAACGTGTGTGCATAAAAACGTAGTTATACACTCTAAATAAACTGACCTCAAGTCATTTTCATTAGGTTCTATCTGTGCATGCAGGTACCATCTCAGATTGTCATCTAGATTTGAGTCATCCTTCTGACTTTCGGCGAGAATTGCGTTAGCGAGATGGTTTGGAATTTACTAGCAAAGTTCTCAAAAATGGTACCCAGAAGACGAAATATCTTCCGAGTTACTCTTGTGGTTATGACGATTCTGAGAGCAGAAGTCGTGGGTTCGATTCTAGCACCCGGCTGACGGCGATGTTTGATAGGATTTGGTCGACTTAATAATTCCAAAATAAACTTATGAAAGATTTAATACAATAGAATCTAAATTCGTAGTGTAAATTTTGACATCGTTGAGAAGGTAATCCGAAGTAATTCCACTGTGCAGGCGATTAAAAAAAGACAGATGAATTTAGGACTAAAGAAACACTCCATTCTGATGTCATGGCTTTTATTTAATGGTAGCTGACCAGTCCAGTACGATATTCATCCGCCTTTCTCTCCCATGGAAAAACGCTCCCTGTCTATTTTAAAACCAACCTGAGTGTTAGTTTACTTGTTAAATCCCCGCAGCAAAAGTCCACACAAAAGCCCGTGATGATTGCGTCATCGATGATTTCATATTCTTGTGATGCTGACTCACTAACCATGTGACAATGAATCAACGCCCGTTCCCGAAAGAGCGTTAGTTTATCGAATCGCAATGTACTGTTATTTGTTGATGTTTTCGCGAACTACTCCTTTTGAAATCCTTTAACACCCCGTAATCACTGGAATATCTCGAATAAATTTAATTAAGTAATTTGGGCTAGCTGAGTGGGTTTTTAGATCTGACACACACACACACACACACATATATATATATATATCTCCGTCAGATGAAAGCAAACGTCCTGGCCTTTCCATGTTTAGATAGTAAAGTGGAGACCTTTAGAACTCCTGCTAGCTTCTTTTAGGTGTGTTCTTTTCCGTGTGGGCATTCAAAGTTTCAATGAGTCCATCTCTTATCCCACAGACGCAGACAGAGAGACCGATTTGACATAGAGACCGATGCATTCGCTATATACGCAGGAGAAATGCCCTGTCACTGTTCACACGTGTGCTTAATAACTCCGTACTTTTACAAGTAACTCCGTACTTTTACAAATAACTCCGTAGTTTTACAAGTCTCCGTACTTTTACACGTTTTCCGTAACTTTTACAAGTAACGGAAAACGAAGGAAATAAATTCCTTTTACCCTAAGAAAGGAGAAAAATTGGCGACACTCCTCGTGATTTCCGCGCTACTTTTTAGGCTCTCAAATATGTAGAATACACTCGATCGTCATCAAGAGTTGAAGTGAATTAAAATGAGGTAGAGGAAAACAAAATTCTTAATCTTAAAAATCGGTATTTAAAAATAAAATTAAGTTGGTCCTGGAGCATCCTTACCAAATAAATGAGATACGGCACAGTCAGGGAAGCCACCGAAGCAACTGAGCTGCTCATCGCCATGCCCAACGTTCTCACCACAGTCGGGTATAATTCCGAACTCTGTTGGTACGCGGCCATGAAAGTTGCCGCAGAAAAGAACTTACCTAACATAGAACAGGTGATATCGGCATAAGGCAACCCTGAAACTAAAAATAAACGTATTAATGCAGCTATTATTATTTCAGCAGATCGCACAACAGTATATATATATATATATATATATATATATATATATATATATATATATACATATAATATATATTTTATATATACGCATATATATATATATATATATAATATAATATATATATAGATATAAATATACTAGCATTATTGCCCGGCGTTGCCCGGGTAGATATATAAATATAAAATGTTTTATGCATTTCATCAAAAAAATAGTGGGCTATTCTGGTACTGGGGAGGTTCTACTACGGAGTTGTATCTTATATGATTTCACTACGGTTCAACTACGGAGTTATTTGTAAAAGTACGGAGTTACTTGTAAAAGTACGGAGTTATTAAGCACACGTGTGAACAGTGACAGGGCATTTCTCCTGCGTATATAGCTAATGCATCGGTCTCTATGTCAAATCGGTCTCTCTGTCTAAAAAATACTGGGCTAGGATATTCCCCCCGCTCTTCATGTTCATCTGGCCAGACAGAATGCGCTTAGCGCGTTTCTAATGAAATGATATACAAACGATAAGAAAGAAAGAAACTTTGAGGCTGCGGACCTTCTTCTGATTATACGTATGATTTTATGCAGAATTAATAACACAGTGTTGCGTGATTCGCATGTTTGGATTGAATAAGATTACTGTTTAATTATATTTGTTAGATACTATTTAATTAGATTTAATTAGATTTGTTTGATCCACTGTTTAGTTAGAAATAAGTTTCATAATTTACATTTGCCTTTATTTTTTATTTTTCCATTAAAAACGCAGTTTTTTCCATATCACCCAAGAGACGCACTTTTTTTTAACATCACGCAAGAGGTAAATTGCAAGATGCGTTATTCCCTTTATTTAATCATATTAAGGCTGGATTCCGCATGAAGACTAGGCTCAAAGTTTCTTTCTTTCTTAATGTTTGTATATAATTTCAGTAGAAACGCGCTAAGCGCATTCTGTCTGGCCAGATGAACATGATGAGCAGGGGGTGCAGCCCAGTATTTTTTTGATGGAATGCATGAAAAATTTTATATCTATGTATCTACCCGGGCAATCATTCTTTAAAAATAATTTTATTAATTTTCTTATGCCTTAATATAATTAATGGACTAATAGTTCGAAATGAAAGTTATGCGTCGTTATGTTTCTCTGTTTAAAGAGCTTTTCCTCCCACTGCTTAAAAAAACCCAAAACTCTAAAAGATTTATCTTATATGATTTCACGGAATAAGTAATTCAAATACATATCGTATGTTAACTCTGTTTCGCGAACTTAGGGGAAAAAACCTGTAGTACTCTTAAATTTCTTTCCGTTTTATGATGCTCAAACAATTAATATATTTAGATCAACAGAAGGCTTCCAAAAACTGGCCATGGGACAAACTTAATTTTCCTTTTTTTTTCTTTTTTTTCCAAATTTTATTAAGTTCTATTAGTTTGAACGCCATTGTCTAAAATTGTCTAAAGCAGCGGTTCTCAACCTTTTTCAAAACCCACGACTCTACTAAACGTTAGAAAAATAAAATGAACACTTCGCCCTCCCCCCCCCCGGTCACCCCCAGACCAACTCTCAAACCACCTCCAGATCACCCCTCAGAACAAACGTCTTTTCTCCAGCGTATCGAATTTGACTGGTTGTAAAGAAGGGGATGTATCCACATTTAAGAGGTGCGCTTAGGGGCACAAAAATCATTAAAAAATTAATTTTTAAAAAACTAATTGAGCCCCAAATTTCGTTTTTGCTCTGTTAAGTCTCTCGGGTCCAAACATTAACTGTGCAGAATTTGGTCCCGGTGGGAGAAATAGTCTATTATTCTATAGCGGACAAATAAACACACGAGCTCTTTTATATATATAGATATATAAATATAAAAGGATGGATTCTTCTGACAATAAAATGAGAATTGGGATCAAAATGCAGGGAAATTTCGATGTTTTCCTCCACTGGGACCTTCTTTACCTCTAAGAATTTTGCACTTGACAATCCACTGGCTTTCCACTGGAGTACAGAAGAGCAATAGTTCCTCATTTTCTTCGCGGTGAGCCTGCAGCAAGAATTGTTACTCATTTAACACTACGCAGGAGGCGCGTGTGAATTAAGGATATCACGGACGCGAGCAACATTACCTCAAATATATATATATATATATATATATATATATATATATATACGTGTATATATATATATATGGTTTAAGTCAAATGTTTGCAGCAGGTATAAGTTTAGAGAAAAAATGAAAGCCCAAGGCATTTCTATATTGACCCTGTCAGTGCGATCAATTAAGGTCATTCAGAAAACGTCCTGAACCTCCTGAGTTCTGGTCTGGAGTTGTTCTGGGACACAACTCCAGACCAGGTCTTTAGATGGCATCGGGAAGACGAATGCATCTCCGGTTTACAAAGGCACCACAAGGGTCGGAGTCCGACTTGGAGCCAAAACAATTTTAATGGAACATCCCAAGGGGTGAAATCCAAAGAGTTCGCAAGTTATACCACCCACAGACTTTTCGATGTATTTTACGCGCCCATATCAAGCATAGTCAAGAGGGTATTTAATGGAGCTTCTCGGGATCCGAACTGAGCACTCCCAGTCCAGAACCCAACGGACTTCCAACGGCCCATGGATACGTGTTAAGAAAAGCATCTGTAGGTTTGATAATAGCAAAATAAAATTACCAATAGTAGGCATCACACAGACAAGTCCTGTCATAAGCAAACAACCGGCTGAGCACCATCGTCTTCCCAACTTATCCATCACGATCCAGCTCATGATGTATCCCGGAATTTCGACGACGGCTGTCAAGAAGAAATTGACAAATTCGTTCCCGGCAAGTTTGTAAACGTTTAGTGTCAACCCATAGTAACCCATGGCAGCAGATATCCTTGTGAAGAAGAAAGTCATCAGGTACAATGCGAAATAACGAATAGAGCATTCAATAAATCTCAGCAACAGAAGTGAAAAATAACTGTTGACTTATAAATATTCATCGCTACTTGGGGTCACAATCGGATGTAATTATCCGTAACAAGGTATGTCTTTGAAATTTTGATCTAGCAAATGATCCAAGCTCAGAAGAAAACTAAGCGTACTTTTTAACGAGGGCTTAGGTGTGTTGCGTCGTCTTATTGACTTTATTTTGATTGTTGAGTGAAACGCCTGCCGCATTTAAAAAGAGCGCTGCTGTCGCTGTATATGTACTATGTGACGTCTGGTGCCTACGCACCAGACGAGCTCCGAGTGGAGAACGGTGTGAGCGTAGCTCAGAGATGAAACAATAAATTTACGAAAAAACCCATATACAGTTCACCATATTTAATTTTGAATTGAGTCATTTATTTAAAGAGTATTGAGTTATCGATGGGCCAAACAGTTGTCCAGGTCATCCGGAGATGCTACCGTTTTGGATATGTTTTAGTGAACTGGATATTTGAGTATTCGGAGTAATGGATCCTGGTCTCGTGTGACAGCAGTCCCAGCATAGATTAATTTTTTGAGTTTAAAGCAAATTTTTGTTTGAGTGTTAATATTGTTTTTTTTTGAATTAGTGTACTTTCGGTTTGTAAGTTCAAAATGTCGAGAATAGCCCAATTAAATAAAGATGAGTTAAAACGCGTTGCTGAGGAGATTGGTTTATCAGTACCAGAAGGTGCTAAATATATTGATTTAAAACGTTTAATTGAGGGGGGGTGATGTGTTTAAAAAAGACATTAAATTCGTAGAAAACGTTATGGATCAAGTGTTAGAGGAGAAAAAAAAACCAAAAAGCCGATCAGAATGCTGAAATTAAATTAGAGCGTCTTAGATTAGAGACGATTAAAGCAGAATTACAATTAGCGCAGTTAAAGGCTAATGAAAAAAATTCCGATACTTCTTTTGATCACAAATGTAGAAATGAAACGGAAGAGTCAATTGATGTTTTAATAAAAAGCGTTAGAACATTAACAATTAAAGTGCCGAGTAAATCGAAGGATGGGGTTTCTTTTTTACTTCGTTAGAGAGAACATATAGTACTAAAAAGGTACCTGAGAAACTTGAAGCAGAGATTCTGTTGAATTTATTAGGGGAAAGAACTTCTAATTTTCTAACTTATATTAACGAGAAAGATCTAAACAATTATGAGGAAATTAAATCAATTGTTTTGAGAGAATTCGAACCAACAGTGCAATCAGTGTTAGGGAATTTTAGAAATGCATCCAGACAAAACGAAGCACATGTGCAATTCGCTTCGCGCTTAACTACGAGTTTCGAGTACTATTTAAAATTGAGAGGGGTAACGGGCTTTGAAACCTTAAAACAACTAATTGTGTCTGATAAATTGTTTCAGACATTAGATAGAGAAACAGCCGCTCATATTAATCTTAGACAGGCAAAAGCCTGGTTTCATCCTGTTGAACTATCTAAAGAGATCGATTTCTATTTTACTTCGAGAGGTAAGCCCATAAATGAGACGAAAAAGGAGCAAAAAATTTATAACAATAAATATAAACCCGATTCAAGAGTATTTTTCAATGAGGTGAGAAATAAAAATTGTGATTAATGTCTAAGGAATGAAAATTACCCACTATTTGCTTGCCCTCAGTTTAGAAGACTTTAGGTTCCTGAGCGAGTTGAGATAGTAAAAAATAAAAACGTGTGTTTTAAGTGTTTATCACCTAACTTCACCGTTAAAAATGCTGCTTTAATAATTGCTTTTGCGGTAAATCACATAACAAATTAATCCATTTTCCGAAAGAAAGGAATTATGTTTCGTCTACGAATGGAATAAACAGTATTATGCCAGGCGTCACGGAAATCGTAAATTATTCGCAGTCAGAGGAAAAAAATGATGACTACGGTTTTTCTGTTCCTCCCAGCACAAAGTGGAGTCAGCCGCCTTTCGTAGTAACTAATTTAGTTGAAAATAAAAAGAATGTTATTTTGTCTTCGGTACAGTGTTTAATCAGAGATAGATATTCGCAATGGCAGGAAGCGAGATGTTTATTAGATGTAGGATCCCAAATTTGCTTGATCGCTTTCCTTACAGCGATTACAACTGAAGAGTGAAAAAATAAATCAGTCTATTTCTTGCATTAATGATGCCTCGCTGGTGGTTAATCGTAGAGTTACAACAACTCTTGCGAACAAAGACAGGAGTTTTGAAAGAAATATTTCTATGTTAGTAGTGAGAAAAATTACTGACCTAATACCAACTGAAATGATCGATGCGCGTTTGCAGATTCCAGAGACAGTTAAACTTGCGGATCCTAATTTTAATGTTACGGGAAAAATTGATATTTTAATTGGTGCGGAATACTTTTATGACATAATAAAGCCGGAAAAAATAAAAGCAAAAAGTGCGAGCCTGACGCTTCAGGACTCTGTGTTTGGTTATATCTTAGGCGGTAGCACTTTGAGTTCAGATAAATTAAATTCTAAATATTGCGGTTTAACATGCGAGAAAGAAGAATTAAATTCGACTTTGAGAAAAGTTTGGGAGATCGAGGAAATAGGAAAAGAATTACCTAAAAGTATTCTATATATGAGGAACATTATGCGCGGACGCATAGGAGAGACAAGACAGGAAAATATGCCGTGACTATTCCATTTAAAGAGCATTGGTCATGTTTAGGTAATTCGAGTGACAGTGCTCTAAAACGACTCGATTCACTATGGATTCGCTTTTCTAGAGACCAGGAATATCTAAAATTGTATCGTGACTTTCTGAGAGAATATGAACAATTAGGTCACATGACTTAAATCAAGGAGAGTGAGGAACCTGAGTTCACATATTATATGCCTCACCATGGCGTCTATAGGCCTCAAAAAAGCACAACAAAACTGCGAACTGTGTTTAACGCGCCCACCTTGACTATTAGTGGAAAATCGCTGAACTCTATTCAATACAACGGTGGAGTCATACAAGACGACCTTTTTTCTTTGTTAGGGAGATTCCATAAACACATCTTTGCATTCACTGCAGATATTCGTCAAATGAACCGCATGATTAATATAGATGAGAATCAACGGAACCTGCAAAGAATTTTGTGGAAGGTGGAAGTTAACGAGCCCGTTAAGGTGTACCAACGCAATACCGTGACGTAAGGAACGGTTAGTGCTCCGTACCTAGCAATGCGAACTTTAAAACAGATTTCCATTGACGAGGGAAAAACTTTCCTATGGCTGCATCAGTCCTTTGTGATAACTTTTACATGGGTGATGTCTTAAGTAGAGCAAACACATTGGAGGCTGCAAGAACTTTTCAACACCAACTTATTGGCATTCTAAAGACTGCTAAGATGTCATTACACAAGTGGTGTGGGAATACTTCCGAGCATATCCCAACCACAGAAATGGAGTATGAATTTTCATCTACAGATGATATTAAAACTTTAGGTATTGCCTGGAAGGCTAGAACTGACTGTTTTACCTTCAAGGTAGAAGTGGAGCAAAATGCTCATCCTACTAAAAGGTCGGTCTTATCAATTATCGCCAGAGTCTTTGATCCACTTGGATTGCTTGGTCCAGTGACCACTAAAGCAAAAATTTTCAAGCAACAATTGTGGTAGCTCAAAATTGATTGGAGTGAAAGGCTTCCTGAGAAAGAAGCTTATGAATGGCAAGAATTTGCGAGGTCTTTAAGGAGTTTAAGTGACATCAATATTGAACGGTGCATAGTGATTCAAAGCGCTGAAGTAACTGAGGTTCATGGCTTCTGTGACGCCCCCGAAAAGGCATATGGTGCTACAATCTACGCCAGATCGGTCACTTCATATGGAGAGGTGAAAGTGAAGCTTGTCACGAGTAAATCTCGTGTGTCACCGATTAAGCAGGTAACCATACCTCGCTTAGAGTTATGTAGTGCCATCCTGCTCACCAAATTAATGCATAAAGTGAAAAATGCATTAAAATTGGATATTACATCAGCGTTCTAATGGACTGATTCTACGATAGTGCTATCGAGGATGAAAAAGGAATCCAGAGATTTAAAGACGTTTGTAGCCAATCGAGTGGTGGTTATCCAAGAGTTTACAGAGATAAATCAGTGGCATCATATTCCCTCGGAACAAAATCCTGCAGATATCATATAGAGAGGACTTGATCCAGAGAAAATTCAACAAAGTGACATGGGGTGGTTAGGGCCATTCTTTCTTAGAGAGCACGTAGTGAACTTCCCTGGTGATTGCAAGGACATCCATAATAGTGAATTATACGAAAGAGAGCTAAGGAAAAATCAAGGGGATTCAGTGTGTCTCTTGGTGCAAGATTTAGAGATACTTCCCATCATTAATAAGTGTCCTTCATTAGCGAAACTGCAAAGAATCATTGCATGGTGTGTGCGTTTCAAAGAAAATGCAAGAAATCCATCATCAAAAATCACTGGCAGTTTAACTGCATCTGAATTATCCGCATCTTTATTTTGTTTAGTGCGAAATGTGCAATCTGTATATTTTTCAAAGGAAAGTCAGTGTATTCAAAGAGGAAAACAGATACCTAATTCCAGTAACTTATTAAATTTGCTTCCGTTTCTAGACGAAAAGAACATACTTCGTGTTGGAGGTAGACTGAGACATTCTAACCTACCTGCAGAAGAAAAACATCCTATGTTAATTCCTAGTAACAATCCTATTTGTGATTTGATTATTAATCACTATCATGTCTTTTATTTTCATACAGGAACTGAGGCTACTTTCGCCAACATTCGTACCCAATTTTGGTAATTAATGGCAGATCAACAGTGAAAGAGTAATTAAGAAATGCTTAAAATACCTTAAGGTAAGTGCTAAAGATAAAAACCAAATGATAGCGGATTTGCGTAGTGCCAGAGTCAACATTTCAAGAGTATTCACTAAAGTAGGACTGGATTTCTGTGGTCCCTTTAGTATCAAATTAATTCCAGGTAGAGTGAAAAGAGTATATAAGTGTTACATTTGTAATTTTGTATGTTTTGTTGTTAGAGCCATACACTTAGAAATTTTAAATGATTTAAGTACTGAAACCTTTATTGGTGCCTTGAAAAGATTTATTTCTCGTAGACGTAGGCCTAGTGAGATTTTTAGTGATAACGGAACTAACTTTGTAGGAGCCAACAATGAGTTTCGTAAAATTTTAAAGGAGCTGTTTAAAAAGGAAAGTACAGAAAAATTTGAGGATTTTCTTGCTTCTGAGAGCATTAAGTGGCATTTTAATCCCCCTGCTACACCTCACTTTGGATGTTTGTGGGAGGCTGGGGTTAAATCTTTGAAAGGTCACCTTAAAAGGGTTGTGGGATATACGATCCTTACTCATGAAGAATTTTGTACACTTGTTACACAAGTGGAGGCGGTATTAAACTCACGACCTCTTTGCCCTCTCTCTGAGGATCCCAATGATGATTTATCTCTTACTCCAGCCCATGTTTTAGTTGGCTCATCGTTAACATCATTGCCTGATCCAGATTTTAGGGATATTCCAATGAATAAGCTCAGTAGGTGGGAGTTAGTGCAAAAATTGTCTCAAACATTTTGGAGTAAATGGACCTCAGACTATTTAAATCGTCTTCAAGCACGACCTAAATGGTATAAAGGCGAAAACCAGTTAAGGAAAATGAAGTAGTTTTGGTTAAAGATGATGATTCAAAATTACTGAGCTGGAATCCTGCCAAAATAGTTAAAGTTCATCCAGGAAAGGATAATATAACCAGAGTAGTTACATTAAAAACCAGTAAAGGAATCTATAAGCGACCTGTTCATAAGGTTGTTAAATTATTCTTTGAATCTAATTGAAGTATATGATTTAGATTTATATGTGTTTGTGCGTCTATTTAATTGTGTTGTTTTATAAGTTTAGTGTATTTTTTTAATATTTGATTATTTGAGTACCTTTTTATTATTGTTAATTCATTGTGTACTACGGTCTCCAGTGTATTCTAACGAGTGTCATCTGGTATTTGTAACTTATTTGATTTATATGTTGAAAATTTTTAAAAATTTGTCAAGGCGGGCGGTATGTTGATTGCAACGCCTGCCGCATTTAAAAAGAACGCTGCTGTCTCTGTATATGTACCATGTGACGTCTGGTGCGCAGGCACCAGACGAGCTCCGAGTGGAGAACGGTGTGAGCGTAGCTCAGAGATGAAACAATGAATTTCCGAAAAAACCCATATACAGTCCACTATATTTAATATTGAGTTGAGTCATTTATTTAAAGAGTATTGAGCTATCGATGGGCCAAACATTGATTATCCATAGAAAAGATCCTATGAAACAGATTAAAAAGTTGTACAGCTAATGTAGCTACATCGATTCATTCTTATTCCATTATCTATTGATATCCTTTGACTTCACCTGCTTCAAATAGAAATAGAATAGAAATTCAAATAGAATAGAAACAGGTGTATAAATAAGGGACGATTCTAAAACGACAAAAGTCTGATTCTACCTTTTTATGATTCTCTGTATAGGAAAATTTACATTTTGCTTCCTCAAAACCAGGGGTGCCCAGCGTTTTGGCTTGGCCGGGCCACAATGAGTGCGGAGGAATAGACTCGGGCATATAACATATATAATAGTTAATTTAAATAAATAAAGCTTCCTTTATATTTTATATCATATAAAAAAAGAGAGCAACATTAACTTAAAACCAGTGGACTATTCGACCTTGTTTTTGTGATACTAATGCTATAATATCTGATTTGATGGAAGTGGTTGCAATTCTTGAGTCCTTATAGTTTCTCATCAGAAATTTTTAATCTTATTTTACTCTTCGAGTGCTTCGTCTTTGAAAATAGTCTTTAAATGTAGCTAGTGCCTAAAAGCGTTGGGTGAATAGAATGTGATGGTGCGGAGAAGAATATATTTTTTTCTCTGGGAAGGCAGATCTTATAAAGTTTTCGATCTTGTGGGGTCACATTGTTAGGTGTAAAGGGCCTCGGGTTGAACAGTGTTTCTCTAAACGAAGTTAACCAATAGTAGCTAAATATGTCAGGAAAGGAAGTGGCATTGAGTTCCACATAAGAGAAGAAATGGTATCATTTCTACCAGTGTTTTTCTCTGTCAATTCGATGAAGATTCATCTTTTTTTTATTATTGATGCACTATGCGCCTGTTTTGAAGCCTGTCTTTAAATGTCTGGGCATCATATTCCTGTTCCCAGGTTAGGTCGATTTATTCCATGAAGAAAATATGATTGTAATACGAATTGAGTTATTTAAAATACTTCAAACTGCATTCATAGTTTTCCATCATTTTGACAGAATCAATTTGAAACTTTATTGACACTTTGTTTTAGATCAGAATATCATTCCCCCTTACCAGCAGAAAGAGATGATGATGAATATCTTCCTCAGCTGCGGATACCTCAGTATATCCATAGAGGAATTCTGTACGTTATCCACCGTCTTTTCTTTCTTGATTTTGTCCCCCACTAACTGGCAAGAAGTAAACATCCACAGATTAGTTAAAAATATTTCAACAATAGGAGAGCAATTATTTCATGGATCCTTCATTTGGCAATAAATTCATTTATGTTGAAAAAGATTAAGCTTAAAAAGATTCGTATTTTATCTTTATTAAGGCTAACTCCCCCAAAGAGAAAGGTGGAAAATATTTAATTTCAAACGTAATTCAGTGAATTGAAAAATATTTACAAATGTAAAATTTTAGTTTTAAGCAAAAAAAAAAAAAAAAAAAAAAAACTCTTAAAATTCAGAATAAATAAGAATTCTTCATTGTCTCCCTAGAATTGAGTATTTTGAGTATTTTTTCTATATCATACGGTTAAGTTGGCTCGTGTAAGCAATATATTCAAAATGCAAATATAACCGACGAAGGCAAGTGTCTTAAAGGATCTATCTAGCTATAGGTAAAACAAAATCTTTCGGTCTGAAGATAAGGATTTCATAATCTTTATTCATGAAAAATACAAAAAAAATACGAAAAACAGGTGAAAACAACTATCAGCGATTTCTTTCTCTTCGATTATTATAGTTACTTTTTTAATCTAATTTTGCATGAGACAAAACGTTTATCAATTCATCGAATAAGGCTTTAAAAATGTTGGTCCGTTGGAAGAGACAGCTACGGCTCTGCTACACCAAGGATTAACAGATCAGGAGCTGAAATTTAAAACCTTTTCCAAAGGCTTCAAAATCCCATGGTAACTGCGGTGGAACTGACTATGCATGTCAGAGCCCTAACCATTCGACTGTCTACTGGCTGTTATATGAATAGAAGTTCATTCATATTTTACAAAGTTTAATGGTACCAGGAAGAGTCGAGACATCACGATAAGTGGATGAGTGCCAAAAAAATATTTGCGTTTACCGCGTGCATAGCTTGTCTTCTGGGTACGTACCTCTCTTACAAGCAGATTATTCAAGTTCAAATTCAGTGGGATACAAGCAGACCTCACAGAAATTTAGTTGGAACCATCGGGAGAAAGAGAAATACCGTGTGTATACCGACTCTTAATCCGTCTGCATTGTAATATACATCTTTTATGTTCATTAAAAAATTCGTGGTACAGTATAACATATAAATAATTATGTAAAGGCAGACATATCGTAAGAAACAGCTGGGAAATCTTACTTTTATTTTGGCAAGAAGTTGCTCAGTGTTTATCGATTTTCCATTTTTATCACCTATTTTTTTCAAAATGACCAGAGCTTCGTCGTACCTTTCTTGAGACAGCAACCAACGGGGAGATTCCGGTAAAAACCTGAGATAAGAATAAAATATTTTCAAAAACTACTTCATTTATAGGAAAGATAAAAATGAAATCCACGCAATTGATCTCTGAATTAAAAGCACAGTATTTGGGTCTTTCAAACCTCGTGATTTGTTTAAGGACTTGTTGGAAATTTCAGAACAGGCAAACAATTTCCTGTACAAATTAACAATACAGATACACATTTCAACCTCTTCTGATTACCGAAAACAGAAATAATCTAAATTTTACTACCAATGACAACAGAAAAAAGAATATATTCGAATTTCAAGATCAAAAACTTCTTTCATCTTCAGGAATAAATTAAAGGAACACTTTCACCGTAATCGAAGGTAAGAAAATTTCCCTATCTTGACCTAATGTGTGAGATATCATTTGACCTTCTTGTGTAATCTAGAGCAGTGTTTTGTCTCGGAACTCGAAATTAGTCGAAAATTAAAAATTCAATTAAAAAAAAGACAGCAGTGCTATGTCTGGAAAAAAATGAAAATATTTTCCCTAGCGAAACTATTTTTTTCAGCATGCAAAATCGGTTGGCGAGCATCTGCTCCTCTTTTCACCTGTCGGTTTACGCGAGTGAGACCCCTGCCCAGGGAAAAGCGGAATTACTGTTATTTGAAATAGTATAGGAATCTTCAGTTGCAGAAAATCTTTTGAAACGGAGTAACGGAAAAATGATTAATTTAAAAGAAACGTATTTCATCATAAATTTAGTTTTGTTGCTAATCATGATACCCAGGAATAAATCTTGGACAGGTATACTTTTTTGAAGTATGGCGTAAATTGCATAATTTGGACAATGCCGTCAGTACTTACGACCAGTATAAGAAGAAGACTAACGTCACCGACGACGTGACGAACCCGAGCGTGACCCAGTTCCTCGTGAAGTAGGCTATGAGTGGGAGGAAGCACATCCCGAACGTCCAAGCGCAGTTCACCAGCCCGTTCATGTGTGTTCGCTTCCCGGGCGCGACCAGTTCCAAAACTGTCAAAGAGCATTTTAATAATTAGGATATAAACATTTTCTATGAATTGACTGTGAATTGACTCTGTCACAAAAGAATATATGCACCCAGAAGGAAACGAGCTACTATCACGAAACTTAACATGTATGTAGTATGTGAGGCGATAAGCAAATGATTACATGTTCAGAAGACCAAACTGTTTTATTAATAAGATATGGCATGAAAAAAGTTACAAATCAGTAAGTAGTAAATGCACCTCTGGCAGCTATACAAGCCGAAACACGGCGTGGCATCGTATCAATGAGGTCACCTATGACCGCCTGCGGAAGATCATGCCATAATCTTTGCAACTGGGCAGTTAATTCACTAGTATTTCGGTACGGCAGCAGTCGCCTTCCAAGCACGTCCCAGAGGTGCTCTATTGGTGACCTGGCAGGCCATTGGAGTACGTTATATCCTTGAAGACATTGTTGGGAGAGTCACGCAGTATGTGGACGAGCGTTGTCTTGCTGATAAATGACACCTGGGCGACTTGATAGCATAGGCAGTACAACTGGCGTTAAAATCTCGTCCACGTAACTGCGTGCCGTCAAAGCGCGTTGAAGGACGGCTAGAGGTGATCGTATGTCCCAACAAATCGCTCCCCACACTGTCACATCTTGTGTAATCGCCGTATGCCTCTGGACAACAAATGCCGGTTCGGACAGATGATCTGGCCGCCTCCACACGCGTATACGCTGGTCATCAGCACTGAGAGTGAATCGGGATACATCGCTGAAGATAACACGCCTCCAGTTGTTCACACTCCAGCTTGCCCGAGGTCGGCAAAAATCCAAGCGAAACTGCCTATGATGTGGAGTTAGTGGTAGGCGTCTTAATGGAAGTCGACTCCTTATACATGCGTTGGCCAGTTGTCTCCGAAGGGTTTTCCCTTGATGCCACCGGATGTCTGGAAGGTGGTAAATGGTTTGAACCGATTCTAGCTACGTTATTGGTGCGGACGTAGCCGCTGTTATCATTGCGTAATAGTCTCGCGCATTTGTGTTTCTGGGTCACCCTGACCCTCCGCGTCGGTAGACTATCCGTTCCGTCATCCATTTTTGCCAACACCAAGCAACTGCCATATTGCTCCGACCGAGGTTGCGGCCGATACGCCTGTTCGACTAACCTACTTCTCTAAGGCATACTATACACCCTCTCTCAATGTTCACAATTGTTCGTACTATTGCCGGTTATGTCTTAGAGGCATCTCTAGTCACAATACCGTCCATCGAAGTCGACAGATTTGTTTGAATATTTCTATGGCACGAGTAATCATGCTTTTTAACTCTCCCAGCTGCGCATCTCATATGCGCATAGCGCGCTTACCCTTGTCTCATTGGCGTCGAAATTTTAATCATTTGCATATCTCTTACCAGACTACATTTCTGCTAAATTTCGTGAGAGTAGCTCGATTTCTTCTGGGTGCATATATTTTTTTGTGACAGACTGTATTTATATATATATATATATATATATATATATATATATATATATATATATATATATATATATATATATATATATATATGACAGGCGCTGGCATTTCGCCTGCTATAATATATCAATTTGAAGTCTTCTTCATGTATCAGTACATGGCACAGAGGGAAGGCAGATACTCAAAATAATCACTCAGCATCGTCTAATTCAGGGGTTCTTAAACTTAGGTAGTCCGAGGACCCCCTCTTGAACAACATTTTTTTTGCCGACCCCTTCCTAACCGTAGGCATTTTACGTAGTTCTTGAGACTTAATTTCTGGCTCAATAATTTCATAGGCACTACATTGTAATAAATATTTTTTTAAATGTATGGATGGTTCCTTTAATAAATGGTATTGAGCATTTATAGATATGGACTCTTTTATTTGGATATAGAATAAAAAACAAAATGAATAAAAATAGTAGTAAATAGAATTAAAATAGTTACAAATCGTAATACATTAAACTCATATAAACAGTTCTTGGTCAAATATTGATCAAAATAGACCTTATTATAATATGTTATCTGTAAGTAATTTGTATTTGATAAGATGGATGCAGTTATTTTCTTGAAACCAGAACCGCAATGTTGGAAAGTTTTATTCCGAGGTCCGCTTCTACGAAAAATTTGTTTCTATGCTTTGATTTCATGTATAACAGTACCAAAA
Organism: Dolomedes plantarius; assembly: GCA_907164885.2. NCBI lineage: Eukaryota > Metazoa > Arthropoda > Arachnida > Araneae > Dolomedidae > Dolomedes > Dolomedes plantarius. The sequence continues at coordinate 43,825,904 of OU015497.1, read as the reverse complement.
AAGCCTTTTCACATAAATATGTGCTGCAGAACGGAATCAGATAATCGAGTGCTTTATTTGCAAGTGCAGGGTAATCAGATCTGAGAAGTAATGAAAAGTTTGTGAGTTCAGTTTTATTGAATTTGAGTTTCAAAGATATATCGCATGATAATTCCGCGAGAAAATCTTGTTCAAGTATAGATAAATGTTTAGCATTGGTAACTTCCATGTTGAATGGATCTATAATCTAGTTGTTTCCATAATCAGGACTGGGAAAATAATTCCCAAAGTTGCTTTTTATAGCCCTTAAATGTTCAACAAAAATCTGCTATGTTTCTTCGGGGAGCTATTTATTAGAAGTTTCTATAAAATCTTTGAGTGTTGGAAAAGACTCAGACACACAGTTGTGAATGCGTTTCGACCACAAGTCGATTGTTTGCAAATGAGTTTGCGGGTTTCACGCTTTCGTTTGATATAGTTTCTC